>JAHXJL010000076.1:0-200104 GCA_019395255.1 Botrytis medusae | reverse complement strand
CGAAGTAAGATTTTGCCTCATGCTCGTGCTCATATGTAATGCTGTCTTGGATTTGATCGAATTCGGCGCGGACCCAAGGATCGTTTTCATCTCCGTGGGCGTGCAATCTGGCGAGCGTTTTGAGTCCCTTGTCTGGATATCCATGATCGATGAGCCAACGTGGAGATTCGGGAAAGAGGAAAATGAGACCGGCGAGGACAACGGCGGGAAGCATCTGGAGTCCCAAGGGCAAGCGCCATTGTGCAGAATTGCCTTTGATGCCAATGTATGTTCCGTAACTGATCCATCCGGCGACGAGAGCACCAATTCCCAACATGAATTGTTGTAAGGATGTGATGCGGCCTCGAATACTGGGATGGGCAATTTCGGCTTGGTATAGGGGGATAATCATAACGAGGAAACCAACTATTAATGGGTCGTTAGTGATGGGTCGTTGGAGCAGAATTGCCAAGTTTTGATAGCTTACCTCCTAATCCGGCAATCCATCTACCGGCCCAAAGATAATGAATATGCTGTGCACCGGTTTGGAGACCGCCTCCGAGTATAAAGATAAGACATCCTGCAAAGATAGTCCATCGACGACCGAATCTATCTCCAACTGGTCCTGCAAGACCTGAACCACAGAAAGCTCCACCCGTGAAGAAGGATACTACTATACCACTGAGCCAGTTAGTTTTGTATCGTATCACTGGAAGAGGGCTTCTTACACTTCTGTTGAAGTTGGTTGAAATTTTTCAACGAACGTCTCGCTTGCAACGACTTCTGCGATAACACCTGATTACTGTTAGAGCTGGCAAATAAAGTCATGAGCATGCAACTTACCTAGATCATAACCATAAAGAATAGAACCCACAGAGGCAAAAACACCCACGAGGAACTGTGGATCAGTGTTAGCAAAGACCAAGAACATTGAGTTTTACGCATATAAATCTTACCTGATAGACCTTTGGAGACAGAACCATGGCTGCAAAAATGCTCGAAAGCTTACAGTATCAATTAAAGAATTGTTCTCAGGAAGAGATACTGATCAAGAGGGATCAACATTTGCATGGGAAATCTTCACATCTTATATTCTTCACTTCACTTCACCATTTACCAACGCCAACAACATGCCATATGACAAGTACGCTAGTTATGCGGGGATCCTGGGGAAATGGGCATCTGGGAGCTCCCGACATGGCACTCTACGATAGTCTTCTAGCTCTCCGCGTGTGGGATCCAGCCACTGCCTTGTTGCGATTCGTTCTTGAACATGTCTTGTGCATCTTAGTGTGCATGGGTGCCCCGGACGCGCACGCCCATTGGTACGCATCTGCATGTTTGATTAATGTACAATACTGACATGCTCTCCCAAGAGTCTCAGCAATTCTTTGGAAATTGACCGCGGGTTTGTCGCGCGATGCAGAACGTGAGGGAACCAGGGTGTGAGGACTCCAAAGCGTGGGGTGCGGAGTTGTAAGGTTTCGCTTGTTGGTGGCTTGAGATTTTCCATCCATTCAGAGTGGCTCGCTTGTCGGGAGGGCGCGTGCAGCTTCGGATTAAATCGTCCAATGGCTCGGAGCAATATATATGCGCACCAATGAGCGAGCAGGGTGGTGACCGACTACTCGCATTCTTCTTGGTTGTGCTGTGGATTTATGAGGCGATATCGTCGTGTCGGGTGGATAGGGTGGGTACGGGAAACCGCCTTCAGTTTGGTGAGATGCTGTTCCGAGGTTTATTAAGATGGCAGGATTCCATGTATGTGCAGCGCTTTGTATTGTTTGTTTGTGGTTTCATCCCGTGAGACACGGAATTCAATACGTATCTATCTGAACGCGGGAAAGAGATCTTGAGAAGATGACGACGTTTACGAGAATACCCGATGGAGAGACGCCCTCGATTAGTATTGATGCGTCGAGGAGGTTGTCGAAGATCGGTATGTTTTTGAAAGCTACGTGCGTGGATTCATAGGAGGCGTACTGACTCTGGAATAGACCCTATGATATATGGGGGGTTTATGGAGTGAGTGCTACTTTTGTATATCTTCCAATGTCTGGTATTGTTTGAATACTTGAAGACATACTTGCGAGGACATGTTTGATCTCTTCCAAAACCGGAGTCCTATCTAGACTCGCATGATTTGAGATTAGAATGAGAAGATATCTATATGATGGTGCTTGCTGAAAAGTTGAAGCGAGAAGCTATTATGTGAAGCATGTTTTTGCTGCATTTCAAGCGAAATCAAATATCAAATACCAGAGAATATCAAAAATGTTCATTTGGTGCAAATATTGTCATCTACTGGACATTAGACCTTCTCGAGTGGGAAAGTCCGCGTATATCACAGCTGGTTGAATATGTGATGTCATTTTACTACCGTTCCATTTAATATCACCGGAAAGTCCCCCGTGTCATAGACTTGTGGTCTACGAGACAAAAAGCATATATCTCAGCTTGAAGCTATTTCCCCTGCCTGTATACCTGCTCACACGTAGTAGACATATGGGCCGTTGCATTTACGGTGGAATATATGATCCTGGAAATCCTCTCTCCGACAAACACGGTTACCGAACGGATGTCCTCGGCGCGCTTCGCGAACTCGATATTCCTGTGATTCGCTACCCGGGCGGAAATTTCATTGCTACATATCACTGGGAAGATGGCATTGGACCTCGAGAAAATCGACCTGCTCGACCTGAACTCGCCTGGTTAGGAACTGAGACGAATGAATTTGGTATTTGTCCCTCTCATCTCTTCGTTTGAGCTCGGCAGCTAACAGCATTAAGGAACTGATGAGTTCATGCATTATCTTAGCGTTCTCTCAGAGGGAAAGGAAAAACGAGTCGAGCCTTATTTCTGTCTCAATATGGGAACAGGGACATTGACCGAAGCATTGGCGTGGGTAGAGTATTGCAACGGGACTCGAAATACTCACTATGCCAATCTCCGAAGAAAAAATGGTCACGAAGAGCCATACAATATCAAATACTGGGCACTGGGGAATGAAGTTTGGGGACCGTGGCAAGTTGAGCAAATGACTGCTGAGGACTAGTACGTTCACTTTTCCACCCTCAAATTTTAATACTAAATGAACCTAGCGCCAAGAAAGCCCTTCAATGGTCCAAAGCTCTCCATCTCCTCGACCCATCCCTTCAGCTCATTCTCTGTGGTGAAACCGGTCTCTCCCCCTGGGATCTCACCGTACTACTCCCCAACATCCATCACATAACCATGCACAGTATTCACATCTACAGCACCTCATCCAAACATCTCCCCAACGCCCTCTCACCCTTACAAGCAGAAACTGCCATCGAATCCGCCGCCTCCCTCATCCAAATCGCACGCATCCAAGCTAAAATTCCACCCTCGGTACCTGTCCCCAAAATTTGTTTCGACGAATGGAACGTCTGGGATCCATTACGTGCACCCGGAGAAGATGGCGCCGAGGAAAAATACACTCTGAGTGATGCTCTAGCCGTTGGTGTATGGTTGAATGTTTTCATTCGACAGAGTCGATATGTGGGAATGGCGAATTTGGCTCAGAGCGTTAATGTGATTTCTCCATTGATGACGAGTAAAGATGGGATCATTAAACAGACGACTTGGTGGCCGTTATGGTTGTATAGTAAGTATATGCGCGGATGGACTCTGGGATTACATGTGAGAGGTGGGGCGTACGAAAGGGTTCAGGAACCAAAGTGGCTGGGGAGTGTAGTGGGTGAACAGGGAGGAGCGAGCTGGTTGGATGTGGCGGGAAGTATAGATGAGGATGGAGTTATCAGTTTATGTGTTGTGAATGTGAGCGAGGAGGAGAGTTTCGAGACAGATTTGTTGGGGGTCAAGGGTGAGGTCGAGGTTTTCACTATCACGGGAGATAATGTTAAGGTGACAAATACGGCGGAGAAGGAAGAAGTAGGTATTAAGGAAAGTAAATGGGATGGGAAGGGCAAATACACTTTTGGAAAACATTCTCTTACGATGCTGAGATGGGCCACGGGAGAGAAAGTCGTGGAAGTCAAGAGGGGTGAGGGAGAGAGATTGGATACAAGAAAGTTGGCCTGGGCAGGTGATAGAGAACTTGAGAGAGACTAAGTATATTATAGAATTATAATTGTCAAAAGAAATTTGTGCAATTCTAATTGGCTATTCGTTAATAACTGGTGCTAGTATCGTTGACTATATAGATCAAATGTCTCATCCACTTTTCGACATTTCTATTATTTAAATCTTTTATCTATCTAAAAACAATATAACTTTATTGCAGATCAATAATCCCCTCATACAACAAAACTCTCATTAACTCGCACAACTAAGATATTCCGATGATATATTCAGCAACAAATCTTTTTGAAGATCTCGCCCTTCCCTCCACATCAACTTCCCATAATAAAAAAACAACCGCCTACTACGAATTTACCACAATCCAACACTAGCCCTTATCTCTCATCATAAAACTTCAGCCACCACCACAGCTCCCGCCGCCATCACAGCCACTCTCCCAGCATTACATGAACCACAGGAAGCACCCGCAATCTCTGTTCCTCCCGCAAGAATAGGTTCATGCCTAGTCAGCTCAAGTTAGCATCTGTTTCTCTCTACTTCGAACTGACATCATCCCAGCTCCCAGCTCCCCGCTTCTCCTTTACTCCTTTTCTCCTCAACCCCCCAAAACCAACAATCCATCTCCAATCCATGTCCTCGCCCCCAAACAACGAAAAGAACACACATACCATCCACAGTGAACAAAAGTCTGTAACGTAACACAACTCCAATAAGTAGTCAGATGATATTTTTTCCCGAAGTTGAATTTCTTCTGCACTTGGCGCGGTTGTGATTAACGGATCCTCTTCATTCGTTTCGCTCGGTCTAGAAGCTTGAAATCCCTCCCGAGGATTTCCATTCCTCCCATCTTTCCGAATCAAGAACGGAATGAATGATGGTGATGCAGAAATAGTGGTCGTAGCCGTTAGAACCGGAGTAGGTGCCGACAATAACGAAGCAATGATGTTCGGCAAGAAACTCAAGATAATGAATAATGAGATAATTTTCATCTTTCTCTGAAGGATCTGGGACTTGAACTTGATCCAAATCCTGTTCTGTACCCCAAAAAGTCCGAGCTTTCAGACTGGCTCGAAGACAACTTCGGACTCGGGGTGTTTCTTAAATATACACTTGTTTCACACTCAAACTTCCAATTCAGAGATCGAAACGTCGAGAAACAGAACGTAGCCTCGAGGGCTGAGTATGCGAAGCGAGATGAAAGGCAGGTTTGTTTGGGTAAATAAAGATGATGACTGGTGGGGTAGAGCCCGTATATACGCGGCGCGGGGTGATATGGTGGCTCTCTGGAATTAGACGTATTGGACCGACGGTGAGAACAGGGAAATATGTATTTTGAATATGTGTACTCGGGAATAAGTGATAGATAAAATTTACATCAAAAGACACCCAGGATTTTATATATGGGAGTAGGTATTCGAAAGAAACAGAAAAGATATTGTGATAAGAGATGTACATTCGCAGTATTGTGTAGGGATGCAAGATTACATATGTTTGGTATAACAAAGATGTCTAAACTCATACTTGCGAATCAATGTATCTATCACTGAGTCAGCCTTTCTCATCGTGAAATCAAGAAATATACCTTCAAAGAAAACGAGTCGAGAGGGGTAGAAACAGTTCCAGAAGAAAAATCCTAAGCCCTATCAGCAATCAAAAATGATCGAGAGCCAATGCATTGCTCTTGGCTGAATACCCATTAAACGAGGTCTCGCATATATCAAGGATAAGATGAAACTAAAGAACAAGAATTCCGTACAACTATACTGGAAATCAAAAGAGCATTGTTGAATGAATCATCTGAATAGGGTTGATGACAGAAGGCAAGATCAAGGAGGAACATGACTCCTAAAATATCGGAAAGAGAAGATTCAAAGAAGGTATTGGCGATGAATACATGCGACGCCTTTATGCACTTGCCATGAGACACAACCGATCCGCATGCGCTTCCATAACAACCAACTAGAAGTAGAATGAAGTCTGAACTGAACACATTTCTAAAGGTCTAGAGACTGCAAAAATATAAATTAAGAATTATTATCTGTTATTTTATTATATTTTTTTTTTTACAGATACCTGTTGTGCCTTACTATTCTGCTAACTGCTGCTAACTGCTGCATAATACTCTGCTACTTCTCTCTTTACAAATAATGTTTGCCAAAATTAGCATACCATTTGAAATTGATCTTGAAATTGACTCTCCGGTGTCTAACATGCTCAGAATCTTTTTCTGGAAGTTTTGGTGTTTAGAGAAGTGTTTGTTGTACCCCCTAAGTTATTACTCCCTTGTCTCTTTAATCCTCTCAAATTGCTCTTTTTCTTTGCTCCCCATCCTGCCTCTAAATCTTCATCCCTATTTGAGCCATTGCCGTTCAATTTCTGCTTTTCAGGTTCGGGCTCTATATCGCTTGAAAGGGTCAAGTCCATGTATTGCGAACTTTGGGGCATCTTGGATGTTTTAGGCGTGGTTTGATCTTCTTCGTCAGAAGAAGGATCAAATGCAGCAATGGTCTTCTTTGATTTAATACTGGTTCCCTTTGGTTCGAGCTCAGCTTTAACCTGCACTGTATCCGACTCTGAGTCTGAATCATCAAATGCCACCAACGCCTTCTTACTCTTATCATCTGCCGGGACTGCTGAAGACTGTGTATCGTCGAATGCTGCCAATGTCTTTCTCTTCCCAGTAACACCCTGCGGGTTTTTTGGTAGAGGTTGCGAAGCCTTCTCCTCAGGCTTCTTCAAAGACTGGGAAGGCTGGCTTAGAAACTCTTCAACAGTGGGAAAATCGTCCGATGAAGGTACAGCCATATCGTTGTTCTCGTTAGATTTGCTAGATGAATTGGATTGGTGTGGAGGAAGTTCAGGCTCATCACTATCATGTGTTGTCAAATTCATTGTTACATCATCTGCTTTGACGTCATGAAGTTCCTGGTTTCGCATGTTTTCAAAACTGAAATCTGGCTGCCGTCCATGGTCAGTGACCATACTTGCAAATGATGATTGCTCCGATAACTTTGGGTCCACTGCTCTACAATCTACCTCAATCGTGTCAAGTGTTCGGTCTGTCTCAACTGGACTGGATGCATTCTTTCGTGGCTGAAGAGCTTCCCACGATGCCTGTGCCTTATTGACATTAATTTTCTTGGTAGTCGGCTTGGTGTGAATGCTGTGTACATTTGAAGTTACCTGTGGCACTCCACTTGTTAAGTCCTTCTGGATAGTTGGTTCAGATTCGATGTTTGCAATCACTTCTGGTGTGTCATGGTTTAAAACACTTGAAGGTTCTTGAGATCCTACAGTGTGCCAACTCGATTGTTGCCTGTCAGGAGAAGTAATTGACTGTGGTTGTCGGATGGGTGAGCTCGAGCCGAAACCGTTAAATCTTGGTGAAAAAGAGATTTCATCAATTTCATTCATTAATTCTGTTCTCGTTTCATCGTGCTTCAGCGCTTCACCGCCCTTTTCTAAGTTCTTGAGAGCAAAATCTCGAACTATGGGGGAGGGCACATCAGAGCAAAAACCAGCCTCCTTGATAATATGTGAAATATTCTCCTTAGCACTATCAGTGATTGATTGCGGCAATGCTCCAGCTTGCAAATACTCTAGCTTCGGGTTACGTGGTGTGCTGATTATGTCTGCAGTTTCCGCGGGGGGTGGTGGGTCTGTGTCATAATACTGCGTCTCTGTGACATGGGAGCATTGTGTTTCATCTATATTTTTGTTGCTTAAAGTCACTGATTCATCAGTCGCCATGCCATTTTTAGAGATTTCGGTAGACAGGCTTACTGGGGCAGGGGCGACAATCTTCGGTTCGACAAGCTCGTAGAAGGTGATAACCATTTCTCCATTGTCCTCTCCCTCTTCGTCCTCTTCTTCATTAGGCATTTCGAACTTTCCCCAAATTCTTTCTCCATTTTCGTCGTAATTCTTCACTGGATAGTCTCTGTCTCTTCTTGCCAAAGAAACTATGATATCACCGTTATCGTCGACGGACAGAACGGAGGCTGTGCGATAAGCTGAAATCTGTGGTTGCCATTTTGTAGATTCGTCCATAAGCATTTGCTTGAAAGCAATGATCATCCCAGATTGTACCGTATTTACTTCTAGATTTGGCAGAGTAGCTGGATCTTCTGGGAGTTCGACTAGATCGGGGGTTTCTTGAATAAGATCTCCCAAATCAGCCCTGAGCTCCACACTCTCAATCTGTCTTGCTGGCGGCTCCGTCGATTGTGTCTCCGCAACATCTTCCTCATAGCTTAGCTGGTATGATTCGTCAAAATACTCCTCCTGTTCTTCAGAGAAGTTTTGCTTTCCATTGCGTCGCTTTCGCTTCTTTGAACCTTGTAAATCTTCATTGTGCCCTTGGATCTGGTTCTTCCTCTTGCCACCTTTATGATTTTGCTGCTGAGGATCCCATCGTTGAACGAATGGAAACGGAGGCTCACTTAATACAACGCCTTCTTGACAACATTCGACCGCTCGATAGACAGAAACCTTATCTCTCCACCCATCGTTATCAACAGCGAGGACATCAGTCTCTTGAGCAAGAACTTCTTCGGGTGGATTGACAGCTTTAGAAACACGGACATCTTTCATCAAGTCATTACGAAGCTTGTCCTCGTCCTTCTTCGTCTTGGGGTTCTTCATACCAAGCGCACCAAACAATAATCGACGGCCAGCACCCACGTCCAATTTCGCTCGTCGTGATTTGGCTAGTTGATTGGCACTTATTGGCGTGGAGTCAGAATCTTCTTGTGGATCGACATTGGCGATATCGGAATCTTCAGTAGGGTTCTTCGATATATCTTTACCAGTTTTAGGAGCACCGCTTACCATTTCGGGAACATCGACATCCATAGTATCAACTACAGTCTTACCAGTTGTTGGAGATACCTCGATACCACCGGATGCAAGAGACGCCAGCAATTCACGTCTACGAGCCTCAAACTCATCGGCTTCGGAGAGTGCTTTTTTAGCTCCATTCTGAATTTTTTCAGAGTTTGCGTTGGCTCTCAATACTGCTAGTGCGGCAGATGCGTCTTCAGGAGAAGTGCTGTCATTCACTTCTAGCTGATTAAATTCAGATGTTTTGGTGTCCTCTGGAAGAATGCCTCGCTCTTTAAGCTTGGCAAGAGCGATACCTTGTTTACGGCGCTGATTCCTGGAGTGCGTTGCTTTCTTTCCCTGTCTAGGAGGCACAGGAATTCGTGTTTTTGGAACAGCTTTGTCGGTAGATGGATTAGGCTCTAGCTTAGTAGCTTCAAATACTGGCGGGGCCTGTTTACTCGATTTAACTTCCGGCGCTTCATCATCACTCGAGGAATCGCTCGAAGAATCACTATCGCTATCGCTATCACTATCAGACGATGAGGATGATGCGTCGGCAGCCTCACTAGAATCGTCTCCGCTAGACGAATCGTCGCTATCATCATTACTGCTGCTTGAATCAGCTTCGGAGGACGAATCTGAGGAATCGTCACTATCAATAGATATTTCATCATCATTCGACTTAAGATCTATTGCTTGTTTAGAGGTAAGTCCGCTTCTCAAATCTCTACCTGCAAAGGCGCTACTATTACTAGCAGAAATGGCTGTGGGACTGGTTTCAAATTTAGTATGTTTTGGCTTTGAGTCGGGAGCACCCTCCATAGCTTCAGCCATGTAAGATAATGCTTTGCCTGAAGTAATTGAACCTGGCGGTAAACCATGCTGATCATAGTGTTGAAGTAACGCGTCTTCCTCCTCCTCCGAGCTAGATTCTTCACTGTCTAAATCCATCTTATTGGCTGATGCTGGACCGTTTTGCTTGGATGCAATTCCTGCTTCATCGTGTTTAGAAATTTGGGCTTTAGACGAGGCCTTCGGTAACTTGGAATGACTTGAAGATGATTGTAAGATAAAGCTCTTCGGCTTAGCAGGAACGTATCCTCGAACCAGAGCTTCATAGGCGTGGGATATGTCTCCATCAGAACCTTTTAAAACAAAGCTGATAACGGACATGGATGCGTTGGGAAAAGCAGCATGCAATTTACAAATTTTTGCCCTTGTTGATGGGTTCTTGACACTTGAAAGGACAGCCTGGTCCGCTGCAGATAGCTCGTCAACATTGCCTGGGTTTTCCGTTTCATTGTTGGAAGCGATCGAGTTCGGCTGGTCATCTTGAAACCCCTCAAAATTTTCCTCTTCATTCTCCTCATCTTCTGAGTTTTGCTCCACCAATCCTGGCTCAAAGTCTTCATCGTCTTCTTCGTCATCGTCTTCAAAATTTGCATGAAGGACGAGTTGTCGGTCGTTTGTATTCTCAACCTCCTCATCACTTTCTTTATCGTCATCCTCAAAATCTGCATGAATAACTAATTGTCGGCTTTCTGTATCCTCGACTTCCTCGTCGCTTTCTTCCTCATCCTCGTAATTGTCTGCATTTGGATCAAAATCATCGTCGTCTTCATCGTCTTCATCTTCGTCAACTTCTGGTCCGAAAGCAACTCTTTTGGCTGCTGGCTCAGCATCTTCTGAATCTTCTGAATCCTCTAGATCTTCGTCTTCATCGATTGTGATTCTGCGTCGTTTGCGAGGGGGAATATCAATTGCTGGGCGATTTATTGGCCTCCTTAACATAGGTCTTCCAAACGCGACACCATCAACCAAATGTCTCCCATCCGCTGAAATTTGATGCCTTCCAGATATTCTTCGCGCTCGCAGATCGTTAGTAAGAAGCGGGCGAATGCTAAAGGGAGGCATGTTAGTATATGTTTCTCGCAAATGTGTAACAAATGCTAGATCAAACTCACATCACTTCATCTTCTTCCTTCATTACTTTATCAACAGGCTGAAAGTGTAAACATTCATAATTAAGCCCTCCCTTCCCCTTCACCTCAACAGCATAATCCTCCATCCCCCATTCTGTAGATTCGATGGGAATTACATCATTAATTTCATTTAGTAATTCTGACACTGTAGGTGTGGATGTTGAGGTATTGACATCCCAGATAATGGGGCAGTCAGGAAGATTGTGCCTGCGCACATTCAAACGTAGTCTCATGTCGGCGATGAGGAATGTAAATCGACCCAACCTGTTTGAAGCCTCTAAGACCTATCTAGCTAAGAAAATGCAATGCAGAGAAGGTGTGGGGAAGAAAGCACGGCGTTTGACGCGAAAATAGTTTCGCGAATTCCAAAAATAAAAAAGAAGGTACGGGCAATCACGTGTCAGACTTGTACAAATATTATTTCCCTGTGACATTTCTCTTGGTGAGCTTGACGGACACCAAGTGCACGGAAATCCCGTTCTAGGTTTGTTTCTGGTCTCTTTAAAAGAGCCATTTGAAATCAAGAAACTTCTTCACATACATGCTGCACAGATTTCAGGACTTGTATAATCTGGTAGATGCACACAGAGTGCTTCACGCGTGAATTTTAGCTAAGATAATATCATTAAGAACCTGGTATCCACTAACGCCATATAATACTCAGAGAACACCTCAATCTCTTCGTCTGTGTTTCTTCCCTGTGTCCACTTCCGTGGCAGAGGGCTCAACTGTTACTCCTAAGCTAGTTGCACCAAGAGCTTTTGCACCACCAAGACGTCTACCAGCACTGTCTTTATTTCCAACCCTGTCCTGTTCGGTTTCCAACAATTGCATCTCAGCCTCCTCATCTAACATCGTTCCATCGATTGTCAAGAACCCTCTCTCCTTATCATGATTTGATTCAATCTCCTTGACTCGAAATTTCACGGTGCCTTCGATTTTCTTGCCCTCTCCATCCACATAATAGCCAATTCCATCTTCAGCGTATGTTGCGCCTTCTTCAGCTTCGGCTTCCGCATCCTTCTCTTGGTCCTCTACACCGACCCATCTCCATTCTTTTGGTAATCTTGCCCTCTCGATACTTGCATTGAAAAGATTCCAACAGACCAAACCCAGATGCCCTTCATTTTGCAAATTGATATAACCCTCTAACCAAGCTCCCTTTTCCGGTTTGAAGAGTAGAAACTCAGCAGTCACCCAGGCCCAACTGACCGCATATTCGTCCAAGTTTTGTAAGAGGGTAGAATCTCCATCGTTACCAAAGGCTTTTTCGGAAAACCGTGGGTTGCTGTAGGAAAGAATAACTCCGTTGAATGGAGGATAATATGTGAGAATGAGTGGAGAAAGGTGTTCGGCGCATAAACCTTCGAGAGGAAATTTCTGAGATACTGGTGCTAAAGGCAAAAAGATGGAAGATGTCTGTAAATGGAATGGCGATACTTCAGCTGGTGGTTGTATCGAGGAGGAGCTTAGTGTAGCCGTCTTTTCGGATCTGTGTTTCTTCGATCGATGTCCTTCTTCCCCATTCTCGCGTTTTCTTTTTTTCTCGCTATCTGTTGATTTGTGTTTCTTTTCCGATTTGCTCTTATGCTTTTTGGGAGAAGCCCCGGCGATTGTTGATTGTGAAGGCATTTCAATTGACATTCTGTTGTTATTGACTTTCAAGCCTATTGATTTTTTTCGTGAACGTCCTCCCCCAGAAACTTTTACTGCGGCCGCTAGCGTGTTCCGATAAGATAAGCCTTTTGTCGCAAACAAAGGATAAGTGGCTTCACTCTTGCCGATTGGGATACATTTCCAAAATACAAAATCTACACAAGGGACGACAGTTTTCTCTTCTTTTGCAAGTTCATGTCTTACATATCCTGAAAATACAATAACGGAGAGGGTAGAGTTCTAAGAGATGTCTAATAATCTTCTTTCTTTAGCTGGTTGGACCTTCCTCCCTAATGTAAGTTGTCCCCTAATACAACCATACAATTCATATAATACTTCCTAACACGACACTCTAGTTAGTTACGGGTTGGGTTCAAACTTTATGGTACGGACTGACAATACGTGTCGGTGACCCAAAACCTCAACCTGGTTCCCCGAAATGGGTCCTACATCGCCGGCGCATAAACATATTAGTCATATCTACGTATCTCCTGTACACAATCTACGAAGCCGACTGGGACATTCGCAAAGCAAGAGACTTCTACCAAGATCTAGGAGTCTCTCATTCGGCGACTGAACGGGAAATCAAATCAAGATTCAGACGGCTGGCAGCCATTCATCATCCTGACAAAGTTTCATCATCTTCCCCTTCCTCAGAGGGTTACTTTGTCCATCTCAAGTTGGCACAAGACACACTTCTTAATCCCGCGAAACGGTTTGCATACGAAAGATTCGGACCAGAAGTGATAGGGTGGCAACATTGTTCAACAATTAGAGACTACCTTGCCCATGGCATGCAGACGATCGCTCCTTATTACGGCATCGCTGGAATATTCATGTACGGACTGAGCCTTGCTGGCTATTTAGACTGGGGCAAATACTGGCGCTGGATCACCATAATCATGCTCTGCGTATTTGAATTGCACACAGTTTCGCGCCCACATTTTCCCGTTGCTGCAACGAACATAATAAATCCAATCCTCACGACATTCACATCACATCCGCCATATCTTCCATTTCAATTAATACAACTCGCTCGAAAAGCGAGTCTCACATTGTACATTGCGTTTTCCCAGCTTGGCCCATTATTACAACCACCTACAGCTCCACAAAACGGAAATCCAGAAACTGTGCTGAAGCAGCAACTTGATCGATTAGAACAAGTTGCAAAAGCTGCAGATATCGATGCGTCTCGACTTCACGCATTAGAAATGATTCCATTCGCCAATGATCCACAAGCGATGAATGATGTAAAGGGGAAAGTCAAAGAATGGCTTGTACAAAACACTATTAGGTCCGATCCGGAGGTGAGAGATGCAATGGGGACCGTATTGAAGAGTAGAAGAACGGATGCTCCAGCAGGCGCCAGGGGTAACCGATAAAGTCACATCGGGCTGGTGTTTATCTAATAAATAAAGTTCACGGTACATATTTTCAACCCAGGTCCACGAAAGTTTTGAATGCCTTGTTTTGCTTGCATACATTATAAACGTTATTTCCGGATGTTCCTTTTTTTTTCTTTCTGCATGTTTCCAAGTTGAGCCGGAATACTACCTTCTTTTTCTCAACATCGTCGGCCGAGATGCCCCTTCCTACTCAAGCGAGTGGATCTTCTGCAAGTTATGCATATCTATCCCCTTACCTCGTCATCTTATGATCTTTTTTTGTTGCACATCTACTCAAGCCGCACCTACATTAGGTCTTCATTACATGGCTTTATATGACTGCCACGTTTTTTTCAAGTCGACAAAGGGCACCTATCACTTGGTCTGTTAAAAATTTGTTGCACATCGTAGCAGGGTCAAGGGTCATCCCGTTATTACTCTAGTCGCATATGCCGGTAGCCTTGCTTTGTTTTAAGTGAGATGATCTGTCCCTATTTTTGTTGTTGCTTGTCTACCTCTGCCGTGTCCACGTGGCTGGATACCCCTGTGCTTAAAACTCGCTTGACAATGATGTCGTTGTACTAGTTTATTTTCTTGAATTTAGTATGATGGTTTCCAATTTGTGCGTTGTCTTTTTGTTGACAGGGAGCAAATCCAAGAATAGATTCTTTTGATGTATGCCTACCTCCGTGTTTAAATATCTTGAGCTGTCTTCAGTCAGGATGGGACTAGGTGCGGACTGATTAAAGTGTTAAGCTCCTCCACTGCTACAGTTGCAATCGTTTTTCATTGCACAGAGCTCTTACCAACTTCCAGTTCAATTGAGCCAGGCGATAAGCTTGATGAACACTATGCCCATCGGTACCCATCCACGTAGATACAGTTTTTACTACCCATGTATACTAAAGAGAATTCACAGATTGATTTCAGTCAGATCTTGACCTTTCCTGCTAGTACCGTAGAGACTTGAAAGTATGGCTAACCTGGCATGATATGAATGAAAGTATGAAAGTAGTTCGAACTCCAGCACAGTTCAGTTCGCACTATCTAAAAATGAACGACAATGCAGTTTGCGGCTAACAATATGTTAGGACCACCGGAAATGCAGTAGTCCAATGTTGGTATGGATTAAAGCCGAAACTTCAGCACGCCCTTTGATTCAGAGTAATTGTCCACTGTAACTCATTGACAGGCTTGCAATTTCCATCTTCTCAGAAACCACTCTTGAATCCCCACTCAAATTAGTCTAATCACACCAAGCTCTTCATCAATTTCTCCCCCTCTCGATTCTTGTCCTCTCAAACCACCCACAGAGACCGGTCCCACGATCATACGGTCACTTGACATATGCCCCGTTTGGTGCAAAATCCGAGGAACTGAAACATACACTATATTTACAATCTCATCGTCTCTCTTGTGAACCCCAATGAGAACGGGAAGACAACAAAACAGACTTTTGTTTCGGAGCTTATGGAGAGCAGGTAGTTTGGAATCTGTGTTGGCTACGCACGAATTCGTAAATCTCAAGATGGATTTAAATTGGTTATGATTTTTGAGTGCTAGATTGAAGTAAAATTACTGCCAAAAATAACAAGGTGCGTTACATGAATCGTATAGGTCATTTATCCGACTCAAACCATCATCTTCACATTGGGTTTGATCGGAGAAAAGAGAATTTCGCAAGGCAATACTAATGCTGAAGGAAGACATTTAATGATTGGATCAAGTAATGAGGTTGGGCAATTCGAAGACCAGACAACAAAACAGAGTGTTGTTTGATTTTTCGTAGTCTATAAAGATCAGGAAGCAAATTTGTAGTATATTGCAGTAGCTCCATAAAGTCTATCAATGACCAAAATTTAGCTGGGGATCTCGGAGACGGGGGTGCGATAACTCAGCGAATTCATCCCAGATGATGTGTGCATCGATGGAGTAGAGTGTAATTTTGGACGGATTTTGTTGTATTCTATTGTGTATTGATATCGACCTACTAAGTATCCAACTACTCTCTGTTACCTGTATTTAACGTAACATCCCCTGATTCCCTCGCACTAAATCTCACATCCACCCCAATTATACTATCTAATTCTCATTTCTCAACCCCAAGATTCTCCAAATGATAATCATCCACGCAATCATCAAATAAAATCAAATCCACCATTTCACATCCTATCTAACCCCCGCTCATTTTATCACCACAACAAGTAAATATAACTCATTCCACATTCTCCACAAATCTTATATTCACAAACGACTTTATGTGTTTGTCCCGCACTTTTAGCATCACTTGTATATCTAGCGATTGGATGATAAAGTATTTCTTGCGATGTGCAGGGTTGGTAGTTTGGAAGATAAATAGTGGGCAATGGGATTACAAATTTTAGGATGAGATATATATCTATGTTTGTAGACAGTGGTGATATAACCAGATAATTTAAATGGGTTGGTAGAATGGTATGCCGTTTGTGGGTGCGGAATACGGGGAGATGAGGATGCGGAGGGTGAAGTATTAAATATGAGAGTGATGATTGATAGGAGAATTAAGGTTTAACGACGTGGAGTAAATGGATTAGGGGATATTTCTTGAGCAATAACAGAGTTAATGAGTCTAATGGTATGCATGCATTATAAAACAGTGTCTCACTTGATTCCGTTAAGAAAATTAATTAAAATAATGTATGATTTTACAGATAATTTAGAGATGTGATTATAAACATTACCTTCTATACCAAACTTTTATCATATCTACTCTATTCTCCATAGGTATATGGCTATCTATACCAAAAAAAAACTTACTATACGATAGACTCTGCATCCCTAGCCAGAGGATCACCAATTGTCCTTGATTGAGGATTGACCGCCCTTTCTCCTGCATTCTTCGCATTGGCTTCTGTTATTAGACCTCCAGTCCAGATTAAACATGGAATAGCACCAGCCAAACTGAATAATCCCAATGACAAGGACATTGTGCCCCATCCTGCAGAGTCTTCAACATAACCTGCCCAGATTGGACCGATAAGAGTACCAGCCGCAAAAGCGGTGACAAAGAGACCATACGCTTGTGCATATGCTCCGTTCTTTCCAAATCGACCAGGCATCTGCTTTTCCTTGGCTTCGACAATATATGTAATCTCGGCCATTATCCCTGGCATAACACATGCTAAGGAGACACCAATGAGCGCCAGTAGTGCGCAGAGTAGAACTTTCTGATTTAAAGAATCATGCGTAACGAGTCGTAGGAGAATCCAAAACGGAGTTGCAAAAACAAATCCTGCAACACATGGCCAACGTGGACCATAACGATCACATGCCCAACCAACAGCAGGTGCCGCGAAACCGGGAACCATCAGGGCAAGAAAGATCAGTCCTGCGCCAACAGAATTCCAGTGAAAAGTATCTTGAACGAATAGGGGAATAACACTGTCAAATGATGACATCAGAGATGCTTGAACCACACAACCCCAGAGTCCAGCACAAAGCCTTCTAGACTTTAGAAGAGTGAACGTTGCAGGCCATTTACTGACCTGTGGGGGACTGATTGGCGCAGCTTCGGTGGTACCTAAGGGGTTGCTTTGTACTGCCTTCTCCTCGTCCGTGTTTGTAATGTGTTCATTCCGTGCATCTGTAACAACGGCATCCTCATCGCGATTGGGCGAGATTGATAAATCTGAACTACTACCAGAATTTGCGACTTCATCGTTCAACCATTGTCGAGCAATTTTCTTCTCAATCAATACTAAGCGAAGAATAATATCCAAGACTAATAATCCAAAAGCCATGTAGAAAACGGCATAATATCCAGCTTTCTCATACACAATTCCTCCCAACAAGGGAGCTACTAGAATCCCAAGAGTCATACTCAAGCTCACATAACCTAATATTTCTCCAATTTCAGCCTGTCCAACAGTATCGACTAATAAGGCTAGTCCCACGGTCCACACAACGGCGGCACTTAGTCCTCCGAATATGCGTCCCACAATCAACAATGCGACCGACTTTGCCAGGCACAGCATAACTGTAGAACCGACCATTGCGACCAAACCTATCAGTAGTGGCAGACGCCTTGATGACGAGTGGTCTGCGTACCATCCTGAAATTGGGCTTCCCACGAGTAATGCTGCGCCATAAACCGCTAGTAACACAGATACCCAGCTCTGGACCGAAGATTCAGGCACACCTGCGCGCGAGGTGAGTGAGAAAGGCACGACCGGTACCACGATTCCGTAAAGGAAGATATCTGTAAATACTGCGATACATATTGTCGAAAGGATAAATAGTTTCGATGATCGCAATTTCAGTAGATAAGGTGGCGGCGAGGATGGGTCGGCTCTCCTGCCTGAGATGAAGTTCTGTAGATGGCCCATATTCTAAATTGGAAGACGAAATTCTATCGAAACAATGTGCGACATGCTGTACAACCTTCAGCGATCTCTCGCGAAACGGTTACCTATATACCTCGTAAGTGATAGCAAAAGTCGCCATCAGGAGAACAAGTCGACGAGTGACATTCCATTGATTATTGAACTCCGTACAGTGGGTAAAACAGGAGGACGGAGTTCGGAATAGCTCGCTACCAAGTTGGAACTTTTTACGAGTGCACCTTTTTCTTTGGTCCTTTCGACAGGGGTGTACATTACCTAATCACTCCGACACAGAAGTGAGTATCACGTGCACGCTACATCGCTAAAAATCACTCCTGGGTGAGTGGAGCAGCGTTTCTCATTGGCCACTCCACTAAACTCCGCTACTACATTGTATTTTGCACATGTGAATTCCGAGACTATAGCGAAATAGGAAGGTACAATCCATTTCTCTGGGCGCATTAATAAGCTTGCACGTGGCTTGGTTCTCCGAGACTGAGATCACAAATTAAATGCTAAATTTACATGTCATGATCTTCTTGAAATCATTCAAATGCTTTGCTGTTTCTTGTTTTCACCACAACGACAAATCGTACGAGGAAACTCTTCGGACCCTCAATTCCAAAGATCTAAATGTGCTGGAATCATGTTGTGAAGGTCGGCAGGAAGGTAAGGTTGACAGCATGAGAAACTTCGCTTTCTAAAGATGATGCTTTTCACATATCCATACATCACTAAGTAGAGATGGCACTATTGAAGCTGCTTGCGTACGCTTGGAAAGAGTTTTGTCAGTTGCGAATTCGTCCTTATTTTGATACCGACAAAGAGCGAACTCTAAGTTCCTTTCTGAGACTCCTTTCATCTTCTGGATTCCGAGCTTCTTCTTGGCGACGCAACTCAATCCGGCCGATTCTGCTTTTGTCCCAGATCTGTGTTGATTGTGGGTTTTGGGTAAGTTACCAGTGCCCTTGATAGTGCGGCTCTTATCATCACACCGCCTCTCAAACTGTTGGATAAGATGGTCATTTTGAGCCTCAATGTACCCTACTTACCCCACTTTCCTTGAGTGTCCGATTTCATTGTTGTTTTGTTTCCATCCCAATCTGATATATTAAACAGATATCGGTCCCTCCAACCGTTTAGATTTGAGCCTCGACAGATAACTACACCGTGTTCCCAACATGTTACCTCGTTATATTGCCGAAATTGTTTGAAGGCACAACCGACACTTGCAGGTATGTAGGTCAAACTCAATTCGTACCGTATCGCATATTACTTGGCTATTGTAAAACACTGTCTCTTGCGGCTCAGCCTCCAGATTATACCATGATCATTTTACCCCTGCATTTCCACATAATAAATGAGGCAACGAGATGCCTCGCGAGCACTTTCACAAAAGCGACACTCCATCATGTTTGCGTACATGTGTATGGATATACGTTCCATTTTGCATATTTAGGGGCCGTTTTACCACAAGATATCGAAAGAACATCAGACTTGGCCGTATGTCCGTTTTTCGCCCGACTTTCGAGGAACATGTAATTTGCGAATTAAGAATCTGGAGATACACACAGAGCCTCAGAACAGGGGTGTAACATTAGTATGCATATTAGCCGAAAATGATCGCCTTATAAATTACAATATATCCTTGTTGGAATGCAACTAATCCCTAGGTATTCAACCATGTTAATCAAGAACTATGTATCATGCGGCTCTTGTCGTAATGTGCGCGATTTTTGTATTCTATGTCTGCTTTTGGAATGGTTGCGGGACACTTATATGTCACTATGATATGAAATTCCGAGTTTCACGTATCACGCTGAGATGAGGCTCTTCTTGAGCACACCTTATAAGTCCACAAAGGCGGGCGCAGTCCCCTTGCAAGCCCATCAACAGTCTTTTTCTCTCCAGATTAAACAAATCTCTTTCTCTATTTCGGCCTTTTAATATTCGTGCGCAATTCGCATGTGTGTATCAATTGCCCCATTGTCCTCGGGTCAAAAGCTAATATTGGTTGCGCAGCTAAAATTCTTAGCGTCTTCGCGGAAGTATCTGATGTTTAATCTGCTCTCCCTTCCATATGAAGTCCTATCCAATATTATAACAAACATCGATTTCGACGATGTTTTCAACTTGGGCCTTTCTTGCAAAGCGTTGAAGTACTTACTTACCGAGGAAAGCATATGCAGACTGATTGTACAAGTAAGCTACCTGCTTCGTCATTAATATGACTGTGCGTGCCACGTAGGTGGCTGACAAGGACTGTATAGAACAAGATACCCTTTTGCAATGAAGCGTTGTCAAATAAGCACACTGCTGGTCTTAGTGCATCGGCGCTTCGGAGAGTTGCGAAAAGGCGAGAGGCTTTCGCTACCGCCAACCCGTACTCAGTAGCAACAATTGGTTTCGGGGATGCATATCTTTATTGCAAAGGTATCTTGTGCTATACTCTCGATGACCAACTGAGAGTCTTGAATCTCCATGATTCGGCGTGTCGTGAAGCTGTTGTCAGCATTCCAGGAATGCTGAGTAGTGCTATCTCAGAAAATGCTTGCAATACTAAAGGTGTATTCCAGGTTTTGTATTGTTCAGACAGTATAATCTCATGTGTTTACAAAACATCGGGCCTAGATGCAAATTCGTGGCTCATTGCATTCAGCATTGAGACTAGTGAAATTCTTGTTGTGAGAGAATTGGACTCTGTAGAGAGATTATTTGTTCGCCATGATGGTCAATATCTCTACTATGGTACACATTCGGAATTGGGCTCGGACAATCACAAAAAATGGATAATATGTGGCTGCAATTTTATCAAAGGAGAATGGTTCGACCAAAAAGTCCGCCTTTCAGATATGGTAGGGTCGGAAATCGGATCAACTGTCTGTTTTGAGTTCAATAACGGCTACTTCTATGCTCTCTCAAATCAGACATCGTTTGAAGTTGAGGAGATAGACTGGACCTCATTCTATCATTGTATCAGATTTCCCCTCGCTTCCCCCTGTGACGAGTTGACCGAGAAAACCATGAATCACAGTATGTGGCGGCGTCAACATGAGGAAGGTCCCATCGATGACCGATGGACTAATCTTCGACTTGATACAGATGAGAATACCGGAGAACTTAGAATAATTGAATCTCGAAAGGAGTGGTATCATGGAGCAAGCAGAAGCCAGCGCACTTACTATACTACACCTATTGTTTTCCCGTCAAGATTTTACGATACGGATGATGATTTATATTTTGCGGCCGCCACGTCTTTTTCTTCGGTAGCAACAGCGGCTTACTCTGTTGGTTCAGCTAGCTCATCTTCATCAACAAATACACAATCAAGTACCTCGGAGGATTGCAGCAGCTACGCTAGCCGCGATCTAAGCGCTTACCCCAACGATCCTCTTCTACGACTACTTCGGAAAGACGACAATCCAAATTATATGCCTTCGCAAAAGAGACTCCCCCAATTTATCCATCCAGGCCACGATGGTTCTACTAATCGAACATTTACACTTGCCAAATCCCGACTTCGCTATTACGACTCTTCATCGTCCACATTTCTCGACGTTGTGGATGACCCTCTTCCTACTGACTGGCAAGGAAGTCAAAGATTAAGACTCCGCGCCGGATCCCGAACAATCAGACCACCCCTCGTTCACCCTCCCGATCACCCCTCTAAAGCTGGACTTCTATGCTCACCAACTGATGTTGAAGATGCCCTGAGCCAAATGTACAAGCAATCAGATATTACGTATTGGCCCCCGGCACAAGATCCCGAAGTAGTAAACGAATCCTTGGATGAACTTTACAAGCTGTTAAATCCGCCCTCGCATCTCGGTAACGTGGAAGGCACTGCCGATGAGAGAAGTCTAGTGTATGTAACAGGGGAGTATGATAGTCCTCAGGCTATTATCTTTGTGAGTTTCGATCCGGCAATCAAGTTAGCAGGGCTAAAGAAGTGGGGTGGTATGACAAGGAAAGGAGTGGGTGAGGGGCCGCATATTGATGGGAGGGCTACTGGTCATACGTTTGATGTTGGTGCGCAGATAGAGGATACAGATCTGTACGATCCTCAGATGATGTGTAGGGATATAATGGAATCAGACATGACAATTGGAATTGACCGAAAAGGAAAAGGCAAGGAAACGGAAACGGAAACGGAAGCAGAAAAATGCTCACACAAAACGGTAACAGCCGGAGCTGCTAATGCAAGTGGTCATACACATTTCAACATAAATAAATCGCCTGATTCTTCTGCTGCAAAGGCATCATGGATGTGGCACGAGAAAGCCATGTATCAAGACATTGGGCTAGGATATTATTTCGGAAAAGACCGAAAACCGGCAGTTATTAACGGTGGGGAAAAGGGGAGGCACACTCTTTTCACTTCTTAGTTTATATCTAGGGGCGTACACTACTGGCGTACATTATACTCTATACATATCTAATGCACATTTTGATTTCGATAAGTGCACACATTAACTCCCGTCTTTGCATGTTGAGTATGCAGTGCCTTGAAGAAAGATTGATAAACCAAATCTTGTTCTGAACGCGTATAGCGAAAACTGTAGCTATGCATATCGCATCATCAGGCATGGATCTCGGTGAATATATGAACGTTGTGTGAGGGGTAAAAGCCATGTTTCTTCCACGGCACGTGGCATATTAGCGCCAAAATTGCACATATACCGGGCGAGGCAAACATGACCAGGTGGTGTGAGGATGCGGGGATAAAGTTTTCTCGATCCATCTAGCATTTCGGAGACACGCATCCTGTCATCTATAGTTAGCTAACCTAACTAGAATATTCTATCATACCCCTCCTTTTCCCCTCGCTCCACTATCGTCTAAGTGCTACGTCCCAATGTATTAATCGTGCATACGGATATAGCGCAGCCGTACATACCATGCTCTTTTTAGTGTCAAGGCAGATTTTGCCTGTTTTACCCATCCTCACGTATGAGACGTGAAGAACGTCCGACTGAGTCCCCAGGTAGCTAGCTCACAGGTTCACGTTCCGAACCAAGCGTGTTCTATAATTAAAATCGTAATCATACTCATGCTTTCCATCGATTCGTATATAATAAGAAGCTAGCACATGCACATAAGAAAGTCATAGTTTGATATCCATAAAAACCGGGCGTAAAGCTGTTGCTCAGCTTACGTGCATATATTATCTATCTACGCTCGTGTGCCGTCGGTCCCCTCCGAAAAGAGGGCTATTCCCGATATTTGAAGATGGAAATAAGGGCTTATTATTAACATTATCAGATACTCTATCGATCCAGTTGTGACTAGAGAGGTTAGACAAGCGGCATATGTACATATAGCCTAGTTAACAACGAGCAGTTAGCTACCCCTCATCCACCCGTCTGTAATACTCGCTCAAAATTCTAGTCGCGACACTTATTGATTCTCCACGCACACGACGACTAATCGACTAGGACTAGGTGTTATAATCGGTGAGCAGATGTAGAAGTTCGGAAATTAGGGGTCTATGCAGGTAGGGTGATAGCCAAGACCCGACCCAACAAGGCTGTGTGAGGCTCACTACATGTGCATAATCTTCATCTACTCACACACTAACCACTAATCAGCACCCTATCCCATCCCTCATCTTCGTCTTTCCATTCAGCCTCCGTCAATTTTATGTAAAAAACCAAAACCAAAACCAAAAAAAAAGCAGTTTCAGTGTATCATATCGTATCCAATCTAAAGATATTACGGGTTATCTACAGCTTAATCGAACATACTATATAAGACGCCAATAATACATAGACCGAGTAATTGTGTACCTAACGCACACTTATTTACATACCTTTACTTATTCGTACCACACAAAAACTGCAGACCTGTGTTTTAGTTTCAAATTAAAAGACATTTCTGCATATGTATATCATATCATATCAAATCATGCTGTGTAGCCGTATGCCGTGTGTTCCAGATTCTCACTTACACAACACGAATGGCCGAGCCGAGACTGATCTTGTACAATGAATGCATGTGCCGATGGCGGGTAAGATACCCATGAAAGAATTCTGACCCGGTTAACTTGTGTGTTAGGTATGCTCTTGCCTGCTCTTGCCTGCTCTTGTCTGAGGCTGTTCAATGCAATTAGAGGCCGAAGTACTTCCTGCAATACTAACATCCTCTCGCGTATATTGGTGCTGCGAAAAAGGCCTCGAACAGAAAGATGTCATATCAGCCAAGAAGGATTGACCACAAGATCTCAATTCATTCGCCAGAAAGTAAGCATCGTATTAGTTATTTGGTATGTAAGTACATGCTCAGATCCACACCCGCGTCTTTATCCGTCAATTCCTCTGCTCCGAAGTCCTACTCCGATGCACCGTGTTGTTCTTCAAGTAAAAAGTGTTACTTGTCTAAATGCGCAATCCCAAAAGGTCCCCCGAGAATATGATGATTCAAAAGTTTTGCCATGTAAGGGTATTGATAAGAATCATTGACCTCAGACTTATAATCTTAATTGACTTTGACATAGTTTCCTGAATTTCGGTGTTAATTTGGGCAATGCATTTGAGGGCAATATAAAGACTTACCAGGAAATTGCCCTTGTTTTCCGTGAATTTTCCCAATCCACCATTCGTTTTCATTACTAGTTCTTGTCACAATCTCAATTGTCTCTCCAGCACCGAAACTTAAATCACCCTCTGCTTGTGCTTCATAATCATACAGTGCGGTGGCAGTCTCCGCAGGTGGCGCACCGCTGAGCCTCGATGGCTTCGGTTTCGGTGGTGGAGGTGCCGCCTTTTTGGCTTTCGCGGCAGCACCCCATGAACTACCTGTCGACGCCGATCGCGTCACGCTGTTGCCAGGATTCGTAGGAGATAACATCGAAGAATAAGGTGGTGGTGGCTTTTCCGATGATTGGAAGTCAGTGGATGCGCGGCGGCTTGGAGACGTAGTCAGCGCCGTGGATGTAGATGGCTTGTTCTCTATGGCAAGACGGTTGGGTCCGCCGAGAGCAAGAGGCTTTGGTGGACGTCTGGCTCCCGTCGTCTTGAATTTCACAATGGAAAGTGCTTCTGCCTGGTCTCGGATATCGCCTCGTTTAGCCTCGAAACCTTCCTCGATATCGAGCTGGAGATTAAAGTATCCAATATCACATCCTTGCATCCTCTCATGTAAGGTATAAAAGACGTTCAGTTGCATATAGTAAAACGATTGAAACAATGGACGAATGAACTCGCGCTCCAACGTAAAAAGTTTAGGTAACTCGTCCTTCAAGAGGTCATTGTAATAATTGAACTCTTGAGTTGCTTGTTCAACGTCATTCTCCGCTTTATACATGGCTTTCTCATCCTTCAAATTCTTCTCTTTCTTGTCTTGTAGCTTCTTCAGTGTTGCTCGATGTCTGTCATAATCTAATTGCTTGTGTTGGCGTTTGAGCGCGGTTTTCCTGATCACTTTGATAATCTCTAATAATTCATCGGCAGGTCGAATCACTCTTGTCTCAATCATCTCCAGCTCTGGTTGTAGAGTCGCCAAGAGATCCTTGCAAATTTCTTCATATTCTTCGCATGCCCTGATTCCCTCTGGATTTCCTTCTTGAACCAGGGAATCCGGGTCGGACATCCTTCCTGAAATGGGTTTGTATATTTCGGCGATCGCTTTGGAGAATTCAATCTGATGGTTCATCATGCCATTAATAGCTTCAAAGTATTTTTTGCTCTCATCGTGCAGCTTTTTCGTCTCGGTTTCCAACTCCTGGAATCGCCGTTCCGCATCGATATAAACGGCATCTTTTGTTTGTTCCCCTAGATTGAACTTGGCTTTGAACGTTTGAGGCGCCTGTCAATCAGTCAGTCAAGTGTGCAAGAAACCCCGCGATCCGGCCTGATAGTCTTCAGTCATACTCACTCTGACCAGGGATTTTTGAAAGCCCTTGAAGGACATTTCCCAATTTAAGCTTCAAAATCTACCAAGAGAAAGCTCAGTGTAAGATTTTAGGATTGATTAAGAGAAGCTTTTGTTTGTAGAGCTGTATGTTTATTGTGATGGGTTGTGATGTTTAAAGTAGAAAGATGCCTCTGGTGTTATTTCAGGGTTGTTCTCTGTAGTACAGACGATGACGAGGAGTGGCTGAGCAGATCTTGTTGACGGTCTCTATCAGCCCCAGTATGCTTGGTATTTTAATATAAGTAGGAAGAAGGATTCACAATTGATAGCAGCTGATAAAAACCTAGCAATAGAAGACGAATAGGGCAAGAATAGGTAACAATAATAGAGGACGTATATGAAGGTATTCCCAGGTCTAATATGTCAAAGTGTAGGAAGAAAACTTGCTTTGGAGCGCATTCAAAAGTCAAAATGTTCATGAATTGAATTTAAGGAATCGTCGGATCGTTTGCATCAACTCACATGGGGGGGGCATACACGGCATTCTCAACAAGCATGGGCCTTTCAATGCCAGGGTAAGACGGAATGCATAAAAGGTTTATGGAGTCATCCAAGTTTTAATGATAGTTATGAAGGAGCCTTGTATGTCAGGTTGTTATGTCACTGCCACTGCCACTGCCACTGCCACTGCTACTTCTGCCAATCACGTGCCATTACCAGCAGCCACTCTCTGGCTTTATTACTCATCAAGTAATCACATCTATTATCTAATCTTGATTGGTTGTTTCTTTCAGAGAACAAGTCGAAATCATTCTTTCATGCCTGATATCTATGGTTAGGAAGTCCATTCATCCGATGTCCCGCTCCCGCTCTTTTTGACAAAGCTGGCCAATTACATTGCATATTTCTTTCAATTATCGGTGATTTGCAAGACCGCACGGAGTTATGACGAAGCCTAGTACAAAGAGAGTTTAGCTTTATTTTAATCCGTAAGAATTTCAAATTCGAAAGTCTCCAAATAAGAAGCTCGATAATCCCCCTCTGTGGAATCGCCTTCCACTTTGATACCATCATATCCACCATTTATCATTCATGATAATGTCGAGTCTGGCTTCAAAATCATTGAGGCAGGCCTCGCGCCTTTGCTTAAAGCAATCGTCTCCAGCTGCTGGACTGCTGAGAAGCTCCGCATTTGCTCGGGTGGCGTCCATATCAAGGAGGGGTTATGTTTCCGAGACGAAAAAGGATAGCGCTCAAGTTACTGTTGATACTGCGATCCGATCAGAACAGAAAGCTTTCTTTAAAGAGACTGGCAAACACGCTCAGGATCAATCAATATCTGGAACTTCTGTAAATGCCGATGCGATGATGAGTCCTATGGCTGGTAATTGCCCCTCGCATAAAATTGTTGTATGTGAAGAAGCTTAACTGACATCGGTTTAGGTGTGCTTAAGCAAGCTACCGTCATGGACGAAGGCAGTAGACCAATTTACCTAGATATGCAAGCTACCACTCCATTAGACCCACGAGTACTGGATAAAATGCTGCCGTTCTATACCGGCTTATACGGCAACCCACATTCGAGAACTCACGCCTATGGTTGGGAAACCGACACAGCGACGGAAGAAGCAAGAGAACACATTGCCACACTGATTGGAGCTGACCCCAAAGAGATCATTTTCACAAGTGGAGCTACTGAAAGTAATAACATGAGTGTTAAGGGCGTAGCGAGGTTCTTTGGCAGGGCGGGAAAGAAGAGGCATATCATCACAACCCAAACGGAGCACAAATGTGTATTGGATAGCTGTAGGCATTTGCAAGACGAAGGGTTTGAGGTTACATATCTACCAGTGCAGAAAAGCGGCTTGGTTGATATGGCTGAACTTGAAGCCGCTATTCGACCCGAGACAGCCCTTGTCAGTATCATGGCAGTCAACAATGAAATCGGTGTCATCCAACCGCTTGAAGAAATAGGTAAACTCTGCCGCTCAAAGAAGGTTTTCTTCCATACCGATGGCGCACAAGCTGTTGGTAAGATTCCTTTGGATGTCAATGCGATGAATATCGATTTGATGTCAATTTCATCTCATAAGATCTATGGACCAAAAGGCATCGGCGCATGTTACGTACGCAGAAGACCCAGGGTCAGACTTGACCCAATCATCAGTGGAGGTGGGCAAGAGAGAGGTTTGAGAAGTGGTACTCTCGCCCCTGCGTTAGTGGTTGGCTTCGGTGAAGCTTGTCGCATTGCAAAGGAAGAGTTAAATGTAAGCTTCAATATTCATTTCCCTTTTTTTTGCTTACATGATGACCTACTTTACATATGCATGGCTTTCCTAGTGGCCTCCTTGCTTGCAAGTTGAGGCTTCTTTGACGACTCACAGTACCTTGTCTGATTTAGCTACTCAATTATATCTGAATTGCAGTAATCAATGAAGTCGAATTTATGCTGACAATACAATAGTATGACCATGCTCGCGTCAAAAAGCTTTCGGACAGACTCCTCAAGGGCCTTCTCGCAATGGAGCACACCACTCAAAATGGCGACCCAGACCATTTCTATCCAGGATGCGTGAACGTCTCTTTCGCTTATGTCGAAGGTGAATCTCTTTTGATGGCACTTAAGGATATTGCTCTTTCATCAGGAAGTGCTTGTACATCTGCCTCCCTCGAACCCAGTTACGTCCTCCGGGCACTCGGTAGTAGTGATGAGAGTGCACACAGTAGTATCAGATTTGGTATTGGACGCTTCACAACTGAGTCTGAAATCGATTACGTCTTGAAAGCAGTCGAAAACCGAGTCACATTCCTACGAGAGTTGAGTCCACTTTGGGAGCTCGTCCAGGAAGGTATTGCTTTGGACAGTATTGAGTGGAGTCAGCATTAAATTTTTGCTAAGAATCAAACGAAATTTGGCGGGGTATTGGCGTTTTGTGATATCACTTCGGCGGGATGGAGGCTCTTTTGGGTGTAACATAGCGAATGATTGGGCGAAAATATCACCCCCCATGTATACCGATTAAATGATAATGAATGCAACAATAGCATATCAAATTTAAGTGCATCTCACCTTTGAGATGGATTGCTTTAATAAAAAATCAACACGTCCTCGTCGTCTTGAGAGGTCTGGTGGACTATATAATGAGTGCATGCATGTATGTTTCACGACAGTACAAGACAAATGTCTGAGTCAACGAGGATCAACCACCTTTTCCCCTCTCCCTCCCTCTCCCTAGCCCTAGATTTTCTAACCGAATACGTCAACCAAGCTCGCCAAGTGAATGCCCAACAACTAGATCCACATCTCACATCTCAACCCCACCACGCAGTGAATCAATCCCCCACTTTCTGTCTTGCTTTTGGAATCTCTCCCCACTTGTTCTTCAAAATGTAGACTTTAGACTGCTCACTCGTGCAATCATCCAATCCCCAAATCGTGAGTGCAGAAGCTTCTGTGAAGATGTCTATTTCGAGACTCTCTCGAACAAAAAGAAACAAAAACTGAGCGACTAACTGGATGGGCCTAATCCGGGATCGAACCGGAGACCTCTTACAATTTAGATTCGATAACCCAAAGCAAGAATTCTACCACTGAACTATCAGGCCGAGGATAGATGCTAGTCTCTTTTGATGAAGGGGGGGAGGTTATGTGGTAATTTGAAAAGAAAATTGATGGGTGGGAGAGGTGTGCGGGCGGGATGGGATTGGGTGTGGATGAGTGGATGAGTGGATGGAAGTAGTTCAACTAATTGATAATTTGGTGTAGCTAAAGTATGTATAGTATGTATAGCTATTATATAAGACAGAAAAATTCAAGATGGAATGTTGTATATAGAATTGGATGCTTAATTCCATAGCTCGTGCTAGATAGATAGTTTCCATGGGAGTTTTCTCTAGTAGTTCATTCTGGATGTGTATATTGATTGTTATTATTAAATGATATTCTATAATCTCCCGTCTTCTGAGATCTTTTTCTTTTTTCTTCTTCATCTTCATATCTTGGGTATTAGATGGAGAATTTAAATAATATTAATCAAAATTAAGTGGAAGGGCGAGTACATCTCTCTCTCTGTATATGTGTATATATGTTCTCATGAAGCGGAGAGCCGAGATTCATGATTGAGTGATAGGTAGGTAGATCGATCAGAATGGGGATGTGGATATATGCCCTGACAAAAGAGACACAAAATACATATTAGCAGATGTCTATGTCGATTCTGTAGGTTTCGTAAGTAGTATATCTTGAGGTAGAATGTGGGAATTTAGCAGCTTCAGAAATATGGGAATCTCTAATCTCTAATCTCAAATCTCAATAACTTTAGCGAAGCTCTATCTCGAAGGTCGACTTTTAGGGGGCAAGATAGCGAATGTTTGGAATATGATAAAAAGGGATAGCAAGATTATAAATGCTTCAATTTATTATATTTTCGTTTTTTTTTTTCACAATTAAGCGATCGATTTTCTACACCTTTGGTATCCCTCTCATGCCTCTCCCAATTTCTACATTGGAAAAGATATGATGATTCCATCAAGTCAAAAATTCCACCAACGTTCCCAGCATATCCTTCATCAATTTCTCCTCGCCATCTCCCTCCCCATCTCCTTCTACCAGGGTATCTAATTGCTCTTGTATCGTCTTCTTCAATAAATCTAAGCCCTCATCTCTCTCCGCCAATAGTTCCCGAATCTTTTTTTCCGCCCCTGCATCCTCCGCCACTAACCATGCCAAAATAACATCAACAGTCTGCAAACAAAATAATCCCGCATCCATCCTCCTCGACAACCATTCGTCCGCCATCTCTTCTCTTTCTTCCGCGCTAAGTCGCGTTTGTTCTTTACGAATTTCTGTATCTACAGCTGATACCCGTGCTGCATAGTCTCGACGAAGTTTCACAAGCTTGCCTATCTTTTCATAGTCTTTCTCTACAAACTTTGCAAGCGTACGAATCCGACCGGCTTGATTAGCAGGAAGGAGACGCAGTAGACTTGAGAATATCCCTAGTAAATGTTCGATGGTTTGACCGTCAATTTTCTTCATGAACATTCCGAATACTACTTTGAGACCCGCCGCCTCTACTAGCTTCTCACAAACTTCTGCGCCAGATTGTCCTCCCAATGCATGATCTAATAGCCTGAGTGCGCGTGATTTACTCATTTTGCCCTCTTTGACCATAATCAAACAGAGTTCGACACCTTCTGCCTCAACGAACTTTTGTTTTCCTTCTGGTTCATCAACACAGCAGGTTAAAGAGTCGAACACGTTTTCTACAAATTCTTCTTCTTCGGTTCCTTTGATAGGATCGCGTTTTCTGTAGGCTGCCAATATTTGAAGTAGGAGATCGACACCGTCTAGTTCACAAAGCTTCCGTCGATTCAGTGAAGATGATTGAAGGAGGATTGCCATGACCTCTGCCGAGTATTGTTTGTTCTGGCTCACTGGCGACTCTTTTTTCGGCATTCGATTCAGTAACCAATTCAGTATGTTTGTCTCCTGGCCAATTTTTTCCGCAAGCGTTATTCTCGATGCCAAATTTTCCAACACAGACAATGCATGGTATACACCACTCCTATCCGACTCATTGCTCTCATTGAACCTCGCAAAATTCGAAACTAACAGGTCTAATAAATCTGCCTCGATCATGGCATCTACAATTTGATTCCACTGTTCTTGTTCGGCCTCCACGTCTTCGTCCGTAAGTTCGCTGATAATCTCCACGGCACCAATCGCAATATCTGTATTTTCGTGCGCCAGTAACCCAACCAAGCTTCCAACGCAACCTAGCTTCGCAAATTCTCCATATAATTCAGGGTGTTCTGATAGAATACTAAGAGCTTTTATGTCTGCATCCAGGTCTGCTTCGCTCCCCATGAACTTCTGTGGATCGCTTTCAAATTTAGCTCTCAATTCCGCGTTCTTCGTGATCTTCTTCTCAAAGTTCAGGGCCATCTTTCGCAACCACGCCGAATCGATTTTCTCAGGAACAATCTCTGCGCCTTCTTGTCCATCCATATAATCTAATATTTCAGATTCATCTTTCGTGATGCCACCACCAAAAAATCGACCCTCTTCATCGTCCGGAATATCTGGTCCATAGTCTTCTTCGTCGTCATCAGGTGGGGCGGAAGGTCCAGCTTCTATATCATCATCCTCTTCTACTGCCGGTTGTTTACCATTGCTCTTCGCATGGCCGTTCGCGGACAATTTCGCGGATTTGTAGATTTCATCTAATGGATTGCTTAGCAATGAGTTGGGGTACGAAAGAGGAGGGTTGCTAACTTGGATCTCGAGTAGGCTCTAATTTGCGCTTATGGCTGGGTAAAGCTGGCTTCTACGGAATGTTAGATGGGACAACATGGGCCTAGGACAATATATGCGCACCTTGAACAAATCATCAATGCTTGACATTGTAACGGATGAGCTCAGCTCGAGGCTGCACGTTTGTAGGTGTTCGTCCCTGCGATTGTGAGACGGTAAGGATCGCAGGAGTGTGTAATATACGATTCCCGAAAGATTGGACTTGATAGGATTCGATAGAGTTATTGTGGAATTGGCATTGAAATTTATGGGTTGTTTATTTACTTGAGAAATTATTAGTTTTGGAGCTCCTTGAGCTTAACCTAGGCCTTGCTTAGTCATCGCTTTCTTCATAAGGCTGACTGGACTTCACGTCATCCTTTTGACCTTGATACTGGTTCTATAGTGACCTTTGTTGCATTTTGACATTATCCACCGTGGGGAATAATTTTTCCAAGTTAAAACGAATGCGGGTGATAAGTTACTTCAATTCTGATCATAAATTTTCACCACTGAAATATACCCAGTTTTGGTTCGAAATTCTTGGATTGGTTATACATTTATAGAATTGCCTTTTGACATACCTTACTCGTTTGAGAAACTGGGATTCGCTGAATCAGTTCAATAGGCATGGATCTTTCAGAATCAGGAGGGTTCCTTCCAGATGCTCTTCCTTCCCCCTCCCCAAGCACTACTTCGGTCAGCTCCACCTCATCCAATTTACCACAGCCACGTGCGAAACCTCTTCGTGCTGGATCAGCAAAAGAGCAAGCTGCAAGGCGCTATGTTGAAAACAGACTACTCCACATCTCGAGACGATACACTAAAAAATTCGAGGAGCCCGAAGAAGGAGACTCGGTAGTCGGCTATGTAAGTATGAAGGAGGTAGCTAAGGACCTTTCCGAGATAATAGATGTGTTGTGGCTTTCAAGTACACGTACGTATCTTCACTTAAATATGATCCTCAAAATCTTAGACTAACTGGAATAGCGAATTTGCAAATTCCGTATTTGCTGAATGTGGCTCTGGTAATGACTACATATCCCACAAAATTCCCTCCAGCACCGGTTGCAACCTTTGCTGTTTTGAGAAAATTGGATCATGCATTTGCTAGCTTACTGAGAGGAGAAGACTCGATTACTGGAGAGACTTTACCGGGGTTTCTAGCGGGTAGGAGAGCGGGGATGAGCCAGACTGATATGGTTAGATGCAGAAGTATAGTCGAAGATACCAGAGTGATGATCGTAGACGTCATGAGTAAGGAAGTTGAACCAGAGCCCAAAGCTGAGAGTGGTGTCGACGATGATGACAATAATGAGCCCGAAGGTATGAATCTAGACGAGGAGGACGACTCAGAATACGATAATGATGAGCTTGCCATGGATATTGCCAGAGTTTATGAGGCAACAATGATGGAGCTCGGCGAAAGGCTAGAAAGTGGTCCCAACATTGGAATCGGGCACAACGATTCATGAATGAAACAAAACTTACAGTCACGAGAGGTTATTAGGGCAAACTCTGATTAATCCTACTGAGCCAAATTGGCCAAACCATCAAAGATGTGAGGACCTGCCCCGAAACAGCGATACTTTTCATCGACATGAGTTCTCATCGAATGAGGGCATGCTTCTTCTACATGTGTGTCCATGGATGTGGAAAGCCAAAGGATATAGTATATATTTGGCCGTATGGACTACTTTCGAAGACTCCGAAACGCGTAAAAGTGCGGGAGCATGCTGACTAACGCCACGGCGATGATTCGCCATGCATCTCAATGTTTTGGGGAGGGAATTGTGAGGAGGAATGGAAGATTGCAAATGTACTCCAGCGAGAAAGAAGCCACGAGTGCGGTGTTTATGGATCTCAGAAACGAAGAAATGAGAAAACTCATCAATCCATGCAGCCTTGGGGTCTTACACAACAATGTCAGTCTCCTGTGTTCAGGAGCCTGTACTTTACTTATAACAACAATCGAATTCATTCGAATCCATCCTATTGGTGCCGTTCAACATGTATCTTGCCCGCAAGCTTACCTACCTACTTACATCACTGTGTATGCCAATTGCTCATCTGTGATATATACCTAAGATGAAATCGACTTGGGAAAAAACCGCTCATATACAACCAGTCTTACTATTTCCCTTGAATCAAGAATCCGGGTTAAGCTATCATTCAAGAAACCTGTTGGGGAGAAACAAATAGCTTTTTTTCGATAATTAAGTTTTATATTTACAAAGTAATATCGCAATTGTCTAGTCATACCAAATTTCCTCCTTTCCACTTCCCACATTAAGTTTTCCGAACCCAAAGAATCTCAATTCCCTCCCCCAACTCTCCGTACCACGGCCCTTCTTGTGCACTTCTTTCCGCCACTTCAAACCCTACCCTTTCCATTTGCCACTGTTTCTTTTTACACATCTCTATAAATATTGCATACGTCTCGGCGTTACGTACCGTACTTGAGATTAGAACTTCCACTTGTGGGTACAAATCAAAGAGTTCTTCAAGTGTTGCAATCAGAGAAGGGACTACAGCGGGGGAGTAAATCACATCTGCAGCAAGAATTAGATCCAATGGGGTCTTTTTTGATCCGTTGGTTGGCGTTGGGTTGGATGGTGGGCATTTCGATGATAGAAACTCAGGAAATGTCTCGAACTCCCCAGTTGGAAGCATGTGACCCCAGGTAAGTTCGCATGTGCTTATTTTGGAGGTTGTATTTCGAGACAGCGTAGGAGTAATGGTATCTGTTAGGTTGTTGAGAAACAGGCTTGTGTTCATCAGAGTCAATGCTTCAGGGCTTCCATCAGTAGCCAGAACGTGCTTCGCGGAAAGATGCTTAGCGCACAGGATTGATATAAAACCGGTGCCACAGCCAAGCTCCAATATCGTTTTGTTGGAGATAAGATGAGGATTGAGAGAGATGTAAGTTGAGAGGTGAAGAGCGGCCTCCCATGTCCGAAGGCCTGTCGTTCCGGAGCCGGACAAAAGGGATGCAGATTCGAGGATAGTTATTGTTGGAGTTTGCGAAGCTAGTGATCTAGAGGTAGAAGAAATAGGAGGAAGAGATGAGAGGGTATAGGTCACATAGGATTGCTGCTGAGCAGCTGTAGCTTCTGAAGGAATAGGAGTAGAGAGGAGAATGGAAAGTTGGCTCATGAGATTATCTGATATTCCCTGGAGAAAAGAAAGACATTGTCAGAAAATTGGGGATAAGAAACGACGAGAGCTTAGAGAGATTTATGGCATATATTCTTACTGATACAAGCCAGTACTGAATGTTTGTCTTAAAGAAAAATCAAACTAAAGAAACTGCATATTATGCATACCTACTTGTTCTTCCCAATCGTGAATACTGTTCTCGATTCTTTTGGTGAGTTCTTTCAGAGTTTTCAATTGATATCTCTGAGGTGGAGGGTACTCCAAAGCATTTTCCTCAAATAGTCTTGAGTAAATGGTTTCCTGGAAGACATCATCTCGAAGATGTTCTTCATCTGGGTATTCGAGATTTGGTAGAAGTTGAAGATATTGACGACAAAACCTGTCCAATTGATGGTCCTTGGAGAGAATAGGCATTTCTGTCTTCAGTCTCTTCGAATTTGACTTTGAATTTAATTTTAATTCTACAACGAAATTTGTCAGAATATTTCACAACTTGATGAAATACTGTAGTCAAAGATAATCACTGGATCATTTGAGAATAAATAAACCTTTGATAGTGAATGACCTTGGGACGTTCAAGGACAGTCGGAGTAAGTTCTTTTACCATAATATTAAGGCATTAACCTAGGGTTTCTGACCTTTCGGATCCACTGCTTCGCACATTTTCGACGCTTACTAATCAAATTGGCTAGTCTTAGCGCAATTTGACTTACCGAATCTGAGAGCCACTCGAACTTTTTTGCAATCCTCTTACGACAGCGACATCCATCGACAATCTATATCACGACAACTGTCTCGAAACATCGCAGACAGGCTGATCGACTTAGATAATCGCAAAAATGGCCGACAATAACGCCCCAGTTACGCTGCGAACCCGCAAATTCATTCGCAACCCTCTCCTCGGCCGAAAGCAAATGGTCGTGTAAGTCAACATCATTTCAATCGAATCCGCCACCTATTTCGAACAATTACAGTTTTGAAGGAGCACTATTTAATTGCCTTTGGGGTACAATGAGGAATATGGATGTTCATGAATTGGAAGGCTGATGATGGATTTTTTAATATAGTGACATCCTCCACCCAAACCGTGCCAACATCTCCAAGGATGAGCTCAGAGGCAAACTCGCCGAACTCTACAAGGCTAGCCAAGACCAAGTCAACGTTTTCGGTCTCCGCACCCAATTCGGTGGTGGAAAGACAACCGGTTTCGCCCTCGTCTACGATTCCCCAGAGGCAATGAAGAAATTCGAACCCCACTACAGATTAGTCCGTGTTGGATTTGCTACCAAGATCGAGAAGGCCAGCAGACAACAACGTATGTTACAGTCCTTGTCCTGGTTTGCGGAACTTCTTGGGTGGAAGTGGATTTTACCTACGAATTGATACTGACATTTGCTGGAATTTAGGCAAGCAACGCAAGAACAGACAAAAGACACTCAGAGGTACTGCGAAGGTCAAGGGTGCCAAGAAGAAGAAGGAGTAGAGCACTCGCTTCATCTTGGGGTGGGAAACGGTTGGTGTTGTTGGACCTGGGGATTGGCTATGTGCTTTGTACGCATCTGCATCGATCCTCCATCGTATCATGCTTTGGTGTAATTAGGGAACGAAAATAGAGGCATGATGGCATGAAACCTCTAATCGGTCTCTATTAGGTCCACACTACAAACTTCAATCACGGTGTTTTGCTCGTTCATTACGAAATCTGGTTTATGTGCAGCATGGTCATGGGTGATATAAAAATGGAAATATGCGTTTGCAACCTGGAGGTTGCTATTCCTCAAATTTTACTTTTTCTTGCATGGCTCTCTCCCACCTTCCCTCTCACCATTGCATCATGGACACAAATAATTATCTGCAAAGATCCCTTTGACCGTTTCTGCAAGCGCTTATTGACAAGTCATTTTATGCAATTTACCTTATGTCAACAAAGTTTGCCCCGTGCGCCACTACAAACTTCATATCGGCCTTTCAGGCTGAACTATCCCAATTTCCCCCCTTCTGATGTTACAAACCACATTGCGTCCTGCAAGAAAAACTATGTTGGTAGGTATCGTTCCGTGCTTCGCTTCGGTCGGTACCTTCTTCAATCGCTGTTTGAATCTCGGTTTTTGTACATCTTCATTTGCATTGATTGTGGAGATGACGGACGTCTCTCTGTTATACAAGCGCTGGTACCTTCAGCTAGCTTGTGGTTCTTTGCGTTTCACATAGTTGCTGGAGATGAGATAATGGCATATCGCACATGCTGGGCGAACACAATTGACTTATGTGACAAGGAAAGAATGAGATTATCAATACGAATGAGCACAAAAAGAACGTTCTGGATCCAAGGCGACAAAATTTCCTACCTCATGGACTTAAGGCTCGGTTCGTGGACTTCCCAAATTGCTCGTCGGGGAGGAGATCTCGGGAGCCTGGCTTCATTTACCACGAGGTCTGGACAAGTTACAGATGTAGTATAGCACTTGAGTGTAATATATAAAGTAAGAGTTTAAGCTTGAAGCTTGAAGCTTGAAGCTTGACGATATCACATATCACTTTCCTATTGATAATCGAAGTGCATCCAAAATTTAAGTATGGCACCAACTCATTTCGACACCCAGCAACAAAATCGATTGTGATTGATTTGCACAGTAGATAGCAGTGAATGTGATTGAAAATTTGACTGCTGCGCGAGGCAAAGTCATCATGATGTTGGCATCATGTACTGTACAATGACATGAAGTTCATCCTAAGTATCTGCTGTGCTTCGCTAGTACTGAGAAACCTCAAAATTGAAACATCAATTGTACAAGTAGATGCAGTACTCATCCGGTCTTCAACGTTCAGCTCTCCCTACCATGACCCTGATTCCTCCCCCAGAAACAGAGAAATGTAAGGGAGCCAGGCATAACGCTTTATTCTTCACCGTACCCCAAATCATCAGGGTGGGTGGGGTCTATTTCCTGCCGTGTAACATTTGGGATACCTTTTGTGTAACATACACTTCTACTCCAATGCACTTTTGTGGCACGAGGTTGCTTACGCCGCGCAGATTGCATCTTTGAGATTCCCAATGCTGTGACAAGGTCAGATCATCTGTGATTGGTTCAGGAATGATGTGTGAGTTGCACCCGGAAATCTTGCTTTTACTCCATCAATACGAAAATGCAAAAGTCTGGTATGGGTACCATTGGCAAGGAGATAGGATCTTCTCGTTTCTTTCTCCTTTAACACTTGGGAAGGCACCCTGCATCATGGCATAAGCAGGGAAAATACTTTGGGTCGATATTGGTGATTGTGACCAGGAAGCACAGTCAGAAATATATTCAAATCGGTCAAGTTGGTCAGTTTTTAGCCCGGACTGGTCGAAGATTGGTCTCATCTGGTCGAAATATTGACTAAAGTTGGAAGGAGATGTTAGAATGATGATTATAATTATTATTAAGTCTGACTGATATCAGCTTGTTGCTGTGACTATCCGATAGTACCCAGTACTGGATGGTGTATCCAACACCCAAAGAAGCGCATACATGGCGCGTTAGCAATCAAGCAATACTTGAAAAACTTGAACATTGAACGTGTTGATACCAGTATCGTACGACAAACATTCTGGTCACCATCAACCACACCGCAATAAAAAACAAAACGTCTGAATGTCAAACAACATTTGCGAGTGAGCTCGAGCTAAAGACGATGCCCGCATTTTCTCTCTCATCTGCCATGAGTCTTTTACCAGATTTTGTTTTCTCCCTCAACGTATTCGTAGATTCAAATGAAAGACATAGGATAGGCTAGAAATAAAAGGGAAATATTAACAAACTAATTCGCCCCCGTTTTTGCTCATATTTTGCGTCTTCTTGTCTTGTCTTGCCTGTTCGCCTCGAATTGAGAATCAGAACCAAAGAAAGCATTTTTAAAATAATGAAAAAATTAACACAACATAGCCACACATATCTTCACTGCCTACTAATCTCCATTTTTCCAGTTCTTCTTTCGAAGTAAATTCCCTCCTCCCCCGCCTAGAGATCCCTAACACACTTGCCGCAAACCCAAAAGAATGTGCACTCCATAGCCAGCTCAATGTACGCGCGGGCCCATTCGATCCAAACCCGAGCCGTACCAGCGATAGTACTTGAATATCCATCTATTACCCCCATTTACCGCATATTCGCCATTTCCCGTCCATTTCCCCCGTGATCCTTCGGCCTGTAGCACTGAGTGCTTGTTGACGGTGATTTATTCACCTTTTCTTCCAACACGTATTACTTTCCTTAACCGAATTCTTCCATGCCGTCGTAAGTTTTTTTCTTTGTCCGATACAACTCTTATCTCACAAAATTTTCTCATGTTCGGTGGATATCTGTGACTGACTCCAAAAAGAACCCTGAGAGCAAAATGAATGGCCACAATTGAACCAAGCCGCTCCTGGTGAGTGACCATATATGAAAACAATGCGCACAATGAACAGTCAATAATAATAGAGACGGGAACGCTTTTCTTCTTCCATCTCCCACCGATCCAAACCCTATCCTCTTTTTAAGGGTATCTTTTGTCTTTCCCCCATTTCGCCATGTCCTTACCAAATAAACAAATGTGACTAATGAATAAATACTCGCGTGATTTTAACAATAATGAAAACAGAAATGAAATAAAAAAACGAAACGAAATAGATGAGTTGGGGTGTCAAGCCCTAGGTATGTCTTCGAGGTTTAATAACGTCCTTTTGATCAAAGCAGGTGTTGTTCTGGCTGAGCTTTGAACAGATATTTATTCCACGGATCCGAGTATCGCGCAAAGGGTCAAACTATCTTGACGAAAGACTTGAGATATATTCTCTCGAGGGCGCTGGGAGACCATCGTGCTGGAGTTGTGGCATCTGAGGATGGAGTTGCAAGAGCCCAGGATTCTGCATTTGGGTGGGCATATTTGGAGTTGGATAATGACTGGATGTGTGTGGAACATACGTCTGTCCATTTGCTAATAGGCTACTTCCGCTGCCGCTAGACTTTCGATTATTAGTCGGCCATGTATTATCAGTAGCGTTAGGCTGACTATTCTGACGACTTTTGCAGGGTTCGCTTCCACTGCTTGTTCCATAGTGGCTTATATCTGTAGCCGAGTCATTGGCCTGGGTGTAGTACAGATTGCCGTTCATAGTTGATGCATCATACATCTCAGAGTCTTGCTGTGATAACGAAGATTGTTGCCCCGATTGGTAAGCAGCTGTAGCAGCGGCTGTGGTAATTTCGTGGGGGCTGCTGGTGGAAACACTCAAATACGGATTCGCCAGGGGCATGTGAATCGAAGAGTTGATTTTTGCAGAGCTGTTTATGTTTGAGCTCAAAAATCCATACGGTTGAAGTGAGTTCGGCGAACTGAAAGTACCGTCATTTGTGGACCCGTATTGTCTGTTTGGGTATGGTAGTTGCCTTTCGGTACTGGTGGTAATATTGAGGGCAGCTTGCGAAGATGTGGTGGCTACACTTGCAGTTCCATAAGTTGGAATACATGTGTTGTTCACGGCACAAAAGTTCTTTGAATCCGAGTCAACCATTGAGCGCGCATTATAACTTTGGTATGCTGAAGTATAATTGGCAGCTGCTTCTGACTCCATATACATTGGCGCTGGAGGGTTTACGCGTGTGCGCCCATTGCTCTGCACTGGATAATTAGACACAGAAACGGGATCTTGTACTGTCACTTGATACGGGGTTGAACTTGACAAATTGAATTCCGCAGGTTCTTCGGAGAAGTTGTCATAAGGAGGGTTGGGAAATTTCGGTCCTTGAAAGCCATAATTAGGATAAGTTGTTGGTCGATAACTCATGCTATCGGGACCCAAGTTTATGGTTTGTAACGTCTGGTAGTAATTGTTGTTGTATGGGGCGTTTGCAGGCATTCGGTACATTGGGCGCAAACTATCATCAAAGCAATCAGCCGGAAGATCCTTTGCTTGTTCCAGTCGCATAGCCGTCACCTAAATTACTCGAGTTAGTATTTATCGGTATGAATAATGAGCCGGTCGCACTTACTCTCAAGAATTCGCATGGTTCTGAAGAGGACTGCTTGCAGTGGTAACATGGCCTGCCATTGTCTTCGCCGCTGCACCGAATCTTGCGCTTTCGGCATCTTTGACACTACGAGAAAGTTTGGTCAGTGAATGCATTCAGATCAGTGGAAAGTTCACAGTGCGGCAAATAGAAGCTTGAATGGCATACCGCTACCTGAATCCTGCGCCTCATTTGATGATGTCCCGGTTCGGTGTTTTCTGGCCCACGATCATTGCTTCGTCCATCGTTATACGTCCGAGATCCGTATGGGTGCTCGGAGCGCTCTTGAGCCAGTGGATAGCTCTGACCACGCGGACCGTATCTACGGAATGTAAGCTCCTCCTCTGAGAAGTTTCCTCGAGTGACCATCTGAATTTGATAAGTAATAGATCGGATGTTATTTAGACCTTCATGGGTGCACTGCCTGGCTTACCTTCAAAAGATCTTTGAAAAATTTGGGAGTTTGAAAGCAGTTGGATTCAACTTGTGTACAGAAACAAATGTGTCAAGCTTCAATAGGATCCGAGATGAATCAAGGACCTGGGGTTTATCAAATCCTGGGGCTGTCAGGCGAAAGCAAGCATATTATAATGGGTACAGCAGAATTTGTGATGTTTGTCTTTATGAAAGATTCTCCTGCATACTAGTACTGCTAAACTTGAGATATGACTAAAATAAACAGAATAAATGATTTAACTTTGTGGCCCCTTTACGGACCTATGCATCTGCGATGTAATTTGGAAGATCGACAAATGCTTCCGGCACTTAAGCAAACAGCATGAATTCTGGGGTATGAATTCCAGCTTCCTGGTTAGCTTTTAGGGTTAAAATTCCTCAGAGCTTACAGTGGTGGATGCAAATATTCAATTTATGATGAGACTGTCTCGATAACTGAAACAATTTCACCGCAGAACAAAGAACTCATGAGCCTCAGTAAGCTCATCTTACCTCCTATTTAGGTAGCATATAAATTTGGAAATTCATGTAGCTTCCCGTATTGGCCCCCATATATGTTTTTTTTTGACACTTACCAGGCTAGGAGCAACTTTACTCCTTCTAGACAGAGCTACATATCATTGTGAATGACAGATAACGACAATTACGCCTGGTAGCATTGCAATGAATTCAGCAAACAATTGAATAAAGATACGAAGTATGGAACAATTATGAAGCTGCAAACGATGTATCACCGCTGGTGCTTGTCATACTCTGCTTCTCAAATCTTGCGCTACTTCGGTCCTCAATTCGTTACAGGTAAAAGAGTCAATACGCACCCAGATTCTCAATACGGGGTACGTAACACATATTTTGATGCAGGAGAGCAAAATCTAATCAAGTCCATGTTAAGACCTTGGAAGCCTAGCACCATTTCAGCACCATTTGAATGAACGCGCCACTATCAGAAAGGGACCTCAAACCCTTCCAAAGTTTATCCCTGATTTACATGATCATTCAATCAAATTTTGCTCCTTCCAATGGAATTGGAGCAAACAAACCCAGCTTAACGAATTCTCATTCTAGTTTGTTTGCTTCTAGCCGAATTCCGGCCACAACCAAGCAATGTTGTATAACTCCTTTCTGCAGTATGTTCCATTTCTCTTTGGAAAACCGATTCAAAACGGCTGGCAGGATATCTGATTTTTTTAATCAAGGTGATGCTCAGGCAATGCAACGTGACTGGCGCGAACATCATTTTAATTGCATCAATGTGAACTTTGGTACCGCAGATGGAATATCACAGATGAAGAGCTTTGAGCTCAGACGCTTAAGAGAGACTCTGTCGCTTCGCACAATTACTTTTGCGCCAATTCGAGTAAAAAGCTAGTGAAGTCTTCGTTGTACTAATGATGATGTGCGAGGTGGTGTCATAGAAATAGAGACGTACCAGTTAGTCACTTCAAATACTGAGGAATGCAAGCCAATCATTGGGATGCCGGTGACTACCAGCTTCCATTCTGTATCTCAAAGCAAGATCTTTGAGAAAAACGTCGTCCCATAAAATACGTATATTATGGGGATAAAGGGCTACATATCAAGGTAGCTAGCAGTTGTTAGAAGTACTACCAAACTGTTGAGTTACCCCCGGAACTTTGGTGTTAGATCTATTTTGATAAGATACAGCCCGACCGAGCTGTAAACTCTTGACGATCGGGCCATAAAAGCCCTGGCATGGGCATCAGATTTCGGCTTACTCTTTGTTGATTCTATAATTGCGTGACATTGAAATCATTTATAAGAAGATGCGGTGGGGTCAATACTTCCCCGAGGTGGGCCAAATGATGAGCGTGCATACCATGCAACATTATGAGAATTATGGGCAGTTATTGATAGGTCATAACGGGTGGCTGCTTCGCGTGCTCTGCTAGTGCCTGTATCATGCGCGCAGCCGTTGCGCACCCATTGACGAGAGCCAATGAGAACCACTGAAGGTCCAATGACCTGGTAATAGATGTTGCTTCAAATAAAATGTGGTGATATGTTACGCCTTCCAATGCAGGCTGAAAATCTTGAGCAGACAGTAACAGCCACTTTCCTCGAAGATGAAGGCCAAGACGTTGCGCTGTCTCGATGGAAGCCAAAGGGAATAGTGTTTGCACAGATCGCATTAAGAGATGTAATCTATAGTACCGAAGTTACGGTGCAGCCGTGCGGTGGGGGCTGCAGGAAGCGATCGTGATATAGATGTCCTCAAAATGGAGACCTATCAACGGCTCCTCGGACGTTTTATCTTCATCTACCCGCCCCTTTGTCTGCAGCCCTTTCAGATACGAAATTTGCGAGTCCAATAGGAAGAACAAGTCTCTTAGCGACAGCATGTTGATCAACAATTGATATCTACTATCTTCAAAGCTGCGCGAAGGTTGGATGAATATTCGGCGATGGCACGTGATAGTAGAGGAAAGCGTGTCTCTGGTTTCTGTTTTTTTCGTCAGATGAAGAGCGAGTTGGAGGGTGTTTCACTTGATCAGACATTTTCTTAGGCGTTGAATCAATTGAATCAATTAAGCCGTGCTTTACTTGGCTGGAGTCCAAGTAATTTATGTTATGCTGGATATGAATGGAGAAATCTTCCTTTCTAACTCAACACAAAGTTTGAGACCATGGCTTTTGAGAGCAAGGACAATAGGTAGTTTAACGATGAAGTTGATGAATATGATATCGAGTATACAGGAGCTCAGTCGACCACTCGGAAGGGACTGTTGTATCTATATGAAAAAAGAAGAAGCTGGACCGCCATACTGCTGTGATTGGTGATTCGCACTTTCAGTTTCGCAAAGTGACGGTCCTGTATTTTAGCCGCGGTTCCGCGCTTGTGCAATGATCGACTTACCTGCATCACAGCTTCACAACCCGGCATCGGTATTATTGAACAATCATGAGTGTCCTTCTTGAGACATCTGCTGGTGATATTGTTATTGACCTATTGGTCGATTATTCCCCTAAACTTTGTGAAAAGTAAGTCTTCAATCCCAATGCCTCCCCATGTCTTATGAAGTAGCTGAACACATAGATACTAAGATGATCGCGGTAATCTAGCTTCTTAAAGCTCTGCAAAATCAAATATTACAATTTTTCTCCGATCTATGGCGTCCAGAAGAATTTCTCGTGCCAAACTGGCGACCCGATAGGACCTGATTCGAAAGATAGCGATGGAGGAAGCTCGATATGGGGTTTATTAGAAGGCCCGGCGAAAAAGACATTCAAGGCAGATTTTCACCCAAAATTAAAGCATGCGGAGAGGGGAACTGTTAGTATGGCGACTGCGCCGTCGACAAGAGATCCGGATGAACGTCTCGCAGGCAGTCAATTCATAATCACTTTGGGAGATGATCTGGACTATCTGGATGGCAAGGCAGCTATATTTGGCAAAGTGGTAGAAGGATTCGATGCGCTCGAGAAAATCAACGATTCATTTTGCGACGATAAAGGACGTCCTTTGGTGGATATCCGAATCAAGCACACAGTCATCTTAGATGATCCTTATGATGACCCAGCAGGTCTTGTCGAACCTCCAGAGAGTCCTGTGCCTTCCAAAGCGCAACTAGCTACGATTCGCATTGGTGAAGATGATGATTTGAATGAAGAGACAGATGCTGAAGCTGTTGAGAAACGGCGACGAGAGCGGGAAGCACGAGCGCAAGCCTTGACTTTGGAGATGGTTGGAGATCTTCCTTTTGCAGAAGTTAAACCACCCGAGAATGTTCTTTTTGTGTGCAAGCTTAATCCGGTTACCACAGGTAATTCCCATGGTTTACATTGATTATTATTCTGATGCTAATCTTTTATTCCCAGATGAGGATCTCGAACTTATTTTCAGTCGCTTTGGCAAAATCCTCTCTTGCGAGGTGATCCGAGATAAACGAACCGGGGATAGCTTACAGTATGCGTTTATCGAATATGAGGACGAAAAATCTTGCGAACAAGCATATTTCAAAATGCAAGGCGTTCTCATAGATGATCACAGAATCCATGTCGACTTTTCTCAAAGTGTGTCGAAACTATCTGATACCTGGCGAACGGCAACGAATTCGAAGAGAAGACAAGGGGGTGGCGGTTTCGGTGGTGTTAGCGGACTGGAGAAGAAGAGACAGTATAGAAACGCGGAATATAGCTCGGGGCCAAGAAGGGATAGGTACGGTATGGTTATCGATGAGGACGAGCTGAGGAAGAGACATGAAAGGGAAGGGAAACCTGATGAGAATAGGAGAGAAAGAAGCAAAAGTCCACGTGAGGAGAAGAGAGATTACAGTTCTCGCGATGATCGACGAGATGGTGGTCGCAACAGGGGAGACAGATATGATGATAGGGACCGGAGGGACAGGGGTAGATATGATGACCGTGATAGGTATAGAAGCGACCGAGGCCCGCGAGATGACTACAGACGGCGATAGTGATTCTTGGGAAGGTTGGCAAATCTGGCGTAATGGAATGTCTAGGAGACACATGGAGGAGCTCACATGATCCGTATCTAAATTGACTGTGCTTTCGATTTCCAATGTCTTGACGGCAAACTGAAAGCTCAAACACTTTCATACATAATTAATGCTACCCCATTAACTATCCAGAAATGCTATAATACCACATAAGGCACTCACAATCCGAGGTCATTTGAATATATATCCACTTCACAGTTTTACGGGAAGCGAAGATCATTGAAATAGCTAAATATAGATGTAGACGGGGCGTAGATCTGTATGCTAGTGTTATGTATGATATCGTCTTATAGTTCTCAACTGGTTCCTAGGTGGTTTTGGAGTTGGGTCAAGTCGGGATGGTCCTGTAAGTATAACTTCTGGGAAAGGGAGAGGGAGAAAGCAAGTAGGATGGATTGAACGAGATGAGACGGGATGTACAACCGAAGAATGGATGTGTAAAAAGTATATTTGAAGAAAGAATTGTGAATGGGATTCATGCAGACAAATGGAAAAATATCTGGATACACCACCTTTCAAAATTCAGTACTATTTAATGTTCAAGCGTTGTCAATGTCAAATGTTCCCTCAGGTTGAACCTTTGAAAATATGTCCATTCTCAATTGTAGTAGAAAACTAAAGCCCCCTTCACTTGTACTCTGTATCTCAGAAAAATGAAAATTGTGTTTCGTTTTCAAGCATAATTCATTGGTAATTAACATCTCATCTCATTCTCTCATCCAATTCCCCCCACTCTAAAGCTGTACTGGTTTGCCAGTCTGTCTGTCCTGTGAATTTTCCACGCTCTAGGTATCCTTTCCTTCCTTGCCATAATAAAGCATATTTACATGTCTTCCAATGCTGTCCTGGATATGTTATAAACATTCTATAACGTATCGATAGTACGTAACAACTACAATGCTGATTAATATCGCTGAGCATTGGGCTTTTATTAAACTCCGCCTGGAGCTTGAATTTTTGAACTTCGACGTAATTCAGTAAGTAGGCAACCAAAGCTCGTTAATTTGGCAGTTTATTAGATATTAAATGATTCAACAACTTCCTGTACGCCTTGATTGATTGCTTTTTGTTATCGCTGAGAACGAGAGGGCGTTTAACCATCTCCACAATATTAGCCTGTACGCGAAGCCTCGCCCTTTTGATGGCCATTACTTAAGCCTCCCTTCTCATCGATACCCGGCGCATTTTCGTTCGTAACGCCACTATACGCAGGTCTCGAAGTGCCATTCGCCTGGGTGATATCTTCCGCCAAAGCATCTTCATAAGAAGGCGGAGCATCATCTAGAGCCGGTGCCCCTGGCGCTCCAACTTGAGGTGGAAATGCTGGATCAAAAGGTGGCGGAGCTGTGTTGACTGGAGGTCTTACTGGAATAGGTGGTTGAGCTGTCATGGCGTCTAAAAGTGCTGCTGGCGGTTCTATGCCGGAGAAGATTTCAATTTTGAATCTAAGAGGAATTGATATTGTTTGCGACTGAGTTTGTTAGTTTTTGATCTAGTATTCCTGGAGTAATTCATTATAAGACATACCTGAATCTCTCCTGGGTAGCCATAGCCTAATCCAATCCTCGCCTCAAGTTCATATCGACGAGCAAGATTGCAAGTGACAAAAGAAGGGGCAACGGTATTTGGTAGAGGAATTGCATCCCATAATTTACTGTCTATGGCTGTCTCAGTACCGATCGGATCGTTCGGTGATCCAATAGGGATGGATAGTCCAGTCAAACTCATCACAATCCAAGTACTTGTTTCAACTCTGATAACATCTGAAGCCTTTACTTCGGTGGTACCGAGCAGGTTTACTTGCAGAGACATGAGAAATACATGCTCAGGGCTTGTCTCGGTTTTTCTAAGGAGAATCCTCATTGGTAAAGGCTTATTGCAAGTCAAAATAGGAGGACTGGGTAGTCTAGCGTCGACTTCTCCTTGCGGGGACGTATTTGATAGCTGCTTGGGTTTCTTCGTGAACAGACCCTTTTTTGCATAGGTTGGTCCTCCATTTTGGAACATATACGGCCGTTTCGCAAACGCTTCATTCGTGGTTTTTGGAGGCCTTGGAGCTTCGATTGGTAGAAACTTAAATCCAATTGTTGATCTTCTATTCTCCTTAAACATTGAGGGTCTTTGTACAGTAACTTTGACATAATATCTTATCTCGGCTTCTCCCGGAAATCCAGTAAGTGAAGGAGGTAAAGTCTTTTTAACATGTGTATACTGCATCTGCTGCATGCCCTGGATTCCAAGACCTCCAAACCCGCTACCAGGACCCATTTGTTGCGAGGCCGGATCATGGCAGCCATTATTAATAGGCAACTTGATGCGGAAAGGATATTCATGTTGCCCTGCCCTTAGTGTATATGAACTGATGATTGCTTTGTTGGGAAACACTTCTGCGACCTTGTATAGAATCTTGTGGTTCTCCTGACATATTTCCTGCCTATCTCGCCTCGAATAAAGTGCAGGAGGATTGTTGGGTCCATGTGTATATAACATTTCTGGTGGTCTCGACAGACGGGTTTTGCTCTCCCCCTCGACCTTCACAACTATCCTGCTAACCGCTTCATCACTTGTAAGATTCAGAATGACTCTGCCGCTGATGAAATCGAGATTCGTGTAAAAGCTATGAGGATTGTCGAGTTGTATTCGAACGGACATTTTTTGATCACTAAATTATATGGTGCGAGATAACAGTTTGGAAATTAGTATTTGATTAGAGGAATTGAATAACCTTTGAAAGCTTTCCAACGGCTTCGTACTATTCGCACTGTTGGATGATTTGTGGCTAGGCAAGTTCTAAGTGCTCAGCCTCGTTGCCCTTGATTGATTGAGACTGCGCGTCCGAATTTCTTTGGTGTTTGTGAAAGTTTCGTACAATCAAATACGAGATCCGAGAACTCCGAATACGCTCGTTGATGGTCAATTAATTTATGTACGGAGCATGTATGGAAGAAGATCCATCCATTCTTTGCAGAAAGCTGCTTGGTAGTTCACACAGCCCTGTGCGCTATGCAAGATGATGCTGTTTTAGGAATGACGCTCAGCTTTCTTGTAGCTTGTCCGTCAGCCCACATCTCCCATCCCTGTTGTTTACTTTAATCAGACTTCATTCCGTAGAAGTTGTTGAATTGACATGATCGATCTAAGATCCACAAATGCAGTTGCAGAGCAGAATATCAAAGACTTCAATATCATCTACCAGGTCGTCTGATATTCTGCTCCAATCTTCACAATTCCGATCTTCATTCCGAAGGTTGGAGATAGGGAAGATTTATGGGCCATCGAAGCTGGAAATGGAAAGACTGGTAGAGATCAGGATGTTTAGTATCGGTTTGCTGCAGTCATATGGTCAAAAACGGGCTCTCTATCGCCGTGTGGTACATTCAATTTGTGGCACGTCTAAATTATTTCGTACATCGGATTTGTTCTACTTAATAAGTACGCGTGGTGTACATGAACTGTCCCCTATACTACACGACCCTCACAACGACTGTCTATTCTGCGTTTCTATTCTGAGACAGCACATGGCCAAAAATGCTGCAACAATCAAACTTCCACTGACATAAATAGGGATGCTTGGATTAGATGCTCCAACATTCGCTGCGATGAGAGGAGCAATTATTCCACCAAGTCTATTCAATGAATGGGCAATACCACAACCGGTTCCTCTACTGGATCCGGGGAAGGTTTCTGGAGTATACGCACTACGTTTTGTTAGTACAACATAAAAACTTTCATGTTGAAAAAGCTGATAGACTCACTAAAGGATTCCAAACATGATATTCTGGAAAAATGATGCTGCGCAACCAAAGCCAAGTTGAAAGCTGCTGTCGTTGCGAAGGGTGAACAGGAAGAAACAAACTCCGGCAATCATCGTTGCAAAGGCCATTGGTCTCTTACGCCCGGCCACATTGACAATATAGCAAGCCAAAAGGGACCCAGGGACAGCGGCTGTACTGATTATCAAGTAATTCCGATAAGTGTCGGATTCGCTTTCAGTTTTATTGCCGCCTTTCAAATACTGTGGTAAGAAGGAATTGAACAACGGATATCCTATTCCAATACAAAGCCAAATGATCCACAATAGAGCCTAAATAAAATTAGAATCGCAGAATGGGGATACTCGATACACAACTTACAGTATTTACACCCAATTCAGCATTTCCGAACAGTGGAGAGATCTGCCTTTTTGTTTCTGGTCCAAAAGACACAATCGCTTGACGTGCCCGTACCATGCTGCTTGACTTCACTACATCGGTCACCTCTGCTGTCCCTCCTATCTCGTTGAGAATTTCTTCGGTGAGCCACGTTTTGGTACCGTTCTTGTGCGCCAGTGCACGAACAGACCTTACAGCCTCTGCTTGCCTGTTCGAGGCAAGGAGGAATTTCGGCGACTCTATACTATCAAACAACCAGCGAGAGATAGCCATTGCCAAAGTTATGGAGCCTATGGTGTACAAGAAAAGTCTTAGACCACGCGTTGCTTCAAAGTTTGATCCAAGGAAGAGCCATGCAAAAAGTGAAGCCACAACCTGCCCAATTGGCCACCATACTGACAGAAGTGTCAAGTAAATACGATCTTTGTGTGGTAGAAATTCAAGCTAGTAAGACATTAGCAAGCAACACTTTGAAATATTGAACGGACACAATGCCCCCAATGAGACGGGACTCCTTTTTGAGAATGTCGACGTACAAACATAGTTCCATCCACCGGTAGGCTACCTCCTACTCCAAGTCCAAGTGCTCCGAGAAAAGCTGCCTCGGCAATGAAGTTCGGTGCCTTTCCTGTCAAGAAGGCAAATATTCCAGCAATGACTAACGTTGAGTTGAAACCTAGTCTTCTCCCTATTCTGTCCGATCCAAAACCCCACCCAATGGCGCCAAGTGACAATCCAACATTCAAGGCGAGAGTGGCGTACCGAACATGTTGGTCAGATACACCATAAGCAACAGAGGAGGTGGGAAGGATTAACGCTACTCCCTGGAGCCAGAGGCTAATTTTTATCAGGTTCCATCATTTTCAGGAAATGGGGGAGTAATATACTTATCCGCCGCCCATCCCATACCACATAGTACAAATAAGCACCATTGATACTTCCCCATGCCAATATCACTGATTGCAAGCTCTAAAACTCTAGATTTTACTATTGGGGAGTCAGTGTACATATTCTCTCCGATAACTTATAAGATTAGCAACACACATTCCAAGTCTGAGGCTGATAACCCAGCTCCAGCAATCTCATCCCTCAGCTCTTCCATCGTACGTGCGATTATTGGTATCGAGCTATCTGCACTTTCCTGACCGCTTACACCAGATGATGGCAAACTTCCATCACTCTCTTGTCTGTTCAGGTCATTCTCAATTGATCGACTCTTTCTTTTGGGTACATCAGGGAGCTGCCTTATGTGATCTATAGGCTTAGTAGCATCCAGATATTCGGGCTTTGGCTCCCTGATTCGCAGACCGAGAAACTTCATTTTAACTCCGGAGTTGTTGTGTGAAAAGTTGCTTGGGAAGTGGTGCTTTTTGGTTGATTGGTAGGTTTTACGATAGAAGCTGCTTTTTGGGTGAGTGCGTTTGATTGAAAGAGTGAGTAGTGTTGAAAGTTGCTTAGGACTGATTGGATATATGATGTTACTAGTTGCTTTTGGCTGATTGGTTGTGGTTTTGCGATTTGGTATTCAACACTTTCACCTTGAAATGGTATTTGTTCCTTGGAAAATAAAAATTGGTTTCGATTGATTGATTGGTGCTACTATCCGAAGTCGAGATTGGTACTGTCGATTATGTTTGGTGGATGACTTGTTGGGTTCCCATATTGTAGGCAAGTGTGTATGTTTTCTGTTCTTAAGTTTTTCGTGAAGGCTCAATAACAAGTGTTGTGGGCTTTATATGTATCAAAGTGCGTTTCATGAAAGATCATTGCGGGATTGAGGATTTAATTTATATGTTCAAAGGGAATCTGATCTTCGAATCGTGGCATCATCATAGTGTTATGTCTACGCTACCTTAGTGACTATTCTGCAAGTCATTAAGTTACTGGACTCTGCTTGGCGTCAAGTAATGCTGCACATGAGTCTTAGTTAGTTGCGTGAGGGGTATTACATGTGCTAAGAAAAATGTACTACTCTTAAACGTGCAAGTTTATGGGGAGAATTAAACGCTTTCACAGACTCTAAATATATGATAGGTAGGGGAAGGTGGGTTTCATCTCCGCAACAAGTCTAGATCTCTTGAGGCTTTCGAGGTGTATTCAAGCGAAGCAAAGCCAGATCTTCAAACTTTAATCTGCATCAATTTTCTATTCTCCTCGTCCGACGACTGCTTTAAATTGGCTTAACTTAAAAGTCATTTTGACGGACTGCACTACGGGAAAAACAGTCAATCAGAGTGTGTTCTATCCGAGAGAGGTACTTTTAGAATTTCTTAGGTGTCTGTATGAATGATGTCAGTATTAACTTTTCCAGGCATCTCAAAGTCAAATCCTTGAATTGCCGGTACTTCTCTATTGCAAAAATGATGATGGGCGACTGAGTTATATTGAAAGTTTGTTCGAAAAAGCTTATTCGTACTAGCGAGCAAGCTGAATGTACTAAACAACTTCGTGATCGACATATAGTTAGAGAGGACGGCCATCTTCACATCTCCCACTTTTTTCTTCTCTTTTCGGGTATTATGTTTAACAATTCAATAATTCTAATCATGCAAATTCTCTCTGAGTTTTCACACTACCGTATGATCCTTCTTGGGGGGAAGGTTCTGGGGGTCATTCTGCTTACTCCGTGTCATATTATGTTTTGTTTCCCAGCTTTCAATCTGAAATAATTTACATTGTAATTGAACGCAATACATCAATGTTATCAGATGATATATCCATTCTCTTGAAAGCTCCTACAATTTATATACCGCAAGTAAGGATGCGATGCGTTACTACACAGTATCCGACCCTCCATTTTCTGTTTAAATCCAGTGCCTTGATATCACAAGTTTCATTTGCTTCCTAATCAAACCCCTACTTATGTTTAAATTTCAAATCATGACCAGCGATTGTCATACATTGAAATGTTGATTTCGAAACCTCCCAAGCCATGAGAAATATACATATCCGTTATGTGTGTGTGTATCCCACAGTATACCTATACTCATATAACGAAACATGTCACACAAATAATGAAATATCGAAATTCGGTCTTAATCTATCCTTCCAACTTAGCTTTCCGTGGCTAATCCTTCGGTTGACCATTGGTAAGGCATTTTCAACAATGTTCATCGGGTCCCCCTCTCTGATACATGTCTCTCTGGTGTACATATTGTAGACGCACTCTCATCCAACCTATAATCCTCTCCGCACCTATACCCACTTCACCATTCCTCCTCCTCCTCTTCCCCTCCAAAATAATAAAATCCCTCAGCCGTCATCTCCAGCCGCATAAAATCGCACAACCTATCAGCCGAGCTCTATACCGCGTAATAATTAACTCCAGTTTGCTGGCACGATATGTTTCCGCATATCCATGATTCGAACCGTAGTTCTCTTAAATGGATTGGATTGTCTTGATAATTTTCATCATCGTTTGAGATTACAGGTAATTGGAAAAGTGAAAAGGGAAAAAAGGAGAGAGGGAAAAGGAGAGAGGGAAAGAGAAAGGAAGAAGAAAAAGAGAGAAGAAAAAATTAACCAACACGACCTCCGCAATACTAGAAAGTACCGTTACGGAAAGCTTCTCAAAACTGTAATCGAGCATGAAGAAAGTCCAGATGGAGGCGATGAGAAGAAGGCTGGCGAGGCTGAGAATCATGGTAATTGTGTAGAGGATACTGATGAAGAGGTTTTGGAGGATTTGGGGGGGGGGTGGGGTCATGGTTGTGGGAGTGGGGGTGAGAGGGGAAGATTAAGGGGTGAGATGGCGGTGGTGGTGGGATTTGTAGATTAGAGTGTAAAACACAAACACAAAACCAAATGTCAATATCGATACTGATAGTAAAAGTTATCGACGAACTAATGATAATAATGAGCAATAGCGATAACAAGAGCAATTAATATTGAAAGAACATCAATATCAATATCAGTATGCTATTAACACACACACACACCAAAAAGCAAGCCTGCCAATAAATCAGAGATCCCAATGATCTCCTTTCATACATTTTCTCTTCTGTTCTTGCCTAGCTCATCACTCACTCGAGAGAGCTTCCCTTTCACTTCCTTCCTTCCTTCCTTCCTTCCTTCCTCCTTTCCCATCCATCAAACTCGGACGGACTTTCTTCGTATTTATATTTCCCTTACAGTTGTGATGTCCTATCCTATACTATCCTATCTCATCCCATCCCACCCAAAAGAAAAGAAAAGAAACACATACCTTCCTACCTACGTACCTACCTTGCAGTTAACCATATAAGCTCAAACACTCGCCACACCCACCTTATCCCCCACAAAACCCCCCAAATCTCGCCAATACCAATACCAATATTAAAAACCTCCCAAAACCCAAAAAGACATCATCACCTTCTACTTGCCTATTCCAATATTTCATGTTCATTAATATAATTCTCATTTGTTGTAATTACTTCACATGAATGAATGCCAGGTCTTGCAACCAAGCATCTCGGCTCAGCAAAATCAATGGACACAATAATACAATGTACAAATTCCATCCATTTCAGACCTAGTAGTCTATTACCAGTGCAATCAATCAGATTGATCCCTGATCATCCATTCATATTTCATGATAATCATGATCTAGGGGTATTTTTCCACCTTGAAAATAGAAAAGCCATGCCCTACCATATGCCACCCTACCATGTCATGTTCTCGCATGCTAAGGAACCACACCATACGCAGCAGTGATCGACAGAACATTCATACGCCAAAGCCATGTTGTGAGAATTCCGAAATGTGTTGAGTACGCCTTAACATGAAGAGGTAGCAAAAATTAATATGCGCCAAACGATTGGTTGTGTTCGTCCTCCATCCATTTCCATAAAATAAACGCCCCTAATAAGCACCTATGCAAAGAAGCTAATCCATCCAACCAAAGGAAACAAGCTGATCAATTTTGCAAAACTCCACGCCGCATTGTGCTCGTGTATTCATGTGTGATCGTAACGAAAATCCAGTAAAGAAAAGTTTAATCATCGTCCAATTCAATTATTTCTATCACGGAATGCTTGGCATCATTTGTTGATTTCTTTCTTGGCCTTTCTTCATCTATCGAATCGTCGTCATCGTCATCGGTGGTTGACTTTCGTTTATGTGAAGGTTGAGACTCCACTTTTGGACGCCAAGTACCATCCGCCGCGACTAGGATGGATTTTGCGTCTAGCTTATCTTGTTGCTGCAGTTCTTTTCTCACAGAAGCTAGGAATTCATCGTGCCGAAGACTGTATGGACGTGCATCCTCGGAGCACAGCGGACACTTCCAAACGTCAACCATACAAGGTTGATCCGGTCGTTTCGGCTTGCTTGGGCGTGTCGACAGGAAAGTTGCGAGATCAAAACATTCCCGATGCAAACAATTCTTACCGCGAACAGGAATTTCAAAGATTCTCGAGGTAAAAGGATCAGTAAGACCAATAGAAAGATCAGTGACCACTATCAAAAGTTCATCGTCATCATCAACCGGGCCTGCAAGCTTCTTTTGAATATCTTCTAAGACCGTTGCTGCAGGAATACTTTGTTCTTTACACATGTCCATGATTTCATTGTGCTGTAAAATCTCAATCTCTTCCACTGCCAGGAAATATTCCTTTTCTTTAGTTGCTGTAGGTAACTTGGGCATCGATATTGTAATCTCGTTGGTTCCAGAATTTACATAAGGCGTGATATCGATTGGAAGATCCCTCCCATGGTGCCATTTACGTCTAGCCTCTAACTCATGGCTATCAATATCCATGAAAATCATTTCGGGCCACACCGTATCCGAAACAACCCACCTCGAAATGGGGAAATCATTTGCATCTGGGACTGCTGACACACATCTCAATCGAAATTGAAGAGATTGCGATTTGACTTCTCGGACCATTAGACAATCATTGGCAACCAGTTTATCACGAGAAATATGCGTCAATGCATCGGCAGAAATTTGAAACTCTAATTTGTTGAGTGAGGATTCGAAGGGGATCTTCGTTGGAGCCATAGGAAAATCCTTCACAAACTGATAAAATCTGCGAGAGACGCCATCACACCCAAGATTAGGAATATCGATAGTAACTAGACGAGGACTGCGAAGATTCGCTTGATGAAGAGCTTTCATATCTGGATCTGGAATTCCCTGGGAATGCGTAAAACCAAGGGGAGGAATGAAAGACCTTTTCATAGGATCAGGCATATTTCTGTATCGTATGCATTCCTGGTCTTCGAAAGTCATTGGCCTTGGGTATGGAGGTCCTTGATTCCCTTGGGGGTTGTTTCGCATATAGATAGAACCACTCACCAACGGAGACATATGCTCGCCGGAAACGCTATTATTTCTGGTACTGTTTCTGCTACCATTTCTTGATAAAACTTGCTGCTGTTGTTGCTGACCATTAATTGGATGGCTATCTCTTCTCGGGTGGGCTTGACGCTGCAGTGCTAAAGCTTGATGTTGGGCTTGCTGCTGTTGAGACATTTGATGCTGTAACCAATGCTGGTGCTGTTGATGTTGTAGGTGGTGCTGATGCATTTGAATTTGTTGCAATTGCTGAGGACTCGTTTGTTGGGAATTATTCGGGCCATACTGTGCTGGGCCATTTGCCTGTTGCATAAATGGTTGTGAATAATGCTGTTGTTGTCTCATGTCGAATCTTGGGTCAAAGGTAAATTGGCCTTGAGGAGGTCCCTGGTTTTGTCCTATAATTGGTGATTGAGAACCATTACTCTGCAATACCAACGGTGGGAATTGAGAGCCATTACTGCGAAGAATAGGTGACGAATATTGGAGTCCTTGTTGGATTGGCGACTCCATGGACAGGGCTTGTATGGGAATTGCACTAGGTGTGTCTACACCTGTACGTGGCGTAATATTCTGATGACTACCGCTCGCACTTGCTATAATTAAAGGTGATGAAGGTCTAGTGAACGAGGTTCGTATTTGACTTAAAGTTTGACCAGTTTGACGGTTCTGAACATAGTTTTGCTGAGGATTATTCTGGTTGGAATTAAAACTCGAACCTATTGGATGAGGGTACGGTCCATTTGGAATCCTTGGGATCTGGCCGGTGCTCGAGGGAGTCGCTGGTGCTGTTGTTGAAGGTTGCGGAGCCATATTCGTCAACATCTTCTGGCGCGATTTCAATGTTATCATCATATACTTTTGCACTATGGTTTTAGTTCTCTCTTGGATCTCCTTTTCCGAGGGTGGCCGGGAAGTATTATATCGAGCAGCAAGTTCTCTGTGTCCTGTTTTATCTTGTTCAAACACTTTTTCCATTTCATTACCATATTCATCATCCACAATATTGAGGTTGCGCCTGGTCGCAGTGAATACAATATTCTGTAAAGTCGGTGATAATAGCCCTAGTTCATTAATCAGTTCATCAACTAGCGGCGGGTGGCCTCTACTAGCACACATTCTCGTTAGTTCCGACCAATTAGAAACCAACTTTGAGAGAAATGTGCCGACTTCTTGAACGATTCGCCGATATGGCTCGGAGTTTTTCATCAAGTCAGCAAATGGACTTGGAAAATTAGCAAACCATCTAAGATGATTTGGTGCCATGCTTTCATTGTCTCGTATCAGCTGACCAAGTATCCGAAACGCATGACTTAAAGTCACTGAGTCTGGAAGCTCAGCTATACCTGTAATGTCTTTACGGCTTGTATCCCACACACAAAACAACTGATGTGTTGCAACATAATGGACATCATCAGACTTGCAGGCAGTTTCCATCAAACTGAACCTTGGCTTTTCAAGCGCAGAATTTAAGCTGGCCATACCCCCATATTGTTCGATATACTTCCTTACCATTTCAGCACGGGGCTTCAAAGAAGGCATGGTAGGGCGAAATGATGGTCGCCGCTGAGGACGCTGGGTATGAGAAAGCATTGTCTGATCCACTTGACCCTGGATTGCTGGTGATGTTTCTGAATTTCTTGTGGTAACAGATGGTACCCGACTTCTTGTATTTGGATCTGAAGAGGACTTGTGCAGTGAATCCTGGGATGAATTTCCACTTGAAGTGATTTTAGCTGAGGTCTGCAGCTGAGAGATTTCTTCCGACGGAGGAGGCCTTGCAGATATTGACACTGTGCAAGGTTCGTCGGATTCGCCTCTCGCTACGTCAGGGAGAACTCGAGGCTGTACAATATCGGGATTTGAAGGCGTAATACATGCTTCTTGCAAAGCTTGACTTGTTGCGATTGTGGCATTCACTCTCGAAGAACCCTGTGTGCCGGGCAAGGAGGCGGTGTGTGTATTTTGAAGAGGCACAGAATTTTGCGCCAATCCGGGACTCGATGATTCGTTGCTTGTTACTGGCGAAAGTAGAGTAGTGGCCGAAGTTCTGAAGATTACTGTAATTAGCCTTAAGTCATTCAATGGAGTTTTGTTTGTGATGTGTGCCTGGTACAAGCAGGCATTCAATGGTCGCAAACAGCATCGGGAAATAGGACCAGGATACCTGGCCCATAGCAATGATGTGAACTTGCAAGTCTGAAGCCCGCGGGATACCTGTCCATATCTATAGATGGATAAGTAGCCCTTTGCGCCAGTCACTCAATCCAATATGTTCGTGCTCGAGCAGGTGATATTCAGTCAGGAAATTAGATATAGCATACCTTTGAGGATTATTCGCATTGGCCTGATCTGACGATTTAGTGATGCTAGGACGTCGTGGAGTCGGTCGAACTGGTGCCCCTCCTGCGATCATCCAAGATTTTTGTCGGGACCCGCCCAAAAAGGCGTTTAATGTGGCATTAGAGGATACAACATCTCGTTCGGTCATGGCAGAATTGCCCTCTTTATCGGGCGGTCGGCGCATGTCTTAAGTTGGACGTTGTCGAGAATTCATTGAATCCGCGTTGATAACAATTCAAGGTCGATTTGAAAAGCATTAGAGACCTTTCATGTACAAAGGTGTACCGAATGCTTTCTCCTCAATCTCTCGCCTTTTACCTTCACCCACGTCCACGCCCTCTGTTCCAGATCTTGAGAAGTTCGTTTTGTAGAAAAAGAAAAAGAAAAAGGAATCGAGCCCTGTCTCATACCATACTACCGTATGTGAGATGAGATGTACTGCACAAGGATTGCCTTAAGGGACATGTGATATTTTCTTTCTTTATTTTACTATATGGAGGAATTAAATTATAACAGGAAGTATGACAACAGAATTCAATGTAGATTGCAGAGGTTGCTTATCAAATTTTGTTGTTGTGTGAAGGAGACAATTACTAACGAGGAGTATAGAGTCGAGACAGATGAATGGATGTTTGATGAGGTTCAGTATCAACGGAGAAGGAAGGAAGTAGGTGCCGATAACAAACAACCTCAAACCTCAAAAGGTGAATGGGTAATAACCAATGAAAATGTGATGTATCTATTGTAAGAGTTCGAGGTTAGGAATACGGCAAATAGGATACAATGTTTTCATTCACATACATGTGACGTGAAATATCATTCATCAATACAAGTGTATAGGAAAATGGCTTCTTATATTGAATTATCTAGTATTTGGGTGTACTATACAGACGATATGAATACTTGGGAAGACAGGAGGATGGAGTAATAGAAGGACAGAATACCTCCATAGTAATCATTTTCACAGCAATATACCTAGCAATTCCTCTTGCAAAAGCGTAGATATTCAAGCAACGATGAGTTTGAGTTCATTTGGGTGAGGGGTTGAGGGGGGAATGAATGAATGAGGGGTTACAAACAGACTTTACACACTTTACACACTCAAGCACTCTACAGCCTTCACAAACCTCACAGACCGATTATCACAGAGTATATAATAAGAAATAAGAGCATTTGTCTATTATAAACATTATACAGCTTGCTCACGTCTTCCTGGCTTGTCTCCATTGCTTAGCAGGTGAGTTGCTTGACATGTAGAATATACCTATTCAGGTAGTAATGCTGTACACTCTTGCATGCATGATTGGTATGATATTATGTGGCACCCAAGTTGCGAAAACTGCAAAGGCTGTCAGAAGTTGTTTGGTCATGTGGCGATGGGCCTTTCTAGATATATTGGTGGCACAGGGAAAGTACACACTTATCAATACCTAGAAGCACAAGAACATGAAGTATTTGATATCCACGTGGTGTCATCATCATAACTTGCGAAAGAAAGTCGCATATTGGTGGCAATGCAATGAATTAGACTACCGGAAAGTGGGATCCCAATTCCCCTCCAGGGATTGTGGAAAGACTGGGGATTGAGCTGGCGGAAGAAGTCATAGATCTCTGGTTGGTTGTTGCAAGCGGCAAGATTTGGGGTAAGGGTTATCATCAATTGTACAAGATTGGAGAGTACAGCTTACCTTGGCTTTAGCTTTGGCTTTGGCTATGGCTTTGGCTTTGGCTTTGACTTTGACTTTGGCTTCTACAAATCAAGATGCAAATCAAGATACATGCTAGGTACGTAATAGGTAGGTAGAGACATAGATACATAGATCCATAGAATCCCTAGAATCCCTAGAGACGAAGTGTGTTGACCTTACAGACTCCAGTCCCGTGCAGTCCAGAGTACATACCAGGGAGGGAATTCCAAAAAGCAAACCTAGAATGGAAACATAACACGCGTCCGCCAATTGGATACTCGGACTGTCATCAAGATGTGTATGATATGTATGATGTGTAACCAAGGTAAGGCTAAGCCAGCTCTTTTCTCCAGCCATGCATTATTGTTCCGTAGCGGTACTCCGTGTATCCTACCCAAGCTCCTAGATACCTTGTACTTTGTAGTATGGACGGAGTATGGACACTCACATCCAGGTTACGTCCAGGTTATCACCCACTTTCCCAAAGCAGTGAGCGCTTCACTTACCTTTACTTACCCATCTACCCAGTACCTAGTCGTCTCTAGTCCCTAGTCCCTTATTCACAGTCCACTCACTGGTGGTCCGATGCTGAGAAACTGCTCTGGGGACGGGCGACTGGAGCTGAAAGTAAAAGTCGAGCCAATTACCCATACTTTTTGTTTTATTTTATTTTTACTTTTTTTAGACTTCACTTGACCTCACAGACCAAAATTTCAACAAATCTAATATAAAAAACTCACTTAAATCATACTCCACTTGTTAAACTAAAAAAAAACCATATAGAAATTTGATATTATATAGGTCCTTCATATAAATATATATATATATGTATGTATATTATATAGGCAACTAGTAGGTAGGTCCATACATTACGAAGTATATACATTACCAGGTACCCTTTGCATTGCGATACGCCGCCAACTCTCAAATCTCAGATCTCAAATCTCAACTTTCAACCCCCTCCCCTCCCACTACCACTACCACTACCACTACCACCACCACTCAATTCTCCATTATTTTTATTATCATTATCACAGTTCTCTTCACTCACTCACGCACTCACTCACTCACTCACACCTTACCCGGCCTCACTCCAGATAACATTCATCCACTCATCCACTCATCCACTCATCTCTACTCATCTATCACTTCAATTTCTATTTTACATTGCACGACTCGATCATGTCCCCCTGATTCAAAGACACTTCCAATCCACTTTATCAGGACTTTATCCTCTATCCATTCCTGTGCTTTGCACATTGCGGTGCACCGAACATCCAGCTAAATAGGCCTATCACTGGTTATACTATACCTGCTACTCATGTTGCGACAACGAATTCACATTTGTTGTCGTTAATGCAACCCGAAAACACACCTCTGCAACCAAAATTCGAGTCAACCAACCTTCAATCTTCAAACTATCATTCTGCGACTACAATCTGGTTTCAATAAGCATATACCCTCTCAAACGATCCAAAGCACAAGAAAGTTCCGATGGTTATTTTGTAAATAGTAAAGGACCCTCGGGAGGACAAGAAATTATTTAAAGAGCAGGATAGATAGAATTGAACAAAATGGAGCCCCCAAGGACAATGGAGTCCAATCACCGACCAGATGCAATGCGACCAGAGCCTGGTTCAACTTTGATTGTAATTCGTAAGTTATATCTATCTCCCTTGGTTATCATGGGGAATGGAAGCATGATGGATATGGAATACGGATACAAAATTGCTCCAATAAATCGTCATGTAAGGGAGTTCTGCCACTAATGATTAACTTAGATGATTTTTCTGCGCGCAGCTCTGATGAGCTCAGCTTATCAAAAGGAGATCGGGTCGAATTAATAGAGAGAGACGATGAATTTGGGGATGGATGGTACCTTGGAAGGAGTTTGGTAAACGGATCGAGTGGTTTATTCCCAGAAGGTAAGCTTCCCACAAAGGAATTGGTGTCGCATTGGGTATCGAAACTGATATATCATTAAAAGTCTATACCCGATTAGCCCCTCGCGGAAACCCTTCCCATCCAAATCTTTCGACAATTTCGACGTCTCAACCCGGAGTTCTGCAAAATCCGCTGCCTCAACCATCCCTTCAAAAGCCTCTTCAGACGATTGCGCAGAGTCCTTCTGGTGAGACGACAGCTCTGCTCGAGACCTCAGGAGATCTTCCGGATATTCTGTCTACAGTTCGATTATCCTCATCTCCAACCTCAATTGAATCTCAAACAAACGTTACTCCAAAAATATTATCACCACTGAGTGCAGTGAGTGCGAGTTCGGCTGCGAAATCTCATGTCCACGGTCAGGATAGTCCAGTCATGAACGAAACTCTAAGTGTGATTGACGAGCATATCACGGATATGAACCACATCGTTGGTTCTGTACCGAAATCGATCAATGATTCAGGAAGCGAATATAGTAGCCATCACAATGATGCAAGAATGTCATATATCAATGGTGAGGAAACGGATGAGGAAGAAGAAGACATGCACACTCTCGAAGAGGTCAATATATGGTCATCCGAGCAAGTCGCAGAATACTTGTTCACCGTAGGAGTTGATAAGAAGCACTGTGAAGTATTTCGAGATCAAGAAATCTCAGGAGATGTCCTCTTGGGCATGGACCAAACATCGGTTCTCTTGAAGGAATTTGAATTAGGTTCTGTTGGGCGAAGACTCAAAACATGGCAAAAAATAAAAGCCCTCCAAGACGAAGTAAACGGTGAAACTCCAACAAGAAGGAACACTGGTACGTATGCTGGTAGTGAAATTGGCTCTGAGGATGGCGGCCGCCGCGTTCGTAGTGGTGCTTCATCCACAATGCTACCAAGAAACCTCAGTTTAAGTAACCGGCCTGGGTCATCATCAAATAATATTCGGCAATCTCATCAGCGTGCTACAAGAAACGACTCTATCACAACCTCATCTCCAATATCTCCCAAAACCCCGCAAGGCAGTCCAAGAGTTCCAGGGGAGAAGAGACCTTCTGCTGCATCAATCAGGGATTTGCACCACTCTAGACAAAGCTCTGTTGGTGAATTCGGTACCACTAATTCACTAGTGAGTGCAATTGCAGCAGATAAACCTCAAGGTGTATCTTCACACCGGAAGCAAGCCTCATTCAATAAAGATTGGTCACTTGGTGATGCGACATCCGCCATATCCCAACGACCTTTATCTTCAAATCGCCCGTTATCGTCGGCTGGTCTCACGGAGATTACCACCAAGGGATCTGCTGATCAGCCGTCTGAAATTATAGCCCCCCCAACTAATTTAGATACTGATCGAGGATATTTCTCGGGTGGTGAATTAGAGGGTCGGCAAAGGAACGTGCTACGTAAGAGAGGTAGCACAGCTGGACACTCTAGAAACTCTAGTTACACTGATGAGCAAAGAATAAGGACTGCAACAACAAATTCAAGACATTCCAGATTTGGTAGTGCCGATTTAGTAAGAGAGACGACACCACCTACAGCAGCACAAAAATATTACGGCTTATCTGTCAACGGCCGTCGAAGAACCCCTTCAGAAAGTTCCGTCAATTCACCTCCACGACCAGTACCACCACCGAAGGACGATTTTCCACTCGTTACCAGACTTCAACCAGAAAGATCTATGGATAGTATAGTGTCGCCCAAATCACCAAGTCTCCAACAAAATTACCCTAACGATCGGTTGTTACCTGTCAAACCAACAGGGTCCTCTAGCCATTTCAGCATGCGTGCGATATCTGATGCTGTTACCGGCCGTGAGAAATCTCGTATTACTTCACCAACCGAAACGGTATCATCTTCAACAAAAGAATCCCCACTTCAATCTCCTTCAAGAACTGGTTCGAGCACACCTTCAGCTGGCCCAAGCTTCGAACTTGATCCTGCAGATGATAAAACGGCTATGATTAATCCGAAAGCATCGAGAAAGAAGTCCAAGAAGGAAACTAGTGCCTACACGCGGGGGCTCGAAAAGAAAACGCCTCAGGAACAGATGGTTGGCGCAGATTACAGTGGATGGATGAAAAAGAAAAGTTCAAATCTTATGACAACATGGAAGCCTAGACTTTTTGTGTTAAAGGGCCGCCGGCTGTCATATTACTACTCCGAGACTGATGATCAAGAGAAAGGATTGATCGATATTTCATTCCATCGAGTCTTGCCAGCTGACACTGATCGCCTTACTGGTCTTCATGCCACTCTCACCGGTGCAACGAACAGCCCTACAAGTCCAATTAATGCACAAGGAACTATTGCATCAGCGGAGGCAGATGCTGAACCAGAATCCACATTAAGCAAAAGTGGCGGTGATTCCATGTTCATTTTCAAACTCGTACCACCACGAGCTGGTCTTTCTAGAGCTGTCAACTTCACCAAACCTACTGTGCACTACTTCGCAGTGCCGAATATCAAACAGGGTAGACTATGGATGGCCGCACTAATGAAAGCTACCATTGACCGAGACGATTCCAAACCTATAACCACAACGTATCAACAAAAGACTATTTCTCTTGCGAAAGCCCGACAAATGCGACACCGTCCTCCAGCACTTATGAACCTTGATGAAAAAGTCGAAGAGGAGACTTTGAAGACTCCAGCAAGCGATAAGCATGGTCTCAATATACATGGTATTATCTTCGATCGCGACGAGGGTGATAGTGGCGTCTCTGGGGTTTCGAAACGAGAGAGTGCAAACACAGGGACTAGTCATGTACCGGATGGTACGGGCATAAGTAATACATACTCGCCAGATATCGATGTTCCAGAACCACAAACTGCTTAAGGTAGTACTTCGAAGGCTGCACGAACGATGATGATTGAGATGTTCGCACGCATTCGATTGATTACGACTGATGGACAAATACAAAGAAGCACATCGAATCAATTTCCTTTTCACTACTTTACTTCACTTCAAATTTCTTCTTTTTATCTAATTTTTTCGAGCAATTCTTCGTTGCTGGCTCGATACCGATAATATCTGCCGGGACGTCGAAAGATGCATACAATTTCAGATATCTATATAATATACCCCGTTCTAATTCTGGTGTGGTGTGCATATGGTGGGAATTGGGTGGTGGGAATTGGGTGGTGGGATGTGGGTCGCTTTGACAGGGAAATGGAAGGGAATTCAGGTCGGCTTGAGGATGGATCGAAGGAATGAAATGGATGAGTTTGGCGAGGATGGGTTGGTTGGATCGGCTGGATGAATTGGAGAAACCAAGTAACATCAACTTCCTTTTTTCTTTTTTTTCTTTTTTCTTTACAACGCACATCGGCGTCACACATACCCCCTCGATAGTTGAGGAAGGTTTTTTGAAAGGGAGACAGATATGGATGGGTCGATGGAGGGAGAATAAGTCAATGGCATGATAGGATGATGGGATTGATGATTTGCCTTTTGGAAAGGTTGCATTATCAAAAGTTGTGAGTTTAGAGGGTGGAGAGATGAGTGTAGAATGGGGAGGGAGGAGATGAAATATGAAAGGTATGGAGAATGAGATTTATGTAGCGAATTGAAGTGGAATGAAATGAAATAAAATGAAACGAGTGAAAAATTCAATTGGAAAGCTCCAGCTATGTTTGCTTTTATATGGATTGGGGACTACTTTGGGCATGGTCTTAAGTGGGCGAATCTGAATTTTAATCTGAATGTGTGCATGAAAGTAAAGTAAAAGTGATGGATACGTAAATGTTCGAAAACATCTCAAGAACACTTTATTACCTGCCTACTTAGGTTATCTCGTACAAAAGAAAGGGGGTGTATAGATGCGAAGGAATAAAGTATAGTTAAGTTGGTATAGCGAGAATTGACTGGTTGATTGGGGTAGGAGGGTAAAGTAGGTGAGATTTATAGGTAGGTAGGTAGGTAGGTAGGTAGGTAGGTATGGAGAATAAATTCTGCAGTGTAGTGTGTTCATATTCTTCTGTGAAGTTGGTAGATTTTGAGTGTTGGGTAGGATGGGATGGGATGGGATGGGATGGGATGGGATGGGATGGGATGGGATGGGATGGGGAGGGGAGGGGAAAGGAGGGGAGAGGATGGGATTTTGAGAAGGTAGGTAGGTAGGTAGGTGGATGGATGGATGAATGGGTGGGTGGGCAGTTGTTCTTATTGTGTCTGCTAATGTACTGATTGATGTGTTAATATATTAATGTGCGAATGAATAAATGAACAATGTTCTCGCTTTGAGTTCTTGGGAAGATATATACCTGCATATCTGTATATCTGCATATATATATATACACACGAAAAAAAGAAAGAAAGGGAACAAAACACAAGAAAATATAATTTTCTAGCCATTCTATATATAAAAAATTAGTTCTTTTCCCTCCCCCTCCTTTTTTTTAAAATAAATAAATAAATAATAATTGATAAATTAATTTTATTTCATAGAATTCTTATAAGAAAGATACTACAAACGCGAGATGATTGTACCAACCCTTGTATCTCTCCGTCACGAGTCGTGAAATGTGTGTGTATCTTTCATTTGCAGCTGAATTTGAACTTGAATTTTTTTCAACGTAGATAGAGAATCGAATGTATGATACTAATACCTCCCTATATCTCGATTTCGCGGATGAGAAATCTTCTTGGGCTAAACTAAATAGACAGATAGATAGGTGTGTGAGTAGACAGATAGACATCATAAAAACTTGAACTTTCTATACTATATTATCTTATACCACTTTCATTTCTAGTAAGATATGTGATGTGGTATATTGCTAGTATGTGCACTTGATATTTGTATTGTATTGCACGTTTAGTTGTACGCTCGCTGATTGGGGGTTTTAATTATATATAAAAAACATAGAATGAGTTTGGAGGGTTAGAAGAGTATATTAGATTAGATTTGGCTGGTGTTCGTTTGTTTGTTTGTGGTGACGATGCGGGGTTTGATGGATTGGTTGGTGGAGGTGTATGGGTCAGGTGACATTGGATGGGATGGGATAGAATGGGATGGGATGGAGATGAGATGATATTCTGGAGAGGTGAGTACGTTGTTAAAGATACACTTGGGTAGGTACTTACTTTACCTGAGTTCTGGTGGTAAACTACAGCAAGATATAAAGAGATACGTAGAATAGCTGAGATGTTCGAAAAGGACTTTGTGAGTTAAGATATTGGTTTTTATGTATATATCATATAGCATTTGTCTTTGACAGTTACCCAAGTCATTAGATAGAATAGGAAAGAGTAGTGCAGAGTCTCTCGGGTGGGTTGTTGGCGGGAAAAATACCGGATGTTAATGCTATAAATAATGTGGAATGAAGATATCGACTGCCCTTGAGCCTAGTCTAAGAACTAACTTGCTCATGGACGTTTCCACAACGAGCTTTTGATTTATACTTGTGGTCCAAATTTATGGATAGAAGATGGACAGTAGACAGCGGAAGAATGTATAAGACGGCTCACGGAAGATATAACATGGAAGGCCATCGAATACCCTTTTCATTATGTCACAAGAGCTATCTGCAGTTCTCAGACTTGAGTTTGATAAAAGCACTTGCTTTCATTACTCTGTTGCATTCGATTCCAATATAAACCAATTTCAGACTCTCAGCATTACCTACCCCATCCACAGACTTCTAGTTTGCATCGCCACTCCCACCCTTTCCTATCCTCATGAAAGCAAGTAAACACAAACACAACCCACTCCCAGCCAAAACACAACGACAAGAGCAAATTTCACAAGAAATCCATTTACATATCACAACCGCACCTCAGCATCCAAGATTAATATGTGTAGGAAGTAGAGATCCATTCATCAATAAGTATCAACGCCTCATGTTCCATCCCGACGTATACAATACACATTCCGAGTTTTCTAAGCCGTCCTCGCGATATCATATCATATATCATCGTTTTCATATCCGCCCTTCATGCATCCTATCATACACTTTCTTCCACTGCTGTATATAGATCTGCGACCCAGTCCATTGTACATATTGTCGTCATTAAAGATATCCCCTCATCATCATCACTCTTCCCTTTCCTCGTCGTTCCGCATATCGAAATTTTCAATCCCATTTCCATCGCCCATCATTCTTTACAAACTATACCACAATCCATTAGCCCAATTCCAATCCCAATCCCGATCCCAATCCCAAGAAAGAAAAGTACTCACGGAGGCAAAAGATACTCGCTCCAACTGCTCGAGAAAAACGCAACCGCAATGCCAAAAACTCCAATGCTTCTCACCACGCTCGCATTCTCCGGCGCAGTCAACGCAGTATATGTGCTTGCGAAATAACCTTTTGGTTGAGCGGCACGACGGCCGGAGCGCTCGACAACTACACGTTGGGCTTTTGGTGCCATTGTGTGGGATTTCTAGATGGTTTAGATGTGAAGTGTGGGAATTCTTTTGAGGTTGTTCCGGTTGCGAAGAGTAGTTGTTGGGATGGATGGGAATGTGTTTGCAGAGGAAGAATTGATACCGAGCTTTGAATATTCTTTGATACTATTGAGGAGTTTTTGGCAATGATGACGATTAGTAAGCCTTGTAGCTTGAGCACGTGATTGGCGGGGAATCTTGTCTTAAAAATAGAGATGTGAGTTTTTGCTGTGTGAGAAATGTTGAGGGTGGTGTGAGGGGAATTATTTCAATATGAGGGTATGTATACTTGGAAATACTGTCATAGTTGGAATATACTTGTCATGGTTCTTGTTAATACGACAGATGGGAATTGGTAGCTTCTTTCCTCAAGCTCTACTCAATTTACCGATGCGATTGTGCGTAGCCATAATCAAATTTGATTGATCAGAATATTGACCAACATTAACTTTCTAAGACTCGAAATCAAAGCTAGCTTTCCTACTATCCCATTAATAACAATCAAACATTCCTAACCCGCCCAGCCCAGAGACAAAATCTCCAACCATCGCCATGCTAACATTTACCAACACAAATATCAAAGAATCTCAGCCCACCCATCTCCTCCTCACTTCCTCAAACCCTCACATACCACATACTCCACCAACAACGCAATTCTCATCCCGCCAACTACTAAATACATATACTACCTCGCTCATCCACCCAAACACCAGCTTTTCTCCCTCCAACAACTACACTTCCCATACCCTACCCCCAGCCCTGTCCCAAAACCTCATATGAACACCTTACTCTCCGCTTCCTCCACAGAACTCCAAAAACGCGATTCGGAGACGAAGTTTCTGAGACGTGCCAGAGACAATAGAGCAGAAACTAGCGTTCGAAGTTAAATTCGCATAATCGTCCCAGATACGCGCAACTTTCGGCCTGCCTGCATGTTTATAAAATCTCCCCCTCCCCTACAATGTCATCTCCATAACATCACATCCCTTGCACATTTCAGACATCTTCAAGCTCTTCCCTCATTTTTTCTCCCTCCTCAATCTTCAAATTTGCCCCTTCCCCGTTCCCCCCCTCTCCAATCCCGCAAACACCACTACGCCCTCCCAACATTCCACTCTAGATGTCGACCTTCCACCAACATTCTCTCCACCTCTCTCTGAACCCTACAAGCCCACCATCATTCCATCTCACACACGAAATCCCCGCGTGAACACCCACAGTTCAAATCCAATCCCAACAACATAATCCCCACCCCTATCCGTATCCCCATCCCTATCCCTATCCCTATCATTTGTCACACCTCTAGACAAGAACAAAAAAATAAAATTTATCCCCATCCCCATCCCCATCCCCATCCCCATCCAAACATCCCATACACTCCTCCATACATCCTCCCAAAAGTAACCCCCAACTTTCATCCCAAGCCCCAAGTCCCAGATCCAATCCATTTCTCTACATCAACAGTCTCCCTCCAGAATTTCCATCTTCCATCTCGTATATACTCGAGTAGAATAATGCAAACATAGATATAATATTGATAAACCTACCTACCTCTCTATCTATTCTCTCAATGCCATCTATCTTCCATCACCACACCACACCGCACCAAACCACAAATCATAAACAATCAAGCAACAACTTCCAACTCCCAATCTATCCGATCCCCATCATCCCATCATCCCTCCATCCCCTTACCCTTACCCTAAAATCTATTATGCAATGCGCTTAATAATCTTAAACCCAACCCCAACCAAACAAGTGCTCACAACGAAGATAAAAAAGGGTGGGCAAAAATCATTATTAAAAAAAAATCTGCACTGCACTGCACTATACTGCATGCATACCACCCACCCACTGTCTCCACTACTCCAATATAATCCGTGCTGCACCTAGGCAATCAATCGACACCCTTTGCATTACCGAGCCCCTTAAAACCACCCTTGATCAAATTGCGTCAATACTCCCTTTCATCTTCATACACAACACATTCACTCTATTGGGAAACACTCAGTCATTGGAAAACAAATGTGTTAATAATCTTACTCCAGATTTGCTTTGGAAAATAAACAAGCATCTTCTCGAGTCTCCTAGTAATAAAACCCGCCCTGTAATAAAAGAGAGAGAGAACTGGACCCATCAATGATAAATACACAGGATTCCTCCCTTTCCCCAAGAGAACCCGTTATCCCTTCCAACACAAAAGAAATATGGTGGATAATAAACAAGATCGACTAATCATTTAAACAAAGTAACGCCAGTTCCCATCTCATAACTTCGCCCAGTATAAATATGCCGAGTAAGTCATAATGAGGCAAATAATTAAGTACGTCCTTTGAATGATCAAAAGTATAATAGCGTAAACACAATATGAAAACCACACCCTCCATTGATACCTATCCAACGTCACACGATTGTGTCATGATCTTATGTAAAAGGAGTTTTTTTTTAAACACTCGCAACAACCACCACCCCTTTCTAATCCTTTCTGAAGTTCAGATTCTTTTTCACATTTGAGAGTCCATGCGCCAGGAAGACTCGAAGTGGTATGATCCGATAAACGCCAAAGTATGCTCGAAAACGCCGGAAAATTGACCCTATGCACCTGAATTGCTTCAAACAGTCTCGGATATTTCATTTTCTCCTAGATAAGGATCAAAGTTATAGTTGTCATCTGCACCACCAGTGGAATCATTCAAGAATGAATCAAAGTCAAAGTCGGTAAGAACATCCGAATTTCCATTCATGGGATTGTTGAACTCGAGCATATCAAACTATTGAAACTTTTGTTAGTGAAACCCAGAAGAAATTACATGTGATAGGCATACCGGTTGATCATTCATTGGGAATGCATTCAAAGGATCAGGTTGCGACGAGGCAACTCCAACATTCGGAGCAGTCGCCATAGGTTGACCGTTGACGGGCTGGACAGCACCGTTTGGATTTGGACCGTTGCCGAAATTTTTCGCGTGGACCGGGGTGATCGGGGTCGCTGGGGTGGGGGTAGCGGCTTCTTGGGTTTGATCGGCGGAGGGTGTAGCACCGGCGTTGAGGTTTGCGGCGGATCCTTTCTTTGTAGCCCGCTGTTATCAATGTCAACATTTCTACCAAAAAATCCATTAAACGCTAAGAAATTTACCTTTGTTTTTGTTTCCTTGGTCTCATTCTTCTTCTTGGGGTTTGCCTTATTCGATTGTTGGGGTGTTGGAGGTGCAGCAGTGCTACCTTGAGGCGACGATGGTTGTGTTCGTCCATTTGCGCCAGCATTAGCAGGAGCTGCTGGTGGAGGCATATTTCGCTGTTGAGGTGTGCCCATAGCTTGTGGGGGTCCTTGGGAAGGATTGGCAACCATGGGGGCACCGCCGTTTGGACCATTTTGCCAATTGCCTGCTTGCTGTCGTGCCATCATCATCTGCTGCTGCGACATTCCTTGTGGGAATCCTGGGTGGGAACTAGGGGGTCGCATGCCGTTTGGCATCATATTACCATTCATATCGTTCATCTTGTAGAATTGTGGGTTCATGCCTGCATCCATTTGCCCAGGCTGCCCCATGTTGAAGTTCATTGCGCCTGGCGATCCTCTATTTTGGCCTTCGGGCAGAGGAGATGGAATGCCTGGGTTGTTCATGTGCGGCGTTCCCCGCTTCATCTGCTGCTCGCTTGGGTTTGGCGAGTTTACTGATCGAGGACCACTTTGTGGTGAGGTTCCTTGTGGGAAATTTGGTCCATTAGGTCCCATGCCAGGTCCTCCGGGACCTCCTTGGCCCTCAGCAGCACCTTGTTCTTGGCGTGCCATCATTAGTCTCTTCTTGTTCTGTTGCTCAAGCAACATCAACTGCATCTGATAGTCTTGCAAAGCATGGTTACCTTGTTGGCCACTTTGTTGGCCACCTGGAGCACCTCTAACACCGTTTTGGCCCATTTCACCTGCGCCGTAACCATAAGTAGTCATTGCATTAACATCAGCACCTTGCGTCATCATGGGCGATCCTTGATTGGGGGGGCCTCCAGCGGCTGCACCGGGCATTTGCTTCTGTTGCTGATGTGACAAACCAGCTTGATATGCTTGAAGATTCTTCTGCGGATTTTGATTTGGGAAACCCTGGAACTGCTGAGCTGTCAGATTTGAATCGATACCATTTGAAAGTGGCAAATGAGCTGCTTGAGCAGTATTGCCGGGGGCGGTTTCTCCCACCTGTTGGCCTGGAATTCCAGTAGTCTGTCCTCTCCCATTAGGTCCCATGCCACCTTGTTGATTAAAACCAGGTCCTTCAATTCGTGGTCGCTTGGATGGAGATGGAGCGTTCTCGGCAGATCCTCCTGGCGATTGAGCCCGTTGTGGATGGTTGCCGTCCGAGGGTTCTCTTTGCATTGCTTGTTGTTTCTGCATCTGTTGCATTTGCTGCATTTGCTGCATCTGCTGTGGGGTGCTGTGGCAGTGATTCATTAGCATTAGTATGACAAGCAACGATGGCTACTCACGGTTTGCCTCTACCACCATTCATGATTGCTTGTCGTGCAATTTCATTTTGCATTATAGCTGGGTTCATACGGCCATAGGGTGCACCAGGATGCATTCCATTTGGATTCAGAGCACGAAGCGAAGCTTGCTGTTGCTCTACCTTTTGGCGCGTTTGCTATACAAAGTTTTAGTGATTGCTTTTCGTGAATCGCCAATAGTTGAAATACCTGTGTATGAGTGACATAGGCAAGAACGTTACGTGATGGATCTCCACTGGCTCGCTGAGCATTGAACATTTCCCAGAAAAGGCAAAACCATTCGTAAAGAAAACAGCCACTTTCGGGAGATTCCTTGGGAAGGTTTGGTAGAGGAAGATCACTGGGCCTCTTTGAATCGATATCATCTTTGGAATCATCTCCATCTTCCGCGTCGCCCCGACTAGGGCTATCTTTCTGGACGTTAATTTGTTCATTCAACATTGTTCTGGCGCAATCAAACATGCCACTCTTGAGAAAGTATTCGTAAATGTAGGTGTTAAGTTGCGATCGGGGGCTAAAAGCGACGTTATCTTTCATCGTAGGGTGTCGAGCAGCTCCGCCTGGTACCCCATTATTCATCATGGGAATACCAGTCCCAACTGGACCGCCCATATTGGGCATGCCGGACATATTGACGTTATTCATCGTCGCAGACTCTGAACGCGATCGAGTAGTGATAAGTGAAGGTGAGCGTGAATTTTACAATCCAACACTCGTGTAGAAGAAGAAAAACCGTCCGTCAGCCACAGCTCTCTGACGCGAAGCGGTTGTAAAGCGAAATGTCGCACGGCAGCACGGTTTGAATTGAACGAAACCAAAAACTGTCGTTTTGGATACTCCAACCTGTGTATTATTGTAACTGTACGTGGCGCGCCAGTTTGATGTAGATTGAATGGGTTGGAAGGTGTGATTTTTGGTGTAACTGAGGTATCTGTGTCTGTGTCTGGGGGGGGGACCTTTCTTAGTGGAAGCCAAATGCGATAAACTCCGGGGGCTTGTTTGATGCGAGAAAGCGAGAAGCAATAGCGTCTGCAGGTTATTGAAGATGGTTTCCTCTTAGATTGAAAAGCTCTTGTGATGGGGTGTGATTGCGCAAGTGAAGATGTTCGCCATACAATAATTCAAGGTAACCGATGTTGAGACCGTAGACGAGGCTTTTCAATTAATCGAAATGGGGTGGTAGTGGTGGTGATTTATGGGTTGTAGTTTGTAGTTGTAATTTGTATAAAGTTTCCAAGGTGGGTTTTTGGGGGGTGTGTTGCAAATAATAAGAGACTCAAGAATACGCAGGGGCGTGATGTAAATTACTTCCCGAGAGGAAGGTGCGTTTTCTAGGTACCGTACCAAGAGTGGTTTCTACTATTTCTTTCCTCTCTCTCTCTCTCGCTCGCTCTTTTTTCTTGGATGTTCAAGTGGAATGGTCGGAGCTGGAAGAAAGCTTGGGAGGGGGGACGAGAGAATTGGACGAACCAGGATTCGCCACAAAAAAATAAGGAGTGAAGAGTGAAGATTAATAAAAAAAGGAAGAAGTAATAGGATGCCTTGGTGAGGACTGGAAAAATAAATATATTAAAGAAATGGACGAGTTGATTTCGAATCAGATGATAGTTGATCCCCAATTCTCTTCCAAACGGTCACGGAAGAATGTGAAGAGTGAAGGGCGAAGGGCGAAGGGTGAAGAGTGAAGAGTGAGATATAAAAGTAGTAGAATTGGGAGAGCAATAATAAGTTGGAGAGGGGGGGAGGCAGAGAGGTAAGGTTCGATAGAGAAGAGGGAAAAAAGTGGAAAGATTGGATAAGAACCAATCACATCAAAGCTTTGCATCGACTAATCTACAAGTGGTCTTAGCTCCAGCCTACTACTGGTGCTGCTTTTGAGATGAAAGATATATACTATACTTGTACATTGGAGAAGATTAACAACAAATTGACCTTCATTCACTCTTCACCCTTCACTCTTCACCCTTCACTCTTCACCCTTCACTCTTCACCCTTCACTCTTCACCCTTCACTCTTCACTCTTCACCCTTCACTCTTCACCCTTCACTCTTCACTTCACCCTCTTCACTTCACCACCTTCACTTCACCACCTTCACTTCAAACAAGATCGTGATGCTATTCATTTCCAAAGAGAAGTCTGATTATGTAACATAACATGACAAGTACTTCTCATGGTCGAATGATTTGATACCCATTTACATACATGTCCACCGACCTACGAAGTGGTACCGGTACGTACTCTGCACATTCATTGGAAGTACCAAGCAAAAGCAATCGATACTCACGCTGCTTTCTCATATGCAATGGGTATGTAGAGAACTTTATATCTATCTATCTATCTATCTATAGCTACAAAGTATCTACTGACCTAGACAGATATCTAGGTAAGTCCTCGGTACCTGCGAGGCCCTACTTTTCGTTGATTTCAAATAGACTTTTGAAAATACCTAGATAATAATGCGGTGAAGTGATAATTAACCTCCAATTCATTTCCAATCATCCCCTCTCTGCTTGCTCTTTCTTACTCTTGCTATCTTTGCCCATCAATGATTACATAATAAGTAGCAGTTGACATGGTAGTTATGACAACAACTTAATTTGTATATGATTTCGTGGCTTTTCCCTTCATATATAGGTAGTATTCTTTTGGGACCTAGATAGCTCGTCGATAGTAGATAATAGACAGTAGAAGCTATCTTCACTGTAGAATGAAATCACATAGTCTTCTCTCAATATCAGTACCCCGTACCTAGGTATTTATCCACTCGAGTATCTTCACCGACGATCATCTTACGGAAGCAACAACTGTATCTCATGTTGGTATACATACCAGCTAGCTAGGTAGATATCAAGTAAAAAAAAACTTCCATACGAATCCACTCTACTCTATAATCCAAAACTCGAATCTTTCATTTATCTATCTGTATTGACTTGTTGTGAAATATCATTTTCTTCCCCCATATAAAGTCTTTCCCCCATATAGATCCCATTCGAAACAACCATCCAAGTTTCGCTTGCTAAAAGTGGCATGCAAAATAAGTGTAAGTGTGACATGATTTCCATCATCACCAGCCCTTCCATTTCAGATGGCCGTGGATGATCCAGAAGATATGCATACAAGATACAATTCTTTTCTCTTCCATTCACGCAGACGGATCATCATCTCGAGTTTAGGAAAAGAATGATTCTAATCAAGGAAAATCACGGATTGATCACGTGATATCAACGGCCATGGCATGGGTAATGGTAATGATAAGTGTATAGTTATATACTCGAATATATATCGTGACTTTGCAATTGATCATTTCCTGGTATCAAGGGCTCTATACTTAAGTGCGGATAGTACGATACATTGGAGTTTGAGATTCTGATTATAAATTGGAAGATGGCATGAAACTAAAAGCATCTGTTCAACTATCGAGGGCGAAAGTTTCAAGGGATCAATCAATCGATCAATCGATCAATCGATCAATCAATCAATCAATCAAACTACTGTACCCAATAAACCGAGCACACCCGGATTATCAGGGAAGGGACATCGGTTTCCGAAAGTTTGGTTCACTGTCTGCTCGGTTATGGAAATGGAAAATACATGGCACCGGTACATGTCAATTGTTTTAAACAATGTGAGTAAGTAGATAGCTATATACACATGTTGTATCAAAATCATCTGCTCAATTATTTTCATACACCCACTCGTACCGCAATCTCATACACGACATCAAAAACTACTACTGGTCAATCCAAATCAATTGAATCCCCCTTCCCCCCCTTCCCCCCTCCCCCAAAGCTGTGCCGTCCAACGGTTTTGATCTGATGAATATCTGTTTCACCCTTTTTATGCTCCTGCGGTGGATCGGTAGATCATCTTAATATAAGTTTAGCTAGCTATACTCTAGGAGCCGTCCGCCCCAAAACTTACTCCGTACGCTCGGAGAATATTACTCAGCCTTGGGTGTGGGGTCCAAAAGATTGTTCCATCGGTAGACAGCAGACGTGCAGCTGCTGCATCCAATATTTCCCCAACATTCCCCCAATCCTTCCTTTCCCCAATCATCAACCTTTCCATCTATTATTATCACACATTACATATACTGTATTTTGTTTCATCGATGAAGTAACAAAGTCTTTCAATCTACTTACCGCATTCTACAATGAGAAATCTACAAGTTGTAGAAGCCAGATTGTTCAGACGTGAAAAATGTCTCTCAACGCACGGAATCTTCGAATCGAGGGTCACTTCAGATTGTGAATTAACATGAAAGACAAACTTCTTTTCCTAGTGGAATCGTTCAAGACCATTAGACATTTCCTCACATCTAGTATCTCACCAGTCAAAAGACCTTCCTATCCACCCCGCATTTTTCTTCTAGGGCTGTAGATCCTCTCGGATCTCGCGGAACGTGGTGATTCATCTCAGGGGTACCCTACCCTTCCCCAATACCGATTCAATTATCTCAACTGATAATGAGGTCGAGTAACTCAATACTTCTTGACACTTTCGTTCTGTAGTAGAGCTGGATGGTTACTCGGTGTGTGGGTGAGGATGAGTATGGAATAATAGTCATTCCTGTCGAGATGCGAGATTTTTCGTTCGCGAGTTGACTCATTTATAGAGTTTTGCTATTATCTCAATGAGTATCATCACAACCCGTTCAAACCATCTACCTTCTGTATAATGCATTCATTGGAAGTGGAAGAAGGCTTCCCTCTAACTAGTAATCTGTATCTTCTCTATCTTGAGTCCAAGTTCTAATAGCTATCAGCTGAATTTTTCATGCACCTTTCTATCTACCAACTTTTTTTTTTACCTATAATCGTTTAATCTTGTTTAGATTTCCATATACGCCATCTGCAGATAGAATCGGAACAGTTTTCGATGATACTCTTCATAGGTCAGTTCTTCTATCAAACAACGTCCCCGTTCTTTTCGAGTCTATCGATTATAAGATATAAAGTTATAAAAACGGATTTTTTACTGTAAAGCTCGATTTACACTCACATATTTCTGTGCCTATGTTCACCTGCCTACCACAAATACATCTTTAGAATTCAATCTGTTCATCCGTTCGTTTATATCCTCTCATCATTCATTCTTCTACCTGCCCATCTTCCACCTTAGTCGATCACTCCTTCATGCCAACCATTCTACTTCTACTCTCATTCCTGTTTTGCTCTGTCTTTCGGACCTTTCCACATAAAAACTCTCTTATTCATTCATTCATTTTCACATCAAGGCCAAAAGCAGTCTTTAGAAATTCATTCCACTTTATTCTACACATCATACATATAAATGAGGAACTCCTGGCTTCTCAGAATTTAAACGAAGTACAATTTAAGTATACTAGAATAAGACAATAGCATTTCCATGACTACTTATATACTCCCGTTAGTATATTTCTACTTGCAAAATTTCAATCTCATTCGCCAATCCATAAATTCTGTCATCTCATGGAATCTGTTTCTAGAAATCACATATCCTCCTCTCAAAATGAGAGGATCAACACACTTTAATAAGAATCAACTAACATAAAATGACATGTTAGAAAGAAAAAAAAAGACTCGGTCAACTTATCCTGCAAGAGGGAATTCACACTCCAAAATGTAGTCGAAACACGATACATATACAAAATCATGAATCCTCAATATCACCACATCACAATTGATATCATGTCTCCTCTATCCCCTTATACCCCCCTCGCAAACCTCCAAATCTCAGAGACGTCCCCCGAGGATTCCGATGAACAACTGCGAGATAAAAAAAAAAACATACTGTAGATTTACAGATGATACGGATTTCATACCTTCTTGAATTTTTGACTCACTTGTGCGTTTTATTAGTCTGTTTGAATATAAGAGAATACAAGATCACTATGCCCTGAAATTTTTGAAAATTAAAAAGTTAGAGCTTACTTCATAAAGCTAATCCTTCATATCATTCAGTGAATGAGTTTGCGGAAATCAACTCTTTTTTTTACTCCATCTATTCATGTTATATCATATCATACCATACCCCCAAAGACCATGGAAACTTTTCTCAATACATCTACGGCTTCCCTTTGAAATCGCTTAAAGATCATCGGGGATTTCTTTCTTTCGAATCTGGAATGACGCTTCGCTGTTTTATATATTACATATATTACGCGTATATGTATTCATCTCCCTTCTTCTCTCGCGTGTATGAATTTTAAGGATCGAGGACCTGGGAATCGAAAAAACTAGTTCGCTAGCTAGTGTCGATAAATTATAATATATTCTCGAGATATTCATTCATCTATTTATGTATTAAGGAACGAGATATGGATACTTCGAATGAGAAATTATAGGAAGGTTATTTGTTTGTTCATTCATAAAATTATAGGAGAGTAAAATAAATATAAATGTGTAGATGAAATAAAGAGGTAGATGAAATGAAAAGAGTACGTATGATTATTAAAGAGTTGATCACTAACTATTTCACATTCTTAGGTTTGCTGTCACTGTCACGGTCACGATATTTGACGATTCGCAGTGGTGATGGATAATTCATGAATCCATACATACGTGCATACATACACAAACAAACAGTATACCCATCTACCCATCTACCCATCTACCCATCTACCCATCTACCCATCTACCCATCTACCTATCCACTAGATACACAAAAACAAGTTCATCCAGCCAATCATCCGTTTATCTGCAAACCCACCCCATCCAACCCGATTCCATCTCCCACTTTCCCTCCCGCAAAACCTTTCGACTTTCAACTTTTGCAAACATAGCCAGCCAGCCAGCCAGCCAGCCTAACCCTATCCATTCATTCATCCATCCATCCATCCATCCATCACATATACATACATATACAGTATACATACATACATACATACACAACTCCAAATTCCTACTGACTCCCAATCAATCCTTCAAGTCCCTCAATCACCCATTCACACCCATTCACACCCATCCATCCATCATATCACACATACCCCAATACCCCAATAGATCCTTCACATTTCCAATTTTTCCAAATTTTCCAATTTCTATTAGATGAATGTGTATGAGATAGGGGATATAAAATAGATGATATAAAAAAAATGTATATATATAACATAACTTATGGTGAACCGGGTTATATGGGGAACCGGGTCACATTTAGCCTATCATTGATTTCAAACCCCAATAAATTTTGCTATGTATATCGAATCATTTCTTACATTTTCTCAAATTGAAGAGAAGATACAGAATGCTATTATTGCATTTCAATTGAAGGAATTTAAATCAATTAGAAAGGTTGCAGAGTATTTTGAAGTTCCTAAATCAATTCTCATAGCTAGGGTCGCTGGAAGGAAATCATGTACTCAATCCTACGAAATGGTTCAAATTCTTTTAAATGCAAAAGAAAATACTCTTGTACAATAGATTTCATGATTTACCATTATTAGATTCCCTGTTACACTTATGTTGGTGAAGGAAATGGCTGACGAAATTTGTCTTCGATGTGTTCAGGTTGTATCATTTCGAATTCCTACCTCGACAGAAATTCCATTTATAAACTACGAATGGATTTATAGATTCCAAAAACAATATCCAGAACTTAAAATATGCTATTTATGTCAATTAGAGTCTAATCGGACTAAAGAGGTAACTCTGGAGAATATTCAGGCTTGGTTTGATGTGTTTCGTATGTGTCTTATTAAACGAAAGTATGAATTAGATGATATGTATAATATAGACAAAACCGGATTTAGAGTTGGAAGTATTCAAAGTATATGTATTATAATCGATTCTATTTAGAAATCGAATTGGAAAGTTGTAGCTGGCAAGTAAGAATGAATAACTGTATTTGAATATATCAATGCAGCTGGAAAGACTTTATTACCTATAATCATTTTCAAAACTCAGAATACGAATTCTGTATGGATTCCAAAGGATACACCTTAAAGCTGGTAGTTCTTTACTAGTACGAATGGATGAACCTCAAATAATTATAGATTAGAATGGTTAAAAAGGGTTTTCGAATTAGAATTCAAGAAAGTGTTAGGTGATCGATCTCGACTTTTAATTATGGATAGTTATTCAAATCATATTACAGGCAGTTTTATTGCTTTCTGTATAAAAAAGGATATCGATTTACTTATATTACCTTTTTATTGCTTTTACTTGCTTCAGCCACTTGATATTGTGGTGTATGAGCCAATGAAACGATATCATGCTTTAGAGGTCGATCGATATTCTTGAGTTGGTGTAAAGCGAATCCAAAGAGCTGAATGGGTAGAACTCTTTCAAAATATTAGAAAAAAAGTACTGAATTCTTCTAATATTAAAGCTGGCTGGAGAGGAACTAGTTTAATATCTTTTGCCCCACGAAAAGTACTCGATTTATTACTATTTAATTTCTCCCAGCAACTTTTTACTCCACAAATGAGAACCTCGAATCAAGATCTAAACTTATTTATATTTAGAAGCTCTCCTTTAGATGGGATGGAGCTAAGGCAAGCAAATCAGATCTTTAATAAAGCTCTAGCAGATAATAATTCTCTTGTATCACCAACTCGTCGATATGTCAAGAGAATGATTAGGCTTGTAGAATCTCAAAATGTTGAGATAGTTCTACTTCGGAAATAATTCGCTAATGCTCAAAAAGTAATTGAGACTCGAAAGAAGAGAACTAAAGGTAAAAGAATCAAATTACAAGGTCAATTTGTTTTTAGTAGTGAGGAAGTATTAAAGATGGTACATAAAGCAAAGGAAAAACCTAAAGAGAAAAAGTCATGAGGATAACCACGTAAATATCCAATTGAAGAATTAGAAGAGGAGATTGAAAAAGAAGAGCCAGAGAGTAGCTCAAGTGATTTAGAATTGGAATTAGATGAATATGTAGCTTGTAGAACAAGATCATATAGAGAGAATTGAATTTTGTGACCCGATTCCCCATATGACCCGGTTCACCATAAGTTATGTTATATATACATATTTACAAACTTCCAAATCATACAACGATCCAACGATCCACCAACCGATCTCGAATCACACAATCGATCTCGAATCCAACCAATCCAACTAATCAATCACTCTGATCTGATCTGATCAAATCAAATCAAATCAAAGCAAATCAAAGCAAACCAAAGCAAGTTAACTCGAATATCTGAAAATATATATATATACATATAAACACGCATATCAGAAATACATAGACCTCTCTCTCTCCTCTTTCCTCAAAAACAAAAATCATCTACCCATCCTCTCCGTCATCTCCATCACTTTCCCAACCTCCCCCTACCTCTCATCATCAATAATATCCTCCCATTACCCATCTAATCATTAAATCATTCAATCAATCAACCAATCTTTCACCTAGTGGTAGCTACACCACCTACACCTGTATCTACAATCCTTAGCACTAACGTATATATACACATACACAACATCCATTACTTAAAATTCAAAAGTACAAACACTTCAATATAAATTACACATTACTTCTAAATCCTCACCTACTCACTCGATTTCATTTCGTACCACCCATGTCCTATCTCACCTACTATCCAAAACTACAAACATACACATATATATACACACAAACATACATATCCACATACATCTCACACTTCACTTCACATCACTTCACTTCACATCAAATCTTATAAAACTCATTTTTGAACAATCGCATCACTCAATTCCCATTCCTATTCCACCCCCCCTTGAATCTCTACACACCCACCCCATTCAAGAGCGTCCCTAAGCACATAAAAAGAAGTCAACAAACGACGATCGATCAACAAAAGTCTTTCTTTTCCTTGACGTCCCTCAATCCACCAATTCAGACCCAAGTCCCCAGTCCAGCCCAGGTGCTCTCAAGCCTAAATTCGTTCCTTTCCTTTGGGATCTCCTCAAATCGTTCATCGCCCGTCCAACTAAACATCTTATCACTTATTTCTTATTGTTGTTTGGAATTCACCTCCAACAAAGACCAACTCTCCAACCATTCGTGCCTCACAGCCTCTTGCTTGCTTTGTGATTAGATCATATGTGAGATTGAACCCAGTATTTGTTCATAACATCACATCATTAAAAATAAGATAGAAAAGAACTTTTCGCCTGTTTGCTTTTGCTTTGCAAGTCGCCCAAAAATCTTAAAATCTATCTTGTAAGATGAAAACCACAGAAAATAATGGTTCCACGTCGTCAAAGGTAATGTTGTAGGTATTTACCGGGTTGCCAGTTCGTAAAGGGTATAGGAAATGGATATCGCGTGCAAAAATGCTTTTTTTAATTTTTTTGTTGAACATATCAAAAGAAACATGGGAAATGACTAAGCGCCGAAAAGAAGCAATCCGTAAGGTTTTGATATAATGCTTATAATGCTGTTCGATCTTCGCACACCGAGAAAACGAGTAGACGGCCTTGGATCAATTGATGTTGTCCAAATTACAAATGAGAGACAAAATACGATGAACCAGTGTAAAAGCAATGATCGATAGTTCATCGAGGCCTATCGAACAATGGCATCCCTAGTAAAGGGACCTATGCAACAGGAGCTGCAACAGGAGCGATTGAAGCACCTTCCATGTTGCTAACTATGCCGGCACCACCCTCTCCAGCGAGGTTGTCGTTGAGACCCTTTGATGGACAGTCACGAGCAATGTGACCTTCGGTTCCACAAGTGTAACAAGTCTTTCCAGCCTTGTTAACACCACCGTTGGGGCTAGTGCACTCACGGGAACTGTGTCCAGTTCTTCCGCATGCATAGCACTTCATGGCTTGAGCCTGGCAATCACGGGCAAAGTGGTTTGGACCACCACACTATCAGGAGTTAGTTTAATGTAACCGAGGTCCTTGGACCGAAGTGTTGCCGAAATGGAATGCTTTCGGAAGATTCGGGACGTGGCAACTTATAAGAGAAAATTGCTTACCTTGTAACAAGTGGCTGGGCGTGGTCCGCCAGCAAATCCACCGCGAGGAGCAAACCCACCGCCAAATCCGCCACGAGGAGCACCAAGTCCACGAGGAGGACCTTGCATTCCGTTGTTTGGGTTTGGGCAAGCTCTAGCCAGATGGCCAGGCATACCGCAATTGTAGCATCGACCGGTGGTTCCAGCTCCGCTGATACGCAAAGTTGGGCAGTCGGCTTGAACATGTCCTAAACCTTGGCAGTGGTAACACTGCTTAGCCTCGGTAGTTCTTGGCAATGGGCAACCATTCGATTCGTGTCCTACGTCGTATTAGTATGACAAAGAGTTGTGCTCTGCTTCTGAAAGCTTACCAGGTTGCTTGCCTATGACAGAAAGTATTAGTTTTATTCATTATCGAAGGTTATTTGGTATGTACTCACAATTGTAGCAAAGGCGTTCAGCAGAAGCGCAAACTTCAGCATAATGACCAACGTTTCCGCACCTGAAGATACCGATATTAGTGTTACCCTTTGAAACAAGAATGTTGCACAACACCAAAGAAGTATTGAGTTCTTTGCGATGACGCCAGGAAGACAAGTTCCAAAGCTCAGCATCCCATAATGTCCGAGGGGAGGTGGAGGCACTTACTTGTAGCAAGCACGACGAGATAATGAAGACATGGCTACTAATTTATGTGTCTGTTGTGTTCCATCATCAGCACGGCAAATAACAAAGGCACCATCCTCCGATTCCCATTCTTTAACAATCTTCCTGCATCTATGCGGTGACTCATCTACTCGATCTGATCTTAACCATTCCTCAACTTTCGAAGTCGGCATATTGGCGATTGTTGCCGTAGGAATACTTGTCGATGAGGTAAGTTCGCATAGAAATAACCACCAGAAGAACGTTGCAGTTGCATGACCAGCATCATCGTCAGGCTGCAGGGTGCACAAATGCTGTGCAACCTCTGTGTATAAGATTGATATCGTGGTACTTGATTGATATGCTTTCGACGATTGCGTTTGCTCATATGGTAAGGATAGTCGTTGTACGTAATATTGAGGATGGAAAGATCGGACGTTGGATAGGTTTGAATATCATCCAGTAGATGTGCCACCTTATTCTTTGGTTCATCCCCAAACCAAAAGACATTGTTCAACTCTTGAGGACGTAGGAGCGTGAGAGCTCCAAAGCCAAAGCCAAAGCCGGCGCAGACCTTTCAAGTAGTTCCCTTTTCCCCCTTCCCATTCTCCCCCCCCTCCCCAAAAGCAAAAACCAACCAGCAACGAATCACAAAGAGGAAATGAAAATAAGCAAGAACTCACCGAACAAATTTCCTTTGTTTTTTTTTTCCTTCTTAATTCCCGTTCTTGGAAAATATATCAACCTTTCCTTCAACAACAGCTACGACTTCCTACTTCCTTCTACCTCCCGTGATACAAACGTTTCGCGAAAGAGACTGCAGAATTGTGTGTGATGTGGTTTTTATTTTGTGGAGGGATTTCGGAAGGCAAAAGTTCCAAATGGATGTCCCTTTGTAACCTGGAAAACTCTAGCTTAGCAAAGATCCTAAATCTTGAGAATGGTCTAGTCTTGAATGAGGTTAGCGTGTGGATTAGGATACGGTGACTAGTGCCAGACTTGGCTTAGCTTAACCGCCCAATGGAAAATCTAATGGTGAATAATGAATGAATGGTATTCCAAGGTGGGTGGGTGGTCTAAGTTAAGGGTGGGTTACCGTGGGTAGGATCAGGGCAGGGCAAAGAAAAAATACGAGTGAATGTTGATAAACGAACTAGTGGGAATGGGAATGAGGGAATGGGAAATTGAGGAGATTGGGAGATTTGATTGGTCGAAATACATAAAATACGTAAAATACGTAAAATCCATATACTAATGGGAATAACTTGAGCGAGAGAAATGGGGGGGGGGGTTAATTAATCAATATCGGTTGATTTTTAACCATTTGTGATTTTACCGGTACGATACGGTACGGTACGGTACGGTAGACTACTTATTCAATATACACGCTATGTACATGATACGGGAGGATATACTTTTCGACCAACTACCTACTAACTATTTACCTACTGACTAAACTACGTAGTACTCTAGTAATCACCATTGAGGAAAGGATGGAATCATCAGAACGAATGGAATGGAATCTAATCGTTGATCTCGAGTAATAGAATTCAAGATATTGCCGACGTTGATTGATAAAATTGATTTGTCAAGATCGTGGATACCTAATACTTCAGGCATGGATAGAAGTGAGTATGGAATGAGTGGATGAGTTGAGTCTCGAGTGAAGAGTCTGAGTCTCAAGCCAAAGCCCTCCCTTCCTTCGTATTGAATCTCGTTTATACAGAGGGAGTACGTTTGGCTAGATAGACGCTACATACCATAACCAAATCGTTCCTCGGCCCCGAAACCACATGTTGGAATTCGACATTATATCATGTCATATCATATCTTGGTAGCATAATTATTAATGAGGCATACACAGAATGCACCGAACACACCGAACCTTTCTACCATCACAATCATCAATCCTATTACCAAGAAACCCGGTTTCTGCGGTTCCAATACTTGTTATTATTATTAAGCGCCCAATCCAGCCGGAGCGACCGAGAATATCCATATGCAAGTCAAAATCCAAGTCAAAGCCCAAGTCAAAACCCCCAAAAAGATACAACAATACAATATCCGGCTCCCACCATGGCTATCTAGCTATCTATCTATCTACGTACCAGCCCTCACTCCCTCAAAGCTTTTGCCGAGGAACCTCATCTCTACTACACCTACCCTCTACCCAGCTACCCTCTCCTCCCTACCCAATAACTCCACAGCAACTCCGCCGCCCCCAACCTCCCCTCTCTTTTCCCTTTTCCCCTTTGCCGCCCTTTCCCAATCATAATCATAATCCCAATCTCAATCTTCCGACCACCAGACCCAGCCAGGCATCAAGATCCAGACTCGCAGACGCTGCCTCTGAATACCCTCCATATTCTTACTGAGCATATCATATTCATCTTCATATTCACATTCGTCCATGTACTTGTACCCCGTAAAACACAAATTTCCAAATCAATTCTTCTCGACTCTTCCGACCGATAAAATCATGCATGGATTTTCTGGGGTACCCCAAGAAGGATGAGAACCTTGGTAAAAGCCACATCCATCCATCCCACCGCCTCAGTACAATGTACAGGATAAAGAAACAGACGCATCTCATTTCGTACCTTACTTTACCTTGTACCTACTCAGAAGAAAACAACTCTCCCGGCCAATCAATCAATGCACCTCCACACATCTGACCGAACAAGACATCTTGCACATGCAATGCGAACTCCCATACATGCGTTACCCAACCTAGTGCTGTACTGCACTCTACGATGCGGCTCTTTTGAAATCTACGACTTGTTACTTGTTACTTCTTATTTTGTGACATTGTATATTGTATAATTTATATTCACATCTCTTCCAGAATCGAGAATCTCCACCCATCTATCCATCCAATCGATCCAATGATCTCCACTTCTACCTACCCACCATCACTGCATCCGAGCCAAGACTAATATCTAAACCTCCAATCTCTACTCCCGCCGCACACTCCCCTCCATATTCAACACCCTTTCCACATCTCCACCAAATATACATACACAGCCATGACCAACTCAAAAACTATGAGAGATACCATACACAAAAAATTAAAAGAGAGGGGGAAAAAACTCCAAACACTATGCTAAACGCTATCAATATTCCATAGGTATATGCATCTAAACGCCCCAGATCAAATCAAATCAACAACTCCACATCTCCAAGTCCAAAATTGTGAAATTCGATTTTCCCAAACATTTAAAGAATTCGAATGTTGCCCATCAAGGGCTCATTCTCGTAGTGCTTTCTTTTTTCATGTCCACTTATCGGACATGGTTAGTTAGATATACGAGGCCATTCCGATCGATCGGCTGGATGTCGAGGTAATACATCTTCTCCTGTAACCGTTGAACGAGGTGCTGCCTCAATTACGTAATCGATGCCATCATCAGACATATATGATGGAGGACGATTAGCCGTCGACGGTCGCTCGGATATTCGAGAGATTGACCGATTTAATGCTGCTTCGTTTCTTTGCCAGAAAATCCTATTTGGATCAACCCTCTATTTATCCTGTTAGATAATCATGTCACATCTTCATTACGGATTGAAGTTACTTACCACCGACTCTCTCCATAACCCATAAGCTGGAGGGGGCATTTTCGTAGCTTGACTTTCGATACCTGCTGCTTCTTCATCTCTGGCGAGCGCTACTGGTATAGGGACTGAGGTTTCGGCATAGCCTCCAGGTCCAACCATCGATGGAAGACGTCGTGGATTTGGCTCTCCCTCTACCGGTGGCTTTAAAATCATCATGCAGAGGCGAATTAAAGAATGGCAGAAGAAGATGGCAACTATCAGAATTATCAAAATTAAGAGAACGTGAAATTCTTGAGTCTCATCCTTATTTGACAGTGCCAATGCAAGATATATCGTGAGCACTAGAACGAGAAACTAAAAATCACATTAGAAATTTGTGGGGAAAAAGAGGTATCCAGAAAAATGCAACACATACCAACCCAGATATCAAGGAATGCACTATCTTTTGGCGTATTCTTTTGTTCCGGATTCTTGGCGCACACCCTCTCCCACATTCCTGCGTTCCCCTTGGAGGTCCTCTCCTTCTCCTACCTCTATCTGCTAAATCGGCTAGATGCTGCTCAGCAGGATCTACACTGAGAAATCTGCGATCCGATCGTCTTCGCACTCGGGGTGGTATTGTTGAGATGGGAGACGCAAGTGCTGGAAGTTGTGCGGATCGTGAAAGTCTACTATTGGAACGAGTCGCGATAGGTGGTAGACGACGTTCTTCATGCCGAGATAATGTTGGCTCAGTAGCGGCAGAGTTTCGGCGCGTCGAGCTTTGACTTATGGTCAGGCCCGGAATATGGATTCGAGTTGATGGCAGATTGCTAAGGCCAACTAATCGTGGAGCTTTAGGACTTTCTGGGGAACGATTCCTGGCCTCAACGCTTGATCGTCCCGAAAACACCGAATTCAGTCCCCCTCGAATTTCCCCCAACCTCGACTGACCCCTCTGTGATTCTCCCGATGGCATGTCCCTATTTCCACTATCGTTCTGTCGTGGAGGCATTATTATATGCTACTTCGAAATGTGTCGCGAGATTAGTGAGTAGAGACAATGTGCCTAGACGATCGAAACAATATCTTTCCTTCTTGAGAAAATTAAGTTGCTTTTGTTGTTTGCGCAACCCACGACGCCCCCGAGTTGTTTTATTTTCCACGGTGAGAGGTTAGGTCCTGTCAACACGACCTTGTATGATATAACACGAAGACATTAGATCGAATAAAAGGTGAAATTATCGTAGTCAACAAATCTACCCGTCCTCATTGCACGCCCGAATCGAAAAGCCAGCAATCGTTCGCAAATCAGTATCCACCAACCGACAAGATATGCAGGTAGGCAGCAGAAGGATCCGGAAAGAATATGGGGAAACTGTGATGTAAAGTAACAAACCCAAATGCACAAGAGAAAGCGCAAAGATCAAGGGATGACCAAGAGAGTGAAGAGTGAGAGAAGAATACGAAACGTCCGAGAGAACTCCTTCGCTCTACGAACGAGTCTCGAATGGTCAGAAATTGCTTCGAAATTGACCACTGAAAAGGGACGTAAGGGTAAGAAGGAACTGAAAACACAGCTCACGGACTTCAAACTCAAGCAAGATATGCAAATATAAACAGGATGCGAAAAAAAGACAGGATAGGAGAAGAAGCTTTGGCCGATGATGATGATTTCAGTGGACTGTACTAGGTAGTTAATTTCGACCCAGTCACTACTTACTCTATTTTGGTAGGCAGAGGAAGAACGATAGAACCCCTTCGAGAAGTTGGCTAACGATCGATCTCTCATGTCTCATAGAAAACGACTACTGTATAGAAGATGACCATGGGTAGCAAATAATTCGATACAATACCGGAGAAATCTGCGACGAAAATAACAGTGACCCTGCATATCAAGATGTTTGATATATTTCCAATTGCGAACCGCACTTCAGGGATGTAAGGATGTGACTTGTAGATTAATTTTGTTTGGGTCTAAATGATGTTTGACCTGGGACAAATATAGTTCGAGGTGAAGCCTTTCAAATCTTAAGTCTGTTTCAGGTGAAGGCTGTGACCCACCAATCAAATTTCTTCTTTCTTTCTTATTTCAGGGGGTTGAGCTCGTCTAATTGATTAACCGCGCTGCTTATGATGAAAGGTCTTGACCTTGGAGTTTTGAAGAAAACGCTATGATTTATGCAGAGAGCACGGATTAGAAACATCTAGACTACCTGCGTAGATAGGTGGGTAGGTATGTAATAATTTCAGTAGACAGGAAACATGAAAGTACAGTATGCATCTCATGAATGCTTTCAATTCACATATGTGAGGATTGATTGATGTGATGTGATATGATACGATATGACAAGATCTGTCCCCGATGCTTCCATATATGTTTGATGATACAAATTTTACATTTGTTTGTACTTCTTCTACATACTTGTACAGATAAGATCCAGCCATCCAGCTCCATACAAATTTCTAATTTTGCAGATCTCGCACTAGGGCTATTTTAATCAGTAATATATTGCGTGGCTTGAACCAAATATATTGATTTGGATTGGTGAGGGGTAAATGTATGAATATTTTTCATATCATTTATCCGTGCTTGTTCAGGTCTTCCAACCCTCTCGCATCAATTACACCATTGCCGTCGATTTAAAACATCTGTAGGGCTTATCCTGCTCGCATGCGCAATCCCCATTCCCTCAACGCCTTCCGAATGGTTTGCAGAGCTTTTCGTAAGCTTTAAAGTTCCTGATTCCTAAACTCCGAGTTTTCTGCAAGATTGTTTTGTTTGGGTATCTTTTCATTGACTCTGATCTCCTCCTTACGTGTACTATCTCACTTCAATTCTCCCAAGAGTAATGTACGATCTGAAGAAGCGGTAAGAACTAATAGATTGTTAGTAACAGAAGGTGCAAGGTTCGAAGAGGAGATCTTACTTATAGGATCCTTTCCAGGTGATAACTCAGCACAATTAACAGTTCCCTTATGACCAGGTAACTTGTACAATATTTTACCGTTCTCGTTGTTCCAAACAACAGCAGTGCCATCTCCAGCACCAGCGGCAATTTTCTTTCCAGTTGGATCCCAACTTGCTCGAATCAAATTCTTCTCCATTCCCGCCGGGGCGCCATCAAAAGTTCGGATATGTCGTTCAGTGGGCGCAAATGGTCTGATATCCCATGTTCGAACTGTAGAGTCCATGGAATTTGATAAAAGTGTTTGAGAATCCGGTGAAACTCGAAGCGATGTAATCGTGTCTTGATGGCCAAGCATAGAATATACCACAGCCTTTCTCCTCATATCCCACACCTTGATATCATTGTCGATCCCACCGGAATACAGCTCATTTCCAGCTTCAGCTAATGCGACGGCTGTGACAGGGAACTCGGTAGGAATGAAATCGACAGCAGCTTTTGTCCTTGGATCCCAAATGCCTATATACCCATCGTCCGATCCACTTATGAGAAGTTCCTCTCCTCTTTTACTGATGTCCATGCAATTGATTACTTCTTCGTGTCCAACATGTCTCCGTATCCTTGTGCCGGTCTCTAAGTCCCAACTGGCTAGATGCATATCTGCAGATGCTGAGAACAAGGCCCTCGAGTCGCGCGACCATTGTAAATCTAACACTGCGCCCTTATGTCCTGTTAAAGTTCCGTAGTTTTCGCAATCTCCGTATGTTCTCCATAAATCTGCAAAGAATCAGTTATGCATACAACAAAGGATGAATATGTATTACTCACTAATCGATCTATCCATTGACCCTGAAGCGATATAATTTCCATTGGGATCGAATTTGGCAGCAAATACCTCTCCTGAATGTCCTTCTAATTGCATCACTGGAGCTTGTAAGCCACTCGTCCGAGGTACCTATTTTACAAAGGTCAGTCAGGTGCTTCCAAAATGGCAGATTATTCAAAAATTATTGATAGGTGCATACTGCTTGTACGAGCGCGCCACTGCTGGTTGAACCATTTGTGGTGGATAAAGCTGTGCTCTCATTCCCTACATTCTGCCTCTTCACAACCATTTGAGATGATCCAAAGGACCCAGAAGCTGGTCGTTTTCCAGAAGACATGATGATAGCTTCTTCTTCCAAGCTACGCGTAATTTTTCGAGAATCGATATGGATGTTTTAAGCTGCGCGTTGTTGTCACTAAGGCTCAGTAGCAGAACGCAATATGAATTTCTTAAAAAGTACGCTAAAGTGCGGCCGCCTAGCCGGCTTATGCCTGGACCAGCTTCCAGCTTCAATGGGAATATTACTATGTAGCAAGAACAGCTTCGGAACATGAATTGATTTCACAACCCGATTTCAATTGAATTTCAAGAATTATAAGACACAAGTATGGCTTCCAACAAAGCCGCGAGGATGGGCGAGGAGTGAGTAATCTCTTATCAGTCACCAAGGCAACATACTAATGCGCAACTCAGGGTCTGGAAGTAAGTACACCAGCAGCACCAGAAACACTTGCCATATCTCACGATGGCTAATCAGCATCCAGAAGTCGTGTAGACAAAGTCAATGCCGAGCTAGTCACTCTTACCTATGGAACTATTGTCGCACAACTTTGCAAAGATTACGAAAATGATTATGTAGAAGTCAATAAACAACTTGATAAGATGGGTTATAATATTGGGCTACGTTTAATCGAAGACTATCTTGCCAAGTCAAATACCATGAGACGTTGCTCGAACTTCAGAGAAACTGCGGAGATGATTTCCAAGGTACGGCTTCAAAGGCAGTTGTGCGGATTGTGCGAAGCACAGTGCTGATAGAAAACAATAGGTTGGGTTTAAGATATTCTTGAATATCACCCCGGCGGTATCCAACTGGACGAGTAATAACAAACAATTTTCCTTGATCTTCGAAGAAAATCCCTTGGCCGATTTTGTGGAATTGCCAGACGATGGAAGAGCACAGGATGAGTTATGGTATTCGAATATCTTCTGTGGTATTTTGAGGGGCGCACTAGAGATGGTGCAAATGCAAGTCGAGGCTCACTTTATCAGTGATATCCTTAGGGGTCATGATTCAACTGAGATGAGGATTACTTTGGTCAGATATATTGATGACGAGATGCCAATGGATGATGATTAGGAACCCGGTTGTTTCACGCGAGGGTGCATATTTCTGGCGTTAGGGATGGGGGTACCATTGCGAGGATTTTGAAGACATGGGATCTTTATGGCTCAAGGTAGATTATAAAATCTTTGGTTTTAATGTCGAAAATTAATGTATGATATTGAGACTGTGTAAACTTGTTAGTCCGGTAGAAGTATCTACGTTGATGACTTTGAGAGAAATGTTTGTTTGTGTCTTGGCGTGAATGCTGGCCTATCCTAATTTTAATATGTTTTCTAAGCTGCTTGACGACTTAATGACATCCGTCTGTTAGTCTGGCATCTCATGAATTGGAGCGACAGCTGAGTATAAAGAGTGGCGAATTACTGTCCATTGTTGTTGGAGAATGGCCGATGATTGAGCTCGCATTTTAGTTTTTGAAATGAAGGTCACAATGTATCGGGTGAAATGAAGCTGGCGAGGTGCTGGTGATACTGATGAATCGAAGTACAGCTGTAATTCAATTTCTCGTGGTGCAGTTTTCGATGATAACGAAGAGAGATCATGTTGATAGATCAGTCAAGGTTGGTTCTTCTTTTAGCTCCAGAAAAGAGGCAGTCGAGAGAGATGAAATTTCTCCGGGGGGGGGGGGGGGGGGGGGGTTGAAACGGAGGGTGGAGTGCGGTTAAAAGGAATGCTTGATCGAGGACCATATCATCACTGTATGTGGTACCAAACAAAACCCAGTGGCTCGGAAGATTCAACTATCAGGTTCAGTAGTAAGTCACAGGTCGCTATAGACGCATATCTTCCCTTGTTTCAATGCTACAATTGGCAATCATCTTGCGTTATCATTCACAAATCCGCGGGCAAAGTTTCGTATGAAATGATTGAAGGAGTGAAATAATGGGGGCAGGGTACTTGAGTCGAATCGATACAAGTTGTCTCATAATATTGATCGATTTTTATGCAGTTCTTACTGTTTGGCAAAATATATGAAGTGTAGACTGGCTAATCAAAAGACCTCCAGAATAATCATTTTGGAAAACGACGAAGAAGAAGTTGGCGGATCTGAGTTCGAGGTTGTACCCCTACGGCCTAGCTCTTAGAATTTGACTGCAACGAAGTGTCGAGGACTACCTCTTGGATAGGAATCTAGAAAGGACTTTTCAAAGGATAAGAAGCTAGAGATTACTCTTCCGTTATGAGTGTGCTCACCAGTTTCTATTCAAAATTGATATAACTGCCTCTTGAGTGGTATTTAGGGAGAGAACTAGATGATCAGTTCCCATCATGCTAAACCTTTGAATTCCAAATTTTGAACGCCATCTCAGATAACATGTATAATGTACACCACAAGCATCATTGCCGATCTAAAGTCATGGGAGATATAGCTAAGGTATATACAGTTCTCTGTCATTGCATTACGATCATTTAAAATGTATGATCCAAGACTCTCTGCGGTGTTTGCACCTTGAAGATGAAATCTTGACTGTCATAAATATGAGAGACTAGGCGATGATGATCGAGATTCGATTCAAGTATCAAAGCTGTGACTTGTCATAAAATGGTGTTATGATTTCCAAAAACTTTAGTTCATCTATCCTTACAATTTAGACCGGAAGCGAATTTTTACATGGAGGGGTTCTCTGAAGTAGCCGAGTTACAAGATGAGACACACATACTCAGTGGGTTTCATCAGAAGATGGTAACTTGATATATCACCTATTATTCTAAGATTGATAAATTGGATCAAGAATGCCCAAGATCAGATTCTTATCATACAAATGCCTAGGACTCGTAGTCAGCTTTCGCACGCTTGTCTTTGACTCTACAAGAGTGAACTTTCGAACTATACAGGAAGTTTGAATTCTACCCCTCAATCGACTCTGACTAGATCAGGTTCAAGAGATTCTAGCATGCCAATCCTGCTATTGAAGATTACTTCAAGCTCGTGGTTTTAGTTAGCCCTCCGTGACATTCCAAACATCACTCAACTTATTCACAGACACGTACAACATCTTTATGATGCCACAGAGAGGTAGAAACCTGACACCTGGACATCAAGCATTGGAAGGAGAGAGTGCTTATTAATGATTACATTCACGAGAAGCATGGCTGTCATTGCACACAAAGAAAGACAATGGGTCATCAAGGGGGTAGATATGGTAGTCAGGATGTTCGGGGTAGATAGTCAGAAAACAACAATGGGCAACTGTGAGGAGTGTATAGCGATAGAAAATTTGGAAACCCCACTAAGTTTTAATGTGCGAACAGTTCAGACCGCTTGCGAAGGCGGACTTGGCAAAGGATGCTAAAGTTTCAGGGGCCGCAAGCGAGCTGAAAGAGTCAAACACTGCAATTGATGGAGTCCCTACACCTGCAGTGTTCACTAATGACAACAGTATATAGCCTGGCCTTACTAAAGCAAAATCACCCCGTGTCGTTCGCGATCACGAGACCTTGTACATAGAGAAAAAGTATCCCCAAACGTTTATAGATAGGCATCTTAAGACCTAAGTACAATCGCTCCGATGTCACTAATAATTTCCAACTGCGAAGTACAATTATCTCGTCTGTTACTATAACAATTTTGGCTCTAGTTCTTGCAATAGGAGGAGAGAGACTGGCTGGCAAAAAGATTGCTAGCTGCGGCAGCGGCGTATGCAGCGATTTTGGTAGTGATTGTTGGTATTTCTGTGAGCCCATTAGTCAAGGAATCTTTGATTTCTTACGTGGATCTCCTATGAAACTTCGAGTGAGCAGTCAAGATAAGATACGTTTTTCACATCATCACTTTCAGGTACAGCGTTGCTAGCAAGGAATTTAAATTTCTAAGGTACTGCAAATGTGCCAGTATCTATCTTGTTCGCATGCGTGGACATAAACCAAAGCTAATGTTGATAGCATCCTTCTCCATAAGCATCAGCTCGAGGAATGAATGTTACAATATGACATGCTGAATAAGATCATGAACCTCACCACCAAAAGATTTCCGTCTCTCGATTAGAACAACCACACCCGCCACCGTCAAAATATCCTCTCCCCTATAAAGCAATCTCCCTACGGCCATAAACAATCTAAATTTGGCACCACTCTCATCTTCTCTCCTTCGACACTTTAGAAGTCTGCTTGGTTGGCATTTCATGCTTGCAGTAAAAACCTCCCTACATACGATATATGTATAGATTGTCACGCCCTAAATTTGTAGGTACGAAACTTGGAAGGTCGATTATCGATGAAGTATAGATCGATGAAATTCGATATTGGTTGCTGGCCGCACAGAGCAGCGAAGAGCCATCTGCTGATCCGGAAGGAATATCCTTAGTATATCATGATTATGATGTCCTATGAGAATGGACCTTGTCAATGCAGAATCAGTCATAACCTCCTCCTATCTGGCTTGCAAATGCCGTAGAGACACTCTTTTCATCATCATCAAAACGACGACCACTTAGTAAAGAGCTCGTGCCAAAGACACTACCAGCATCACCAGTTTTGTAATCAGCAATCCGGCCACCCGATTCGACGTATCGCTTCAAGCGGTCAGATTGATTCAAACTAGTTTGCTTTTGTCCTTCGTGGACGCTGACACCGAGGCTAACACCTCCTTGGCCAATGCCTCTGCCATCTGTAACACTGCTACTTGTGACATCAGTGAACTCACTAGCAGCAACGGATTCTCCAGCTATGCTCTCAGGTCCACGTCCACGACCTTTTTGGCCATTGGCACGTGGACCTCGTGAATCAAGACCAGGCCAGTTGTCAAGACCAGTGAGAGGGAAGTTACCAAAGCCAGCAGGATAGGCAGATCCGACACCCACGCCGCCGAGATGGGATGAGTGAACTGAAGAAACGTCATCCAAAGCAGAACTCATCATGGAACCAGTGTCAGTGAAATCCTGTAGTGGAGGGGCTTTGTTATTGCCATTTCGGCCATTGTTGGGCAACCCCATTTGATAACGTTGTGGGCCGCGGTAGGTTGTCTTTGGACGACTAAATTGTAGAAGCGATGTTTGCAAGTTTGAAAGCGGACCTTCAACAAGACAGCTACGATCTTTGAAGTGCTGCAACAAGTAATGCCAGAGAGGATGCTTTGACAAAACTTTTGGATTGCCAACAATGACAAGACCATACTTGGCACGTGTCAAAGCTACATTGAGACGTCTAGGATCACTCAAGAAACCAATACCTTGATGATCGTTAGATCTTACACAAGAAAGAATAATGAAATCCTTTTCTCGTCCTTGGAAGGCATCCACAGAAGCGACCTCGACCTCCTTATAGTGCTCTTTCTTGAAAGAACCCGCATTTTGCATAGATGTCACGACATAACTGCGTTGACCTTCGTATGGAGTGATAACGCCAATATCTCCAGGTTGTACTCCAGCTTTAAAAAATCGAGTAACGATCTTCTCAACATTTGAAGCTTCAGTTCTGTTGAGATAAGAAGTACCCGAAGCAGAAATCTCCTCATTACCAAGATTGGACCAGAACATCATGGGTGTATCGGCTACAGGCCAAGGGAAATCCACGTCACGACGAAGTCGTTGTTGCATTGTGACACCGTTTTGTAGAGAACCATCGTAGAACATGTTAGACGGAAATTCAGAAAGACATGGGTGCATACGATACTGAACATTAAGTCGGATGGGGTTGAGGCCGAGGTGGACTAAACGCTCGAAGAGTGACTGGTTCAGACCTGCCTTTGCAGCCTTCTTGTTCATGATGACGGGACCCAATTGTTGATGATCTCCAACCAGAACCACTTGTTTGCATCCCAGAACAAGTGGAATCATACATTCTGGTTCTGCGGATTGAGTAGATTCGTCAATGAGGACTGTTCTGAATTTCATTTTGGCAAGTCTTGGGTCTCCAGCTCCAACACAAGTACAGCAAATAACATCAGCGTTGCTCAAGATCTCGCGTTCGGCAGCTCTTGTCAATGCCTTGAACTTCTTCTCATCTTGACTTGACAATTCTCCCAACTCGCTCTTCAACTGAGTAAGTTTTGCCAATTCGTGATTGCTATCATTCATGCGGACCTGCTCGTGCAAAGAGAGAAATCCAACAGATGACTCGACATCTTCACGGGATTTAGCTGTGAGACGAACAACCTTGAGTTGAGTTCGATGTATACGCTCACAAAGTTGATCGACGGCAACGTTAGAAGGAGCGCATACAAGAACTTGACCACCATTGACCTTAGCCAAATGATAAATAACTGTAGCGGATGTGACTGTCTTTCCAGTTCCCGGAGGTCCTTGAATAAGACTCAAAGGCTTTTGTAATACGCTTTTGACGGCGCTAATTTGACTGCTATTCAATTCTGGTAGACCAGGAACGCTAAATTTCTTGGGCATTTGAATTTTCATTGGAGCGGCAGCCACCTCGTGACCAAGAAGTTTGTGGAAAATGTATCCCGATACACTCATTTCGTCTACGGCGAAAGTCTTCATGGCAAATTGCATGCGGTCGTAAGATGTTGCTTTCCAGACATAATCGGCAGAAAAGTTGTGGGTGCATTCCGTTGGGACTGATTTGTCGTTGCCAACTTTTCGGAGTTCGATGGTAACTTCATCAGATTGATTATTCGGAATTTTGACCACATATCCAACACCCTCCCAGACAGGTCGTAGCTCGCCTTTGTACTTAAGTCGCATCTCATCACCTACAGCGAGTTTTACATCGCCGAGCTCTATCTTTGGAAGAATGAAACTGGCCAAGTGCTTGTTATTCAAACCATAATCCCAACGGATAATTAAACCATCTTCAGATTGGGCTTCCTTAAGCTTGCGGTCGTAATCTGCCTCAATCTTGACTAAAGGTCCAAAGACATTTTGATATTGATAAGCATCATCGTATTTAAGAAGGACAGGGGCTGGATCATCATCAATTCCAGCAGCTTTTTCCAAATCGGAAAGGGTGGCGTTAACATTGTCCTTCCACATCTCCTCTAACTTCGCAATCATTGGCGGCGTGAGATGTCGGGCGCGAAGCTGTTCTGCGTCCGTAGGAAGAGAGACAAGCCAAGACAAAAAGGATCGATCTTCAATCAACGGTTGCCATTTGGACACATCCCAACTCATATCCTTCGAAGATGGAGCAGAGGCGCAGGGTTGACGGCATAGAAGAACCACAACTGTATCCGATTTCGCAGGAATAAAGCCGAGGAGAAAAACATTTTTTATGCCACAGTTGTAACATTCCAGTACAGTGTCTCCGAGGGTCGACATTGGGTGCAATTGAACTTCCTTATGTCTTGCGCGAACAAGGTGATTGACAATATGCGAAGATGTAGCATTTCCACGGGCACTGCAAAACCATTTATTGCATCCCAAGCACTTAACCACACAGCTTGGAGAGTGAATTCCACAATATCTACACATCAAATCAGCCCAGCTCAGGACAATTTAGATTGTTGATAGTTCAACTTACGCGCATGCGTGTGCTGGTAGTTCCTTCTCATCCTCAAGACCTCGAAGCCCAAGAGTTTTCATACCATCGACTGGAACACTTGCAAGGCTCTCGTTATCATCGTCGTCGAATACTTCAGTCTCGTTGTCATCATCATCGCTTCTTCTTCTGCTGGATCCCAAACCGCCATGACCTCCGTATTGACCATATAATAAGTTTTCATCCGGATCAATGTTTGAGAGATCATCTGCACCGGCGTTGATTGCTGCAGCAGAATCGGATATGAGGTGGTTCCCAACGTGGGCGAAAGCGCTTTCCATGATGACAGTATGTCTAGATACTACACAAATGGTAAAGGTTAGAACTAGCTGTAGTTGAGGAGAATAGCAGAAGACATCAAAATCGACCATTGAGGATCCCGCTACAATATAGGAAAAAATTCACACTCACAATAGATTGGATAAATTCCTTATGTTTGTGGAGGTAGCCTTTGTGGCGGGAGGGCGGCGCAAAGGTTTTGGAGATATTCTTGAAAGCCGGACAAGACTTTCAAGTCATTATCGTAACTTTGACTGTAATTCGCAACTTGTCCTGCAGGAGTTTGATATCTCTTGTATAACAGTGAAGGAGCCCAGAACTTATTTTACCAATGTTGGTTGGGTTGGTGGAGTACTCGAGAAGAGATGCACAGTTGCTTTTTTGATTGTGGGATTTCACATTTACTAATAAGTGACATTGCTATTTGGGTGCTTAGCGTGCTGATACCGATACCGATACCAACCGATAAAGGTTTGTGATAGAAACTTTTTTTTTCTGCTCTAACTACCGGTACCTCACAAAAAAGCTTCATATTCCCCCCTTCCCTTCAACACACAAACTTTCTTGAAGTTGGAAAACCATTGTGAAAATGATTGTAAGTTGTGTTCATGTCAATTATCATATATTTTCCTGCAATACTGTTTCCAATCAGATTGGCTAATACATGTTATGTTCTACAGCGCAAACAAGCTCGACAACGACGAGATTACCTCTATCGAAGAGCCTTGACCCTTCGAGATGCTGAGATCAGTGAAAAGCGCGCAAAGCTTCGAGCTTCTTTAGCATCAGGCAAACCCCTAGATCCATCGATTGCGAATGATAAAAAACTACGAGAAGACTATAAATATGATGAATCCCGACCAGATTTGACAGCAAACGAGGAACTTGACTTGGATGATGAATATGCTCAACTTTCTGGAATCGTTGATCCTAGAGTACTGATCACAACTTCAAGAGATCCTTCATCAAGACTTTCTGCATTTGCAAAAGAGATCAGATTGCTGATACCAACTTCAATCCGTCTAAATCGAGGAAATCTTATTTTACCAAGTCTAATTACATCCGCCCAAGCATCTGGACTTTCCGATATCATCCTCCTCCATGAACATCGTGGTACACCAACAGCCTTGACACTATCTCACTTCCCGCATGGACCCACGATATCATTCTCTCTACACAATGTTGTTTTGCGACATGACATTCCCAACAGCTCCCGTGGTACAGTCAGCGAGTCTTATCCCCATCTAATCTTTGAAGGCTTTACGTCAAGACTGGGTCTTCGAATCGTTAAAATCTTGAAACACATATTCCCCCCAAGAGAAGCGATTACAAACAAAACGAAAATCGGAAGTAGAGTTGTCACATTCAAGAATATTGAAGATAGTATCGAAGTTCGACACCACGTGTTCGTTAAGACAGGATATCAAAATGTGGAACTCGCAGAAGTTGGACCTCGTATGACGATGAGATGCTTCGAAATTAGAGGAGGAACGTTGGAGAACAAGGATGGCGATGTTGAGTGGAGGATGAACCAATATACGAGAACTTCCAAGAAGAAGGACTACCTGTGAAAGTTTGGGATATGGTTATTTGCTTGTTTGTTTAGCGTGGAGTTTGGTGGTATCAACTTACTGTTGCGAGGTTCAAAAGATCACAAGTCGAGGTCCTTCTCCATCGACATATCTACCAAAGATTGTGACAAAGAAAGAGATATCCGCAGATAATATAGGTAGTAGCCATATGGTCGCTGCGACTCTCCATGCCTCGTCTACCGATATGGAAAGAATCGAGAATGTACCAAAGAGGGGTTGATGCATCATGGGTACGATATGTTCTGAAAACAGTCTATGGTTGGGCACTATTCAGATCCCCTCACTTCTGCTACCTTGTTAAGCATTTCGATTTCTTTGTTCAAATTCGGGTTTGGGCGATGCGAAAAAAATTAGTGTAGGTGTCTAGATGCATATTCTCAATCACATTGTTTATTAATTTGTCGTTCAAGCTTCAACGCTTTGTCATAGTTGTCTTTGAACATGCTACTTGCCAAAGATGCTAATTGTCCATCGATAGAAATAAGGAATGAACCAAAGGGCAAAAGTCGAGTTGTTTCACATGTTCTTCGTGTTTGTTTGTGCAAACATTTGAACGGGATAAGAGATATAAAATGATTCTGCTGCGAGGTTTCCTTGGCTGCCCAATTCAAATCTTGGCATTTCTATATCTCTCCACCTCCCAATATTTCAAACCGTTTTATCGTGTGTGTGTGTGGATCTGATGCATACCAATTTTTCCTTTAATCGAATTTATTAGTGTGGCCTTTCCATTATTTACTCGCCGGACACAATTCTTCCGTTCACGATTTAGGACCATGCGAGTTTTCAAGATGAGAATGACTCCATTGCGCGTTGTGTTCCTATCAGGGGTAATGAGACGAAATTCACACCATTGCTGTCATGGACAGAAATCCTCACACTGTTTTGGGAGTATATCGGCTGATACAGGGGCAACACGAGATGATCTTGCTTCAAATTTCGTTCTAAAAAAATCGATCCATTCTTCAGTCTCGGAAGCATTCAAAGTCTTTCCAATATCGTCAAAGGCAATGCTGACACGAGCAACGGCAGCACTCTATTCTCGTGTTCTACTTCTATCCTTCGTTTGTAAGCAAGATATCACATAACATCGTGGTGTTCAGGGTTCAAAATGACCGGCTCAAACTGAAGGAATATGCTAAAATATCCCTAAACTTCTTTGTTACCTCTGGAAAGGAACGTTAGCGAGATCAATAGTCATTGTAAGAGCTGACAGCCTCTTCACGCTACCGCCACTCCTATCTGAACGATCAGGCTGCAATGCTTATATCAGCAAGGATTATAAGGACAAGCGCGCAAGTTGAAAGCCAATCTCGGATTTAAGCCGAACCACGTTATCATCGCTACTGGCTCATCGGAATGAGATCTTATCTGGATTTGATTCCTTGTGACCATGTGGAAATCCCTGCATTCCCTTGTTTCCAATGTGCTTTGCTGCTTTTCTTCCTGAATCGTTTATCATTACGTTCTTTGGGAACCGAGAATACTCTTACTTCAGCTCATCGAAATCCGAGTTCCGAATCTTTCGGCGCGTAATTAAAGTGTTATTTACGTACGGTGCTCTTTGTCACAAAGTCTTTAAATCTTTGATAATATATTAGATACCATTCATTGTTGCCTCTTTCGTATCGCTAAGGTAGTTAGTTCTACACAGAGTGGGGGAAGGGAAATTCGGGGGTTTACTTTTCATAGAACCTTCGGCAAGGAGGGGGAGTTAGCCGTAGCAGTGGCTCCACCATCAGGAAGTAAGGTTCCGATCGATTGTGGATACACGATCATTGCTTGTTTAACTCCGTAAGCCCTATCAAAAATCGAACTCTTAGCTTTATCAACGCTTGTTCGCAAAATGATACCGTTTTCTTCATTCTTTGAATTCTTGGCATTCTCTTACGGTCCCGAAACCTGAAGATAATTGTTTTTCTTTTTGATGAATTACAAATTGATATTCACGAACTAACCGATCTAATCGAACTAACAGACGCAATCGGCCCAATGTTTCTGCACAATATATGTTGCCGGACATTTTCTTCACTTGGAAAGATCCGGTTCGGCTCTTTCACTACAAAGATTACGAAGTATCAGTAGGTACACTCTTGATTAGGAGGATAAAAAGTACTGGTATGTCTTGGCATGTCACCGTCAACTACCGGTCCTAGGGCTTCGTCGACAATACTACATCACTATACTACAATACACTGTTCGCGGGGTGATTTTAAGATTTTGATATCGAAAAGCGTCGTAAGCTCTGTCAAATCCCCTAATCATGATCCGTGCCAGATGAAGGTGCACAGACGGTCCCCAAAAACTTCTTGCTTGCCTTTTCCAACTGGATTACGATTTTTCTGGGGATATTCGAGTGGTAAGCGGACTGAATCTGTGCTGTGTCTGGAGATCATCGTATATTATTACCTTTTTCTCAAAGTTCAATGCATTTTAGGAGATGATCAATAGGAATGAGGCTCAAGCAAACGGGAGCCAATGAAATCTGAAATCTACGTTCATACAAGCTTAATCCCAAAGCTTAAGGCGTCGTCTTACAGATTCGGTAAGGTACCCGAAGGATTTTATGCGCAACAGCGCGATTACGACGTGCAAGGAAAAGGGAATTTTGGGTGGGCATTTTGAGTATGGAATGTCACCAATTCAACAGACCGTGTCTACTACTCATTAGTCCACTCACTCATCATTCTTGAACCAATTTTCTGAAAAGTTACTTTTATTATCTGTTTTGCCAACGGTTATGAAATATGGAACCCAAGCTGGGGGGCGAAAGCCTTCCGCTGCGGGCTGAGGAGAATTGCCAGGAGGCTTACCTGTGATTTCTTAGCACAAATCTATAATTTGTGTACCTGCAGCCACCAGTAAGCAATAATTGCGCCGTATAGCTTATCGACTGTGACTGACGTGTGAGGAATTACCGATGAGGAAAGAGTGGCTTGACCACCATGTGAGTGAACCCTTGCGGCTTATGACCACAATGTGAGCAATAATTCACCGAGTTGTTGTAGTGCTCACTACTCCAAGCAGCGAATTCTTCTACCAGGCCCCGAAGGACCGAGATGAATGCAGATCATTGGATACGCTCAGATGTGGCAATCCTTAGAGCCAAAAGGATTGACGAATGTTAATTGTTTCAACAACAGGTGATCTTTGAATGCGTCTCCACGGTTTTCGGCACGAACTGCTGTCTTCCCCTGAAATAATCTATTAAGGTCTCTTTCATGGCGCTAGCATAGCTCCGCGTTGTGAAGCACTGCCCATTTCTTCAACACTTCAATATTTCGGATGGATCTTGAGGTTCACACCATGTATTTGACTTACCATATTCGTACGCCAAGATATGTCACCGGCATCAAAAGCAATGAGTCTACAGATATACTGCACATAGTTGGGGTTGAGAGAGTACGTATGCATCCCATGCAATGCAACCCAGCACGGCGACAAAGCATTCAAGCCGTCACAGGACAATAGCGGACTTCACTGTGTTGCCGTCAACTTCTCGAACCTAAGCTCAGAGGTGGACACGAAGCTGACGGGACGGTCTAATTTCAAGAGCTTCACTTTTCTATAAAGTCAAGATGCTTCGCCATGGAATCCCTCTCTTCACTCCTCATCTCATCCTCACCACAGTCTCTTCTTTACAACTCCTTCTTTGGAGAACACAATCTTTTCAGTCACTCTTTGTTTGATTCATAATCATGAAGTATTCTACAGTCTTTACTGCCCTCACTGCATTATTTGCACAGGCATCTGCATCAGCTATTCCAGCTGTTCGTTCACCACTCACTCCTCGCCAAAACACCACTGCCTCTTGTGCAAACTCAGCTACTTCCAGATCTTGCTGGGGAGAGTATTCCATTGATACCAACTGGTATGATGTTACTCCTACTACCGGAGTCACCAGAGGTATGTGATTTCAAATTCCTATTCACTATTCTATCACTGACGCGATATACAGAATACTGGCTTTCAGTTGAGAACTCTACCATCACACCTGATGGTTATACTCGCTCAGCCATGACCTTCAATGGAACTGTTCCAGGACCTGCAATTACAGCAGACTGGGGTGATAATCTTATAATTCGTACGTCTCCAGTTACTCAGAGAACCTCTTTGTCCTTACAACTTGAGGCCCTCAAATATCATTATTTCTAAGCTTTGATTGTCCTTGCTAACTACCTTATTACAGACGTTACCAACAATCTCGAATACAATGGTACATCTATTCATTGGCATGGAATTCGTCAACTAGGAAGTCTCGAATATGACGGTGTACCCGGTATGTCTTTAAAAGATTGTGATCATGCGATCATTAGAATATTCCTCCTTTTCTCTCCCTTTCCGTCCCATATTTCCTCCTCCCTACATTCATAACTACTTCCAGTCTTCTACTGAAAATTTACTAACATAAATTCCAGGTGTAACTCAATGTCCTATCGCTCCTGGAGATACCTTGACCTATAAATTCCAAGCTACTCAATATGGAACCACCTGGTATCACTCTCACTTCTCTCTTCAATACGGCGATGGACTCTTTGGACCTTTGATCATTAATGGACCCGCTACTGCGGACTATGATGAAGATGTTGGTGCAATTTTCCTCCAAGATTGGGCACATAAATCCGTTTTCCAACTTTGGGACTCCGCTAGAGCCGGCGCTCCTCCAGCACTTGAAAATACTTTGATAAACGGAACCAACATCTACGATTGCTCAGCTTCTACTGATTCTAACTGCGTCGGTGGTGGTAAGAAATTCGAGTTAACTTTCGTCGAAGGTACCAAATATAGATTAAGATTGATCAATGTTGGAATTGACAGTCACTTCGAATTTGCCATTGATAATCACACACTTACTGTCATTGCCAACGATCTTGTTCCTATTGTACCTTACACTACCGACACTCTTCTTATTGGTATTGGACAAAGATACGACGTTATTGTTGAGGCAAATGCGGCAGCAGACAACTACTGGATTAGAGGAAACTGGGGAACCGCCTGCTCATCCAACTCGGAAGCAGCAAATGCCACAGGTATCCTCCGATACGATAGTTCCAGCACCACAGATCCTACCTCTGTCGGCACAACCCCTCGCGGTACTTGCGCGGATGAACCGGTTGCCAGTCTTGTTCCATACTTAGCATTGGACGTTGGTGGATACTCTCTCGTCGACGAACAAGTCTCTTTCGCATTCACCAACTACTTCACATGGACCATCAACTCAAGTAGTTTACTCCTTGACTGGAGCTCCCCAACGACTCTCAAGATTTTCAACAACGAGACAATCTTCCCAACTGATTACAACGTTGTCGCTCTCGAGCAAACCGACGCCAACGAAGAATGGGTCGTTTATGTCATCGAAGATCTCACCGGCTTCGGCATTTGGCATCCTATCCATCTCCACGGTCATGACTTTTACGTCGTCGCTCAAGAATCTGATGTTTTCAGCCCTACCAAGTCGCCAGCCAACTTCAACCTCGTCAATCCTCCCCGTCGTGACGTTGCTGCACTTCCCGGAAACGGTTATCTTGCCATTGCATTCAAGCTTGACAACCCTGGTTCCTGGCTTCTTCATTGCCATATTGCATGGCACGCATCTGAGGGATTGGCAATGCAATTTGTGGAGTCTCAAAGCTCGATTGCAATCGGTATGAGCGACACTGCTATTTTCGAGGATACTTGTACAAACTGGAATGCTTATACTCCTACTGAGTTGTTCGCCGAGGACGATTCTGGAATCTAAGGGATGTCTCCATTCTGCTTAATTTCAATTAATCATTTGTTTTGATTGTTCGTTCATGAGGATGCCTTTAGTACATCTTCCAACCTCCTCGCGCTTATTGCAACACACCACTCGATACTATCACGGATGTCACGAGAAACGCAGAGTACCTTCTTTTTTACCACTGCACATAATTTTACTTGTTCATTTTCAGTTGTTTATCCATTCCTTCACTCATTCATTCGTATATTCATTCCATCCCTACCATTACAAACATTTTCCTTTGCCTCCTGAGTTATTTCGCGAGCGAGCAGTACATTTTCAGTATCTGCATGGTCACTCGTTTAGTTTTGATTTCTGAATGATTGTCAGAGAGAAAGCATAGGAATACAGAACTTGCTTGCTGACTCGATTGCCTTCTTATTCCCTTGGTTTGGATGTCGTTGAGCGGATGGGAAGTTGTTACTCTACTCAGTGTGTATATAGTATATGAATATATTGCTTATTGTACTTGAATGACTTTTGTGTTTTGTGATTTTGATTGTGATATGATAGATAAGTTGATGCTAGTGCAGTACATAATGGATCAAGTCGCACATCAAAGGCCTACATTTATCAAGTACGTTGCAAGGCATTCTCAAGTACTCAATCTAGGTTGAACAATCAAGTATCTCTCATGTCTAAATTTCTACAGCACAGAAAGACGTATAGGCCACGCCATATCTCAAATATCACATCTTAATCTTCTCGAGGGTTAAAGATGAAAATTCCTGATGTACAACACAGTATAGCATAGGTCATGATTAAGATGAGAGGTTGAAACATCGCACAATACATGCATAGGTATTTACTTTTACAATCGGTCGATTCTTGTCATCTTTCGTATGAAACTTCACAATAGTCTGAAGATATCAGATACCACAAATGCAGATGATTGCACAGTGCCTGATGCCCTCAAACGGTTTAGAGTTGTATTAGTGTCTATCATCTTTGAATACTTTCAATCGTGTAAAGTTTCCCAATAATTCAAGTTTATCGAGTGATACGAATGTAAGACAACCTCTCAATTCTGGATAGGCCCTGAACATCCCAAAATCCCTCAATTCTATCAGTAATCTCATACCATGAGCCGCTGAATGTCACTCGGCCCTTCAAGACTAGCAGATATTTCACATCACTCAATAATTAGATTAGAGTTCACGAGCCGCCGAAGTGCCGAAGTGGAAATAGTGGAAGCGGAGATAGTGGAAGCGGACATAGTGGAAGCGGTGGCAAGCACGGAGAAACAACAAAGTGGAAATGAAGGATCCGCATCTAGGGCTATCCATTTATTTCTACGACAGAATGACATTCGCCCCGCTAAATAATCTAGGCGGTTAGGCCACACGATTTCTCGTTTAAACCCTTGAGATGATCTCAGCTCAGACACATCTGTGGGATCATTTCAGATCGTAAAGGAGTCCAAATACGAGGAATGCGACGTGAAGGATTTTTCTTCAGCCCCGGATTCCGGAGTCCGGAATGAATGCTCGTAAGGATCGCGGGCTTGAAGATATATTCAATTTCTAAATTTGGCTTTTGCATGACACACAGTATCTGAACGTTCGGAATAGATTCAGGGTGTGGAGAAATTTTCGTTTTCCGAAGTTGAAGAGAGTGGATAGTACTCGAGTCTTTGACCCCCTTTATTCTTCAGCGTCTCTGCATCTCTTCTTGGTAGCTCTCGAAGCTTTTCTGCGGGTGGTATATATAGCTACAAGAGCGACACCTGTTCGTGCTCAATGTTCCTCTTTCCTCTTCATATTAGCACTTTCTTTGCTGGCTTTATTCTGAGCTAAGTTTATAAGATCTTGTGTATTGCATTCCAATCTTGCTTTCTTTGTGCAACTTTTTTTGCGCGCGCGCTGCTTCGCATGGTCTATCCTTTACTAGTTGAGCTGCTGTTTGAATAGCAATCGTTATTCTCTCTCAATATTTAAGTTTGGATTTAGCAGCATCTTGGACTTTCAACTTTCGATCCGCAACTCTTTCCTAATCTATCTCTTTCTGGGCCAATCTGCTCTCTGGCTTGTCTTCATCACAATTTGATTTTTCTCTTTCTCTGAATTCTCTTCTTACTCAATTCGGGCATCTCGTCTGGCCTCACTAGCACCCTTGTAGTTGTATCGATACGCTTTAAATTTGAAATTGAATGCTTCTCGCGAAACAGAATCATCTCTTCGTGCTTGTACCAGCTTAATAGTACGGCAAGCTTTTACGATAGCTTGTCGAGTCTATCCCACAGCAGGCTGCACAAAAATAGTCTGTACCTGCAGGTAATCTGTAGATAGTTTACTCTCCAGGTGTTATATCAAAGATTCTATTTACTCTACAGATTATCTTTAAAACCTTTGAAATAATCTATTTTGTATAAATTATCTACAAATTATCTGTAAACTGTTTGTAAATTATTTGTAGATAACATGTATGATGTAACGCATTTGCAAATTATGGGTAGATAGATTATCTACAAATAGTTTGCAATTTATTTGCTTGGAATTTCGATGATTTATTCGGTAAGTAGATAATATGAAAAGAGCTTGCTTGGTAGATGTTTTGTTGAAGGTTCTACCTGCTCTGCAGTTTAACTGTTTAGAAATTTCAATGATGTGCTGTGTGAGTACCCAATTTGCAGCCTATTCTACAACCTCTCTCATCTCTACTTCTCCGCCGATGTTTCGTTTTTGACTCCACAAGTAAAATGCTAGCAAAATCTACATACATGATGTGAATGCTCTAGTCAGCGCTAAATATTGAGAACCCTCTTACTTTTTAAACTGAATTCAGGAACCAAGAACCTCCAAGTACTAGGTCGCAGCCCAGGCTTTCATATACACCGAATTTGATAAATCGTCATCCTCACCTCACTAAAAGTCCATCTAGATCCTACAGCACAGAAATTTAATACTTCGCTGATAGATATAAAGCTCTCCAGACTTGTTTTAGATCCAGAATCTATCACATCAGCTATGCCTTTAATTGTGTTTCTTGATTTTCAAGACAATTGCTTTGAGAAAACGTAGCTTATGAACAATTTCCTCTTCATAGCCCCCTATTTCCGAGTGTATCCTAAAGTCAGCATCATTTCATGGTGAAAGTGTGAATGAATAGGAATTCGATGAATACACATTACTATTACTGCGAGCTGCGTTTTCAACGGATTCTATATACGTCGCGTGCCTAGAATATAGATAAAAGACATGGAAACCCAGCCTCAAACCAGTATACACTCTTCCTCCATTATCTTAAGCTTTCCGGAGTAAGTCTTTCAATTCTTCTGCTGTATGACCCGCTCAATGTCCTGAACTGGTACAAATGCCCTTCCGACAACTCTCCACTGCCCGAATTCTTTCTCCTTCCTCAAGACAACTTGGTGCTTACAGCTAGCCAGATAACAAATGGCACCCCCCCCTCCCCCCCCATGTGACCTTTAGTAGTCATGGATATAGGTCCATTCTTACAAACGGTGATTTTTAACATCTCCCCCAAAAATATACATGAAATCACCAAGCTCATTGTGTTGCAAAACACTCCAAGAATCTTGGCCTCATCGTCGTCAAATCTAAGCAGAGAAGTGTATCTATTCCTCACGGCGTGTCCTCCAACCAGCAATACAGCGATCAACAAAAAGAATAATAGGACAGCCCAAATGAGTCTGATTATGTCCAATCCATCAGACTTCAGGTTGTAATGTGTAGCAAATAAAACAATGGCCGCAACTCTCATAAGAATGATCAGAAAATATGTGAGTTTGTGATGTCGAAAATACCAATTGAAGTGCCGTTTCTTCCAAATTCCCTTTTTGCTATAGAAAGCCCATTAACCAAAACTCTTTCCATGTATTAGAAATGGCTTTGGGGCTTGCTTTGACCGAGATTCGATATCTCGGGGTGGTATTCTTGCTTTGGGAATCTTTTTCATTTGAATGCAATAAAATGCATACCAAAGAAGTCTTGTTATGTCTTCACCTTTACATTTAAAATCTTCTTGAATAAACAAATAGACAGTGAATTCAATATCTGAGCTTTACTGTAGTTTGTCTTTTCGACTCGTGAATGATCAAGTAATGATCAAGCTGTTGAAGACCGTAGCCCGAAGTCAAACTCACTTGTGGGTTGGTCATCCATGCAATACCTTGAGCAGTATCCAGTTGTGTTCCAATGAGACATAACATTTTTCCATCGAAGCTTCGAGTGTGCAACCTCGAATTTCATGTTCAAAATCGACATCTGCTAGGCGTTTAATCTTTTCCGCCCTTTCCAAAACGTAGATGTGGCTCTTCCAGGATGATGTGGATATCCAGTTAGGCGTCCAAGATGGTAGGAGTAAATCTTGAGATCTGAACTTATCAGACTAAGTTAATATAACGTCGAAACAGCCTTCCCTTCGAGCAAAAGCCATCGTTAAATCGCATAAGATCTCTTCCAATGTTTTTTCGTAGTCAATTATTGGAACTAATATTGAACCGTCACTAGAAAAACCAACGAGGGCATAGACTCGATCTTGTGGCCACCCACATTCTGAGTCCTTAGCCAATACTATTGCTCGACGAAGATATAGATTGCCAGTTTGATAAATGTTGCGAGTATTTGCTACGCGTCGGTAGTTCGAAGCTGCCCATGCCACTTCTTCGTTCCAACGTTTGAGTTCATTTCTCAGGAACCTAATGGCTATAGCTTGTTGATCATATGCAATAGACGCAATATCGCCACAAAGAAACCGGACGTCAGGTGCCACAGCAATTTCTTGGATGATCCGCATCCTTGCCCAATATTCCCAACTGAAAAAGTCTGAGCGAGACTGTAAGCACTTTACACCCCGGAATGTTGCAACGATGATATATGTCGCAGTTTTTGGATGAGAACAATCTCGAACGTGATGTTCGATCTAAAAGTGAGTTGATGCGATGTGGATTTGACAATACCAGGTCCTTTAGAAAATCCATGGCAAACGCCGATAAACCACTTGAATCCAATCCGAGCCATGTGTAGACTACTTTCGCCTTTGAGTGGATTTGTGTCACAAGTCGGACCTGAAAGATTTTCTCCTGTTTGTCGCTCTGTTTTAATACAGACTGCATCGGTCCATACAAGTTCAATACCCATTATTCGGAGTCTGATGAGAGCATTGGCAAGATTAACTCCAACACTGACTCTGACATTGTCAATCCATATTACTGATTTTTCCGGAGAGCTACCCTAACAGTAGGGCAAAGCAGTATAATCTTCCATATAATTGTCCACCAGAGCCATAGTTTTCATTCTGCATTGCACCGGTGACTCATCAGGACCAGCCAGAATAGACAGCACTCGTATTTCATACTTTTCATTCCTTATAGGGAAGTACTCATAGGCTGATGGAGTTGACATAGTTTTTGTTTGTTCAACGCGCGGTAAAGCTCTCTCTGTAACACCAACATAGTAAGAATCTAAATCTAGATGTATTCGTGAATTTACTGCTCACATGATACTAAGTTTCACTTTCTCCAGGTTGCCAGGTTGCCAGTGTGATCAAAGGCACAAACAAGTTTAATTCTTTCCGTTTTGGAATGTAGTCTATTGATATCGCAGAGCAATAATCTTCAAGAGACTTCGTGGAGACAAGATGTAAGTAAATTGATAAGAATGTTAGAGTGTAAAAATGCAGTGAGTTAGTTGATTTAATATAATATACTTGCAAATATCATTCCTTCTGCCATTATTATCCTTCGTCTTGCTGATTGACTTTCGACGCAAATAGCTCCTCATCGTTCCATATAAAGTAGAAAGTAGAAAGTAGAAAGTATTGCTGGTCAACTGGACCATTGGCGCTTTAGACGCTGACGGTGACCCGACCAGGTTAATTTATTAATCGAGTTTCATCTGAAGAAGAGGTAGGAACCGAAGAAACTGCATGTATTTGAACAAAACAATACTTCAGAAGATGCAGCTCAGCGGCGCAACAATTTACAGATAAGTCAAAGTACTAGATGAGTGAGTAATCGACGCAGATTACCTAGGTAGAATAGGTATTGGGAAAGCACGCGCTTTAAGAAAAATTTCTAGGCATTTCATATCTTGCTTGAAGATTTCTTTTGCATACCTAGATGCTATTGGCAAGAATGTAACAAGTTAGAGGTAGTAATAGTAAATCCAAGACATCAAATGGGTAAATTCATCGACTCTTGAGAGGATCCAGATTTCACCAGATTTCACCAGAACTCTCTGGAGGGGGGACGAACCCCAATAATTCTGAACGACGCTCCTAAGATGCTCAACAAATCAGGCTCAAAAGCCAAAGTCACGTGATTCGACCAAACAGGTCTAGTCATTAGACTACTCTGGAGAATCATCGGAAAGAAGGAATACTGGAATGTGACACGCCATTCTGCAACTAAACCACCATAAATCATGTGTGGGTAATCACCTGGGCACAACAGCCCGCCGCTCCCAACTTAGAGAGCGAGGCCAGCTGGAGAGCAAAAGCAGAGCGAAAAAATGTTTACCAAAAATGCAAAGGAAGAAATGCATGAATTGAGATCTCTACATGAGGGGGACAAACCCCACCTCTTCAAGCACTTTCGAGGCACCTCAAGAAATTCCCGTCAGCGAAACTCGGGTTCGCGACTCGTCATATTGATGGCAAAAAGTTCCGTGCAAAAGCTACTATTGGTGGCGTGAATGCGAATCAGGAGATGATGGGCATATTTTGCATGTAGGAGAAGGCTTATTATATTATACAGTTGAGACAGTGAGGCTCAGCAGGATAGGCATCAAGATAGCGAGAAAGTGGAATGCGCAGCAACGATAAAATACGCGTACAAATGCAAGTCGATATTCGGTCTCAGATGGAGCCGATAGACACTAGGTACTTTGGCGTTTTTAAATGTATGGATCATTCGGTGTTGATGATGGCAAAACAAGCTATTTGCTTCTGTAGACATGCTTCTATTATAAGAACATGATGATAGGAAGGCAAAAAGAAGCATCGGACTTTCATTACTAGATACAACATTGATTGACCTGATTGACACATCACTTACTCCGTACATGTACATGTATGTACATGCATATATACCTACATACAGACCAGACCAGACCAGACCAGACCAGACATACATACATACACATACATACATACATAACACAGCCTTCAAACGTTCGCTTAAACAATCAAAGCGTGAAAGCATGAAAGCGACATCCCATCTCTGAACCGAACTGCGGCCATGGTATGAACTACATAATAAAGAAAAAAGATACCTCACCAGTTCTCTTGATATTTCGTTATTAAGTCTACCGTCCATGAATGGAAGTTGTGGTCTAGATATTTGATAGGATTGCCGATATCTTACTCCACTCATCAATCAATCTCATACAGTCACACCTAGTCTCACACTTTGCTTTTGATTGATTTCAATCTCTCCCTCACAACATTCGTTCAGCACTGGAGGAAAAGAATTCTATTTCCATTCACCTCAGATCCATTTTCCCATATAAAACACATACCTACAGCTACCTGAGATTATAAATTGAAAAAATACATTTTCTTCGTCAAATTTTCTTGGAGATCAAAATAAAGATTCGATTTTAATTTCGCTTTCCCCGGCTTTTTTCTTCTTCCATAGAAACTAACAAGGCCATATTTCCACCTAACGTCATTCGACCTTGACCCCCGGGTCTTTTTAACCTTTCTCTCGACTACAACAACAACAACAAATCTAATCCTTCTTCCTTCCTTCCGATACCCACACACCATCTACCGATACCCTTTCTTATCATTGTGATCGCAAACAATTGAAATTATAGTATTGATATTTTGCATCAATCGATTCAATCAATATGTCGTACGCTCAACAATATCAAGGTATTGGTGGAAATCCATATCAAAATTCGGGTGCTGCTGAAGCCGGTTATGGAGGTGTAAGCAAAATTCAATTTCATAGTCATTCTCTCTTCATCATCACATACATGCGCAAAATTAATACAGAAATACTAACCTCATGATAGAACAATGTAGGCCAGCCAGGGCTTTCCCACGAAATGTCAAACTACTCCCAAGGGTCCAACTATTCGTCCGGTACACCCGGCGCCATTCCACCTCCAAGTAACAACGTCCTTACCCAACAGGCTTTCCTCGATCGCGTTGACTTTGCCAAATCCGAAATTCGTTCACTTTCCTCCAATATCTCCCAAATAGCCACTCTCCACCAACGCGCCCTCTCCTCCCCCGATTCTTCCTCCACCGCCTCCCTCGAAAATCTTGTAACACAAACCCAGCTCAAAAACACTCAAATTCGTGATCAAATTAAGTATTTGGAAGCTGATGCGGTCAAGACTCAAGATGGTACTAAGAATATCAAGAGTACACAAGCTAAGAAATTGAAGACGGAATTCGAAAATCAGTTGCAGCAGTATAGGGAAGAGGAGTTGAATTATAGAAACGAATACAGACGTCAAATTGGTAGACAGTATCGTATTGTTAATCCTGAAGCTACGGAGGCGGAGGTCGAGGAAGCTAGTCAGATGGATTGGGGTTCGGAAGGTGTTTTTCAAACTGCTGTATGTTTTATCTTACTTCGATTTTGGGACCCCCGCCACTTTATACTCCCAAAATTTGAACTTGCACCTCTGAAACCCTTACTAACAAACTATCCAGCTTAAATCCAATCGATCTGGTCAAGCATCTTCAGTGCTCGGAGCCGTTCGCGCTCGTCACAACGAACTCCAACGTATTGAAGCTACTCTCACCGATCTCGCAGCTATGTTCGCCGACATGGCTCAAATAGTCGAAGCTCAAGATCCAGTTGTCGAACATACCGAACAAAATGCCATCAAAACCGCCGAAGATGTCGATAAAGCAAATGTTCAAATTGACAAGGCGAATGAACATGCCCGTCGTAGAAACAGACTTAAGTGGTGGTGCTTGTTGGTTACGATCATTATTATCCTGGCCATTGCGTTGGGAGTCGGTCTGGGTGTTGGGCTGGCGGTCAAGGGGTCCAAGACTGCTACTAATTAAAAATCTGCATAAATAGGGAAGTAGTTGAAGTTTTCCAATGGAGTCGACCTCGCGAGTCTTTCGGGGCATGAGGTATGATGGAGGGGTGGGACTTTGAAAACGATTGAATAGATTCAACGAACGATGCGGTTCCACAGGACCATGAAAGGTATGGGACGGAATCTTGTATGTTGTATATTTGTCCGGGGTATCATTTTTCGTAATTTCTTTTTTTCTCCATTTGCGCGCGTTTCTTTTCTACTCTTTTTACGAATGAATTGGGGTCTTTAATGCACAACGGGATGGACGACTCACATATCATGTTATGCAAAAAGCTTGAGGTTTTTTACATAAGTACTTTAATATTATGACGAAGGCATGGGTTGGGTTTTGGGAGAGAGACTATGACTATGGCATAGCTTGGGGAGAACGAGAGGAAGAACTGGAGAAGAGAGAAGCTGGGGGGTGGTTAGGGGCGGGTTCTTAATAAAGCATGGTTGTGCTTCTAGTAGTTGGGAGTGGAGTTTATGAAGGAGGGAAGAAGGAAGCCAATGTAATGAAATGCAAAAATAAACGAATGCCCTTTAGTAATCAACCGATTTATACATGTGTGCTTGCTTGTTTGGAGTAGTGAGAATGCTTCCCAAACTCTAGGAGCGAGCGGACAGTCTTGTGGTTGCAGATCTGACGATCTTGCAGAATCTACCCGTAGCTTCACATCAAGTCACCTAGGCTTTGATACCTCATGCTACTTCTCCTTATCTGAGCCTAGATTCAATCGAGTGTGTTATCAATAGTATGTACAACTACCACGCCCTTCTCGCCCTCTCTCTATCTCCGTATCCATGTAGATTATTCGCCAATTCATTAATTCACAATTCTTATAAGCCTCTTCCATATATCTATGTACCAATAGACTACAAGACACCGCACCCACCTCATGTTCATGCACTTTCCACTGACACTACATAAAACCCGCTGCACGAGCCCACAAAACTTCAACCCTGAACCCCTACCGATGAATTCGTCAGCCTTGCACCATCAAATCAGATCGACCAATCATATTTCATCGGTATATCTTCGGACTACTTCAAGGACAGCTTTCAACTGCTAATCTAGGCCTGAGCACATCTTCATAGCACGGAAATCAGTATCTCCAAATTTCGAGACTTCTTTTGCTTTCTTGAATTTCAAGTGTGAAGTTTTCGATGGATTGTGTTGGTTCTTGAGGTTTTGTTCACTTCTTATTCTTAGCCTCATTTTCGTGCTTGTTTCTCGTTCTTTAAGGAGACTTTTCATTGGGGAATCGAATTGAGAGGTTCGAGAGGATTGCGCATGTGAATATTGCAGAGGAGGGAGACATTGATTTGGAGAATTGTGTGCGCAAAGGAAAATAAGAGTATTCTCAACGAGCAGGTCGAGTGAAACAAGTCTCTGGTAAAATGAATGGCTTTTCAGATCATGGGTTGGACGAGGGGTCATTTGGAGAGAAGGGGGGGATTGTGAAGGCCTTCGATGCTTTTCGTATGTTTTATGCTCCTGCTTCTGTATCTTTTTGCTTGTGTCCATTGATTGGGCTGCAATTACATTCAATTGCCCTTTCATTTTGAATCATACAATCAACTTGGAAGATCACTAGCTAACTCGACTCCCACTCAAAAGCCAAAGCAAAACCACAGTACATAACACAAACTTCTGGCGGCGGCAAATGGACCGTCGCTATGATGCTCGTGTCCTTCGCTCTACTCGTCTCCGAATTTATGCGTTGGTGGACTGGCCACGAAACTCACACCTTCGTAGTTGAGAAGGGTGTTGGACATTCCCTCCAAGTAAACATGGACATGGTCATCAAAATGAAATGTTCAGAGCTCCATATTAACGTACAAGATGCGGCTGGTGATCGCATATTAGCTGGAATAATGCTTAAAGAAGATGCGACGAATTGGAAACAATGGGTGGATTCAAAGGGTATACATCAATTGGGTAAAGATGCACATGGAAGAGTGATTACCGGAGAGGAGTATCATGAGGAGGGATTTGGAGAGGAACATGTTCATGATATTGTGACGTTAGGAGGGAAGAAGAGGGCGAAGTTTGCGAAGACCCCGAGAGTTAAGGGTGGCCCCAAGGGGGGTGATAGTTGTAGGGTTTATGGAAGTTTGGAGGTCAATAAGGTGCAGGGAGACTTTCATATCACTGCAAGAGGTCATGGATATCCGGAGATGGGACAACATTTGGATCATAGTGGTTTGTATTCCTTTTTTTGCTCGCATGTAAATGGTTTGGTTAATTACTAACATATTGTAGCATTCAATTTCTCTCACATAATCAACGAGTTATCATTCGGTCCTTTCTACCCCTCCCTTCTCAACCCCCTCGACCGCACCATCGCCGGCACACCCAACCATTTCCACAAATACCAATACTTCCTCTCCATAGTTCCGACTCTTTATTCCCTCTCGCCATCAACATTTTCTCCCTCCTCATCTCCATCCCTTCTACGCACAAATCAATACGCTGTTACATCGCAAGAACATATTGTAGGCGAGCGCAGCGTACCGGGTATATTCTTCAAATACGATATTGAGCCGCTTCTTTTGACAGTAGAGGAAAGTAGAGATGGATTCTTGAGATTTGTGGTTAAGGTTGTCAATGTTGTGAGTGGTGTGTTGGTGGCGGGACATTGGGGATTCACAATCACGGAGTGGGGATTGAGAGTTTGGGGACGAAGAAGTGGGAGGGGTGCGAAGGGTATGTTAGATAGTGGAAAGTACAATGAGGATTAAATAGTTGTTGTGAAGTTTGGGAGAAATTTCGTCACATACTTGCGGATTGAAATACAATGGAAGGAAGAGAATAGAGGTAGAGCTGCGAGAAAGGAGGCGACAAAAGTGAAAAGAGAAGAGAGGAAGAAGGATAGAAGGAGAAGAGAATCGAAGAAATGTAGGTATTCATATATTTACACACATCAGGAGTTTAGGCAGGGAAATGGGAATGGGAGATGGATATATCAAATCCAAGTCAAAATGCAAAAAGACTATAAAAAAACAGTAATTTCATATTGTGGATAAGGTAAATGATAACCATTTTCGTTTTCTCATTCTTTCTACAGATGTCTTGATTTCTTGTAGCATTGCTTCTTACCTCTTACATTCTAAATAGAAATCATTCTTGACTAAAGGGCGATGTCAACATATTGCCTAATAGATAGTGAGTGAGTGTAGTTATATCACAGTTCACATACATCTAATCTAACCTTGTATGAATGTTTATTTTCGTATTCATTTACATTTTTTCTTCCAAGTCTTCACGTGCTTAGGTATATCTAGCTGGATTCTAGACAGTTGGATCTTGCTTGCTTGCTGTTCTGGTCAGGGGTGTGGGAGGGTTGTGATGTATAGATGAAATCAGATAAGTATAGTTGGTATCTGGTGATTTTTTGTAGTGGGTGCGGTGAGGTTTGAGTTTTGAGGGGGTGGAGGGGGGGGGGAGGGAAGGATGAGGGAAGGGTAGAGGAGAGGGAGGTTTGGAAGTTGGATGGGGAGGGTGGTGTATGGTGTGTGATGTATACGAGAATCAGGTTGTGGGGTTGGGGTGAAAGGGGAGCTAGAGAGAGGAGAAAGTAGATGGTAGGTTCGAAGTTAAGAGGGTTTGTTCGAATTTGAGTATTGGAGATTAGATGCGAGTATGGGACTGGAGATGCAAAGGCTTCTGGGTTTTGGTATTTTGAATCTTGGTAGTTCTTTGATATGAAATCTGCGCTGTTAATACGTGGCTTAATGTTATTCTCCTCTCGTTCATATTCTTCTTTATCTTTGAAGTTTTTTTCCACACCTCAGAAGTGCTTCATAGTACATAAGACTACTTCTTTAATCAATCCCAATCAATTCGTTTCAAACTCGCTTCTGCGGACTACAACTTGTAGTCTTGGTTGGAATCGCGGCCGGCACATGTTCTGATAACTTAAATACTGAGGACAGCCATGATTGGAGTATGGAGGAAGGGAAAATGTAGGATATGATCTAGTGTCGTGTTATCAATAGTTTCATTTTATTTTATTTTGGTTCAAATTCGGCCCTTTTGATGATTCAATGGCTGATGAAAGCGTAGATATTCCTCGGTAAAGCAGTGAGATATCCACGAGGTGAGATATGTTTCTTCTCGACTGTAAGATTCCAGGATTTCTTGAAATCCGGGGAAAATCTGGGGTACGCTATAACAATAAAGAATTCCTTCCATCCTTGGGAATTTTGGGATACCCGATGGGGTAATAACTTGCTTCTTTCGGCCAACAAGATGGCCTTAAGGGTTGTGGAAGGGATTGGTAATAAGTATCTTTCTGACTGCCGTCACTGTGTATGTACCTTTTGAGCCTGAGCATTGTAGAAACCAAGTCGAAGAATGAGTTTATCCCTTAGTTCTTTGTCTCCAGTTGGTTGAAGTCATGGATCGCGGATTCGCATATCAGAAACAGAAACGGAAAGCATCAATGCCGAAGATAGATTGACTGATTTTCTGCAGCTGCGTATCAGACGACAGATATGATAGGAGGAAAAGAATACGGAGTTGCATTTGAACGGCATGAAATATAAATGGAATCCATAAGGTTACACTCGGATAGTATGGATCTGTAAATGAAATATGTGAAGGGAAGATATTTTGACAAGGGAAACTTCGAAGCCAATAACATGAGAAAGTCCAGGTATTGGGAATAGATAAATATTCAATGAGGATCGTGTTGAGTTGCCACGTCTTCAAATTGTATATAGTGTATGGCACATTGCATCCTATTGATCTTTAGACTGAAAGGAAGCGTTGGAGGTGTTAGGTGAATGGTAATGATTCTTCTAAGAGATCCTCTTTGTGTGTAATTCGGTCCGAACTTGGAATATCAAAAGGACATAAGGACACAAAGCACCAGGGCGTCTAAGGTAGCACTAGGTGGCTGATTCCCCACCGCGGTTAAAGTCATTGATCATTTCCCCAGACTTGGCTTTTTTTTATTGAGGAAAACAGCCTCTTACCCCATCATGTTGTGTAAACCATATACCTATCATCAACCTGACAATAAATTTGTGGCTTCGAATATATTCAAGGCTCTGCCAAGTCATGATACACGAATCATGTGCAAAGACATTTATTTTGTACAGCAGCGGGTTGAAGATACTTTCACAGCATAAATTGTCCATCACGGGCTTCGACGTCACCGTCACTGTACAACATCTTACAATACCGACACAATGTCAATGCCACATTACACCTCTCCAGAATTCCAACTAGAAATAAGCCTGGATGCATTTTGATCTCGTACAGAATTGCACAGCATACGTCTCATGCAAGATCTTGGGTACTGAGTTTAAGTGGCATTCTACCGTCCCCACGGATGTCAAATGATGTGACATCCATCACCAGCAGCAGGGGCCCGTGGCACACGATATTGAAACGAGCTACTGGAATATCGTATTCTTATCTGTATCAACGTGAAGATACGAAATGCCTGTGAGGCAGGTAATAGACGAGGAGATATTACAAGGTGTTACTAGAGTATTGCAGGTACAACGAGAGATCAGGAATGATTTTTGAACATTCAAATCTTTACTTATACCTCTTTAACTACCCTAAGAAGGCGACACCCACCTATCAGCAATAAGGACACTCGAATCTTGGGATATACCGACCCTTCGGCAATCAGTTCTCGGAAGATATTCATCTCATGTTGAGCCTTAGACTATTTTGTGATAGATATTAGGTTGCCATCGACGATCACCCTACTGTCCTACCCGAGATAATCTGATGAGTTCTAAATTCCAAAATCAAGTGATAACTACTAGCTGTTTACTCTGATGTGGTACAAGTCGGATAGCTGCAGCGGGACGCTTTTTTACCTGCCAAGATTCGAAAAGTGTCGAATCATCAATATACATCTAGTATCAAGAGTAGGATCGATGCATACATACCTAGGTAGCTTTAGGGATATAACATGCTCCCGTTGAGAAGTTTGAGCCACCCGAAAACTTCATTTATTTTGTTAATATTTGATCAATTTCTCCGGTTAAATCCTTGCTGCAATGGACAAAAATTACTTTCCAACTTCACTTCAACCAACAGAGTTGAAGCTTGATATTGACCGGAGCTGTTTATCGGCCCATTTTTAAGATCACATTGAACAATTTAATTTCTGGTAAACCTAAGCATCAATAGATACGATGCCAAGTGCATTATTCTATCCTTTAGACAATACGACAAGAGGTGGAATGACTTCTATCATTCACCAAATAACTCATACATTTCACTAAGACTAATATCCCAATTTCTTCTGCCACTCGCTCGGTTAGTTCCATATAGGTTAGTATCGTTTTGCTTCTGATTGTATTTTCTACTGGCAGTTCTTTTAAATACCTCTCATACCTCCAAGTCTAGATGGGCTTTACAATCCAGATCTTTCCAACAGCTCTGTGTCTGTGACACTTCCTTTCGACTCAATCATTTAAAAGTTCATTACCGTCTTGATCTTAGCAGCTGGTCTCACGATCTTTAAATCAACTCATTACATTCATCTTTTACAGTTCAAACATTTAACATGCAAACAAACACCCTGCTCCAGTCGGCTTTATGCCTTCTTACACTCAACATCAATTCTGCGTTGGCATTCTGGCGCCTGCCATGTCAGAATCCAATTGTTGTCCAGAGATCTGACCCAGTTGTCTCGCCAGGTAGTGTCTCTGGTCATGTTCATACAATTATGGGGTAAGTTCAGTGCAACTCAAATTCTCGTCTTACTTCAAACTTTACCTTGCTACATAATACTGACCCTCTTACTCTACAGTGGTAACGGCTTTGGTTTCTCTATGAATTATGCTTCTACTCAAGCATCAACTTGCAGTTCCTGTACTGTCACGAAGGCGAGTTTTCACAGCGTACGAAGGCATACCTACACCTTCGACTGACCGAAATATAGGATCTTTCCAATTATTGGACCCCAACTTTATATTACAGAGCTCAAAATGGCAGTTTCATCTCTGTCGGCCAAAATGGTGGTGTCACAGTTTACTACTTGTGTGTCTACCTTTCAATTTTCTACCTTCGTTGAATTTTTGCTAACCCTAGGTTCCTAGACAGCGAAGCGATCCATTAGACCCTGAGTACTCCAAAGGCCTCTTGGCATTCCCTCAGGGCTTCCGCATGCTTGCAGGAAATCCATTTCTGCGGTCATACAATGCAAGCTCTCTAGAGCAACAAGCAGTCACTTATGTCTGTCTCGGCACGGATAAGCCTCAGACAAACGGATTTCCAAATTACCCATGCCCATACGGACTCCGAACCCAAGTCTTTTTTCCATCATGCTGGGATGGAAAGAATTTAGATTCTCCTGATCATAAGTCCCACATGGCCTATCCTAGTCTTTCAGATAGTGGAAATTGTCCTCCCACCCATCCAAAGCGTTTTGTCTCTATTTTCTTCGAGATTCTCTGGAATACCCCTGATTTTTCTGATAAAGTAAGTATATTAGTTTTCTGAATTTATATCAACGTGAGAATGCGAGCACTCAGTGTCCGCCAATTATTACAACACAAATGAAACAACTTCAAGTGTTCCTTTTACATACCAGACCCTAATGCTAATAATCAACTTTCTAGTGGTATGGTAACTCACAACCATTCGTCTGGTCTATGGGAGACCCAACTGGCTATGGATTTCACGGCGACTTTGTCAATGGATGGGATGTACCAACCTTACAAAGGGCTGTCAATGAATGCACCGATGAAAGTGGAGTCATAGAAAAATGCCCTGTCTTCCAACTGACAACCAACGAGGTAGCAAACAGTTGTCGAGTTCCTCCATCAGTCCATGAGAAAATTTCGGGCGTTCTACCCAAACTCCCCGGTTGCAACGAAGTACAAAATGGCCCAGGAAATGCCAGTCCACAAAGCGGATGTGGTGCTACCACCACGATCGGTACACCAATGTGGCCTTATACTGACGTTACGAAATCAAAGAGTTTCGCATATATGGGATGTGGTTTTGATACACCAGGTCAACCCCGAACTCTCCAGGGGGCTTCACTTCAAGATAATACAGGCATGACGGTTGAAAAATGTATTGATTTCTGCAACAGCAAAGGCTTCAGTATCGCCGGGTTGGAATATTCTACCCAGTGTTTCTGCGATAATACAATGCTTGCTGGTAGAGATCCAGTTCCTGGTATTATAGGAGGCTGTACCATGCCTTGCTCTGGCAATGATCAACAGATTTGTGGAGATTCCGGTTTACTTTCACTTTACAAGAAATGTCCAAATTCCAATAGTTGCGCCAATGTTCAGTAAGTTTACTAATGTTTTTCACAAAAGCATCTCGCTAATTAGATACTTCAGGTACCCATTCAATGCTGGGATCAAGAAGCGCAAGTCTGAAGAAAGACGCGAGAGACGTCAAAAACGCGATAGCGAGTATGTTTGCCCTTCAAACAGTGTGCTGGCCTTTTCTGCTCATACATCTGTTTCCCCTTCTGGTTCTGGTTCTTTTTTTTTACTCTTTTTCTGCATATTTATCTAGAAACGCACTGGCGTCTTTAACATCGCCAAATTCAGCACCCAAAATATCAGATTCAGACAATCTACTACTATCATCCCCGACTAATCATTCTCCAGTCTCCCTCCAAGCATCTAGTGCATCGAGATCAAACCCCACAGCAACTTTTGCTAAGCCTCCCATCGAGTCGACTTCAAAGTCTTGCAATGCAGAAACCAAAGCTCCATCACTTTCTCATGCTTCCGGATTCAAAATCACCACAGTCATTACCACAACCACTACATTCACAACCGTGACCGCAACAGCCTAGTCCTTCGATCTCTCTTCATACAGAACCCTGTCTTTGCATTCTCGAATGTTCCGCTATTGCGCCCACCGTTCGATTCCAGCCATGTAGCTCGCGACCACCAGTGCCCCCGCAATACTCATCTAGTTTTCCGGATCAACAGATGTGCTTGACTCCAATGCTAGACTACACATTTCCTCAGCTCCAGGTGGAAGGATTCTACATCTGAAAGCAAGCTTCAACCTCTGAGTTTCGTCGATTTTCATTTGTGTAAAAATTTATTTACTTTTTTGTTTCTTCTCTCTCATTTTTTTCCCTGGCCCGCGCAGATACTTTCTCTGGAAGGAAGGATCTACCGTACTGGAAATACGATATGATGATATGAGTATTTCCGCAAAGGGGGAGGAAATGAGGATCTACTTGCTGGGTTTGCGATTGTGCGTTTAGACTTGAGTCTTATTTTATTTTCTATGAAAACTTTCTCTAGGAATGAAATTCTGAGTACCGTTTTTTCTTAATGTAATGAGTGATAGATTGTTTCTCATATGGTGTAAAGAATGCTTTGTGAGTGATAAGTAGTGAGATCATGGCTCTGCTTTCATTTGAGATGATTGGATTTTTTCTTATTTTAAACGTGTCCATATCTACGTAAACTATGCTCATGGAGCCCCTCCCTACAAACAAATCATAGCATCACAAGCGACCAACCCATCACAAACCACGCCACCCAATCTACAAACTCTTTTCCACCTCCTCCAACTCTCCAATAACTCCTCTCCACTTCTCCCACTCCGCATCTCCGCCAGGAATACCCCCTACAAGCGGTAACCTCGTTCCATCCTTCTCTCCCATTCCCAATATCCTAGATACGCATTCCTTAATACCCACCGTCCCATACTTCACCACAATCTCCTCCACGCCACTTAACTTCCACTGCAACAATCCTCTTTCCTTCTTCTCCTCCGCTGTAACATTATCCTTAATGCTCAACTCATAAAGTCTCACTACACTTTTGGGAAAGAATCCGGCACTGCCATCAATAGTTCCCTTACACCCAATACTCATCACCGGCAACAATTGCTGACCCAACCCCGTAAAAGTATGGAAATGCGTATGGTCGATATGAGGCGAAAGAGCGATTTGCGCATGATATGAAATATCTCCGTGAGACAGTTTGCAACCGACGATATTGGGATGCGCAGCGAGCGTGGTGAAAGTTTGAGGCGTGACGCGCACCGAATTCGAGACGCCGGGATAATGGTATACCATTACTGGAATGGGACTTTGGTCTGCGACTGCTTTGAACCACTATTTTGCGCGAAAAAAGACCCAATTAGTAATTTATTCACCTGGATGAATGTGAACTCCTCCGCAATAAAATCTCCGTATTCCCAAATAGCTAGAAGAAAGAAAAAACTCACCGCGATAATCCCCTCTTGTGTGCTAGCACCCGAGAAATACCCCGGTACGAGCACCAATCCCCATCCACTCCCCGCCCTCTTCGCCTCTCCCAATTGTTCCACAACCTCCTGAATATTCTGACTCGCGGTCCCGGCAATGATACCTACGTCTCCAAATCCCTCTTTATCCAATGCATCTCTGCATCCTTTCAAAACCGTATATCTCTCTGCGTTCGAAAGATGTACTGCTTCCCCCGTACTGCCCAAAACAACCAATCCCTTGATACCCGAGCGAGCAAGGTGGAGGGAATGCGCAGCTTGAGTTTCGGTATCTAGGGGTGAAGCGATTGATGAGTAGGAGGCAGAAGAGCGGGGGAGGAAGAAGGTAGGAACGGGGACGTAGACGCCGGGGGGTGGAGGTTGTGACATTTTGGGTTGAAAAACTTGAATTCTGACGTTGAGAGCAGAAGATGAGGGTTTAAGAAGACGATTCGAAGATCTCGAGTAGGAAACGTATGTTTTTATTGATGTCGTTGAATGTCGCAATGATTCCTCAAGGTATATTTATTCGGGGTATCAATGAACGAGGACCCCACTAGGGATTCATTGACCCGAAGCGAGCTATGGCGGGGTAAAAGTTTACGAGACTAGGCTATCGGCGGCATCGATTAGCATTCGAAATGGATAAATGAATTGGAAATGAAACTGACACGGGGTCATTCAATGTGGACGGAATGGAGCCTTTTTGAGATTCAAAATATGTGCTGTAATTTGGAACAAGAAGGTGGATATAATACATTCATTGCACAATACCCCTTTGTAGATTTTGTGAAGACAACGGATCATTAATGTCGCTGTTCCTAGAATATCTAAACTTATTTGGAAGAATCAAAATACAATCATCCCAACTATGGAATGATGTTCGCTTGCTTAGTTAGACCTTTACTCCATATGCTACCTTTTACCTCGTCCTCCCTGAAATTCAGAACCTGACTCTCATAGCTTCTCTCCAATCTTATACGCTTTAATTGCTGTGCCACTCCAAATCATAATCTGATCCTCCTTACTCAAACTAGCCAAGTAGCAAAACCTCATGACCACATCCCTCCATTTTCCCCAAGCGTCTTCAACCCCAATCGTGCAAACTGGCCAGTCAGATCCAAACATTGTTCTGAAAGGACCAAATGTAGCAAGAATCACTGCCAAATATGGTTGTAGTGCCATGACGATTTCATCTACAGGGCCCTTCTTTAGAGAATCCGGCATTTCTGAAAAACAACCGCTGAGCTTCATGTATGTGTTACTGTATTTGCTGAGTTTGAACATGGCGGTGCGCCAGGCAAGGAAAGAGGGATCGGTCTGAGTGTTATAAATTGAGAAGTCGGGTTTGCAGAGGTGATCTATTCAAGGAACGTTGTTAGCATTGCTCGGATGTCGTAGCACAAAAGTCAAATAATAAAACTCACTTATAATGACCGTAACTTTTTCTCCATCCTCAACCCCCTCATGGGCCTTCTCCATCATCTCGATCGCCTCCTCTAATTGCCATCTTCCACCTGAATGTAAATCGACCCCTAAGTCAAACACAAATCCCTTCTTTCCCAGCCACTTTAATCCCTCAATGAATCCTTCTGTAAGCATAGTCCCCTTCTCCTTATCCTGTACCAAATACCTAAACCCTTTCACCAACCCCCAACTCCCTTCCGCCTCCTTCTCAACCTCCTTTACATATCTCTCCAACGCCTTCTCTCCACTTGGTACTGGCGCCCATGGTATAATCGCTTTACAAAGCTTTGCATGTTCCGCAGTGTGTCCTTCTCCTTCAAGAGGTCGACCTAATGCTATTCGTTTAAGCCAAGACACCTCCTTAAGTGGCATCTCCCATCCCGAACCATCTTCTTCCCCGCGTTTCAAATCATTCTTGCGGTCTGTCTCGAGAAAGATGAAACCTTCAAGCGAAGAGGCAGAAGATGTAGCAGCTGTGTACTCGTCGAGAGACTGTTGTTTGTATAATGGATTTGAAGGGGTGTTCCAGGCAAGGGTATCGAGCTCGCTCTCGGGGAAGAGGTGGATGTGGGAGTCGATAATTGGGTACGAGATCGAGAGAGTAGAAGAATCGGAATCCATTATGTTATTCGTGTACAACTTCTGTATTGATTTCGTCTTGCTTAAGCGGACAGTGATGGAATTGATTATGAGGCAGATGGTAAGAAATTCAATGTTTTGTCTAGGAATTGGGGACGATCATTAATGAACAGTGTGCAACACATAGCATAAAGTGAAGGTAATAAAACCCCACATTATTGATTAAGAGGTAGGTACACTTACATGCTCACTTACCGCAAGATTGAGGATATATATATATCAGATATCTCTTTACCTTGGGATTCTATTTCATATCAACGGCTCTTGTAATTCAGGATCCTCGAGTTGAGTAGCTCTTGCTGTTGAACGTTGTTTAGGAGCGAGACATCAATTTGCTTGAGCAAAAGTTCAGGGTCATTATTAGCGTCGTTTCCCCATTTCTCCAGTCTATCAAGCCCCTAATTTAACATCAACATATGACGAAAGATATGATTCTCACACTAAACTCAAATTTCTCAATATGCCAGTTCAGACTTGACGTTCCGATGCTCTTCAATGTCTCAATTTAGATTCGACGATCAAATGGTCCTTCGGATTTAGTTTCTTAGAATCTCATTTTCTGGTGTGCAAGCTCTTGCGTTCATGCAGTGACCTTGGGCACCAAATTGGCCCTCAAATATGTGATCCCCACGAAAAGAGCCTTTCTATCACATCTTTACATTCATATCTGAGAGTAGTCTCTCATATCGTCTTTCATGAATCATGATTTCATACATTTCATACATTTCAGTTTGTCAAAGACTGCTTGCATGCACATTGGTAGTACTCATGGAACTCTGAACAGATGGCCCTACAAATGAAACCCCATCAGGATGATGATGAGACGTGAAATCATCATCGAGGTCCCTGAGATGAGTGGCATGCCAGCGACTATCGATACATGTTGGTGGGCGGTGTATGAATTGCATATTGCAATGGGGTCTAAATTCAATAATTGATATCGTTTGACTGGTGTCATGAAAGATCCCTCCACGGAGGTCCATCCTTATAATCATCGACCGAGCCTTGTCCCTCAACTGCATCAGCACATTCACACACGACAAATTGATGGATATCAAAAGATGGCTGAGCAGCTTAACCACCATCCGGCGAGCAATCCTCTTTTGTATCTGTAGATGAGGCCAGATGGCAGCTATTCCAAGGAAATGTTATTACTGCTGGGAGTGGCCCAAAGTCGTTTGTCACATCGTTGTTGTTGAATAGCAGTAACTTACATGAACCTCCTAGCAGTATATATATTGGCTCAAAGGGGGCCTAGAGGCGTTCTTCGATTTTTTAAGTAGATTCCAAGTTCAAGTAGTGTAAGATAGAATAAAGATCTGCCAAATTGAGAATCTTCTGATCATCCAACCAGCACTTCCTGTCGCACCAGTATTTCTTTGCAATGATGCTTCTATCATATATCCATCTTTTCTTCTCTATATCATGATTCCATCTGCTTGTGGTTTCCTTCTGCCTCGTACCCTTTGGCGTTATGACTTATAGGGTCGGCAATGAACTCGCGGCAAAATCGTAAGACGTTCGTCAGCTTTCCTAATTCTTTTCCTTCATCCCCACCTCCGCCTCCACCTCCACCTTTAATTCACGCCCCCCACTGCCGCCAGTTGCAGAAGAGCTCGATGCTATAAGGAGAAGAGGTTGGCATTATTGTGTGAAAGTGAAAATCTAGTTAATCCCATTCTTCTTACCTAGTATACCTATGGGGTGATGATATCAGTAGAAAATTTTCACAATTTTTATACACATATGCAAGGGTTAATTTTCCGCAACCCTTTTAGATGGAGCTTTCTTTATGCTACAATGGTGGAAAATTATACATAAGCATTGTTCCGAATTGAAATATAGTTAAGTCTTGATAATTTATAAAGGTCCACTGTGCTACAGTAACAATCGAAAAACACTATTCTTGCCACTAGTGGTAGTATGGTTAAGCAATAAAAAGGAAGTAGATTATGAATTCTAGTATGCAGGACTGGTAGTAACAGAGAAGTATACTAATCCCAATCATATCCCACAACCAAATCATATGAACACCGACATGAAATCGAGTCATCCAAATCTCATTGTCCCTTCCAGGAAAACATTTGGCCTCATCTATGCTCTCCTTCGCAACTCCCGCCCAGTCAAGAAGCCCGTGTTACTTGCTCCAAGACCAATGACCAACTGTCGACACCGAAACATGAATACATAAAAGAATGCCCAGTGTACCAAAAAAAAAAGGGGGGGGGGGGGCAGCAGAGGAATTTCCGATGGCTTGTTCGTTCTTTTTAGGAGTATGAAGTATGAGAGGAAGAAGTATCTCTATATTGCGAGTCGTAGAATAACTCCAAATGAAAATCAAGAGTAATATTGCGTAAAATTTCCACTCAGGATTATATAAATCCTTTGGCTAATTGTCTCATGAATGGTCTCTTTAGTTGGAAAAATATCTGGACATCGGCGCGAGTGGTAAAATCTGCCCTGGCGTTGTAAGAGATGATGAGTAATGTCGAGAAGAAAACAACTAGATGAAAACTCATAAGTCTGAACATTATGAAAAGTCTGGTATTTGACTTCTTGAAGAAGGTTAAAACTGTTGTTGCAATAGTAGCTAGCAGTAAAGCTGCCCACAAAACTTACATATTTATTATCCTTAGGCTAGGTCCGAGTGTCTGAGAGAAACTCTTTAAAGACGTATCCCCTACTGCAATGAATTGGAACTATATGTTTGCTCCCTTAATTCACTCTGCCCTTTTCGAATTCGATTTTTCATTACCTAGTTTTCTTGATGATGGTTTGGTCCATCTGGGACTTCAACGCTGACCTTTGCTCTGCTTCTTTCATGACTCTTTAGGGAAACATTCTGGATACCTTTGATTCACTCTCCTTAACAAATTCACTCCCATTAGCAAACCGAGTACGGTGCGTTTGCGAGAGATTTAGTTTGATGATATTATTAATATTCGCGCGAGACTACTTGACTTTATACATACAGTAGATCATTTCCTAACGATGACATCAATTCTAGTAGTCAATACGTGTGAATGAAACAGGATGATTGATGAAACTATTGATTCTCATCACGTAGATACTTCCATAACCACTAGAGAAGCCATTCTTCACTCACTCGACCATTTGAAACCACGGAGCTAGATTTATAGGATTCAAGATATCGGCAATAAAACTATTGCCATACGTGCCAGTATAAAAGATCACTATAACGTCAGGCGCTGGGTATTTCAATTCCCCATGTTTCTCTCAAAGATGTGAAGGATACAATTCCAATCCTTGAACCTGCTCCTGAATTGACGTCGCTTGAGATGCTACACCAGATTGAATTTTCCAGAAGCAGCAATGGATTTTTGTTCTAGTCCAAGGGTTTTCATTTGTTCCCAGATGTGAAGATATAGAAAAAGTGTGACTTGATTCTTCTTTGCACAGTTTCACGAGCCAAGGGCAGTCCAACGCGCTGTGAGATAATTCACTGAGAGATTCAGAGCATATGAACTTGGCTCATCTCATGTAATCCTTGGCTACGAGAGATCTCTGAAATCCTTCAGCTTTATCAAATGCAAGAGCCAGCCAGTGCTTAATGACTTCATCTAGGCCGCACGAGCTGATAACATGTAGATCCGGAACTTGAAATGGTGTGGAGATGTTGCATGGGAGCTGGAAAATGGGGGCATTGAAAATACAATCGCAACACATGAACTGTCCTCATAATCTCTTTGTCAACCTAACTTTACCCCCTCTCCCTCCCCCCCAAAAACTGAGGTAATAGAATAGGTGTTAGTGACTCAGAAGAATTGTTTCGCTTAACCTGTGTCATGTCAAAGTAAATGATTGACATCGTCCCACTCAACCTCAGGTCACAAGACTTCCTGTTTACCTTAACCAATAGCTACCCAATCACGTGTTGAAAGGTACACCTTTGCAGGTCTTGGGATATTCCGAGGTATATTTTTGAATTCTTATGTCGTCTCAAAAATAAATAAATATATCTCAAAGGAAATGCATCTATTAGTACTGCAACCTATTTGGAACCCTTTTTAGAAGTTTCGGGAACATTTTGGCAAGGAACTGAAGATGGGAGCATTGAAGCTACTCTTTACTACGTTATGTACAGCTGCACTGACCGGGTTTCAACTCCGAATAGTTGATTGAATTCTACTTTTTGTTTGATTACTAGAAACACTAGAAGATAAAACCTCCTTCGAATGAGAGAGGAGGCGGGACAAGCTGGAGAATATGGGATACAGATGGAAATGGAGGTCAATTGAAAGGCTGCTTTAGAGATGACAGAAGCGAGAGTGCTATTTATACCAAGTAAAACAAATTAGTATGTGTATTTTTGGAATGATATGAATCGATATTATAAAATGTAACTTTGGGTACTTCTTCGAACACTTCATTTCCTGTTGATCATCTTCTGGGCAGATGGGCAAAAATTATGAGCAAAAGATACTATCTGATCTTGTGGAATGATTAGCTAATTTTATTGTTCCTCTTTGTGTAGTTTAGAATCAATCACTCATATCCCACATTTTGGTTTGATCGATGTTTTTGTTATGTGTGAGACTTCAGAGCCTTTGGTTTTTCCTTCACCTCAAAGACACTACACGTGAGTTTGTTCTGCCCGCTTTATGTAGTCTATTAGACCCTGTCTACAGTACGTGCGAAAGATTGCACTACGACCTCTACCACTTCCTGACTCCTTACAATATACACTCATTAATCATTCAGAGTCATATTATTGGGCCATATTTGATATGGCCCGAGAAGATTAACGGCTTGCCTTAGGGAATCATATAGTTCCTTGAGATCGTTTAAGATGATAATTCCTATACATTCCAATTACAAAAAGAGCAGTATGTGGATGTTGGAGTCGGCTCTGTGATTAAAGCAATCAAAGGCCGACGCAAACGTCGAAACAAGCAATGACGTCATTCTGAATATCCAAATCAGCTATGGACAACAACAATGTGCCCTCCTAACTAGCTAAATTAGTCTATTTGAGTAGGTTTGCAGACTTTGACCACTAATAGTTCAAAGCATAATACCTCAAATTACATGGAACATAGACATTGAACTATACCCACTGCCAATTTATATTCTCAACTGTTTCTCGACGATTCCTGGCATGCTCAAGGTCACCAATGTATCTAAGAGGGAGAGTCTTGCACTACCACGAAATGCGGAGTACCCCGGATCATCTCGATGACTAACTTTTTCTCCTTGGTCTTCAGCTCAAGGAGATCAATCAAACGGTAGGTAAATTCGTCACTAGTACAAGTTCCTCTTGAGACAACCGTCCCCTTACTGAAGGCAGGTGTGCATCCAACAATCTCATTGAAGCCACCCGAATCCATGAAACTTGTCTTCCCAAATGAATTTAAAATGTTCCGACTTTGCCGAGTGCAGATATCATCACATTTCATCTCAACTTGATAGGAAATGAGATTGCTCTTCGAAATTTATCAGTCCCGCAATAGCCCACCAGAACACCGCGAGGGATAAAAACCTGGGGATGTTTAGTTGATACAAGGATGCTTCAAGTTTTGCGTTACATTTAAATACTGACTCGTATTTTCCAGCTCCACAGATTTTTCTGCAGGTCGCCGTGTCAAGTAATTGATTTCATGGGTTTGAGGGTTTCCCCAGATAATTTCATCCTGGCCGGTTGGAGATTTGTGGAGAAGTTTGGAGAAGTTTGGAAAAGTTGGGAGAGGAATTGAAAAGCAATCACAACTATTGAACTTTCTTAAGTTGAAATTCAAAGAGAATGTGTTGTTTGTCAGTAGGTGAATTCTCAGGCACTTGCCGTAAGCCGAATGGAGAATAGTGGCTCCTCGGCAGTTCATTGGTCGTTTTCCTCAAATTCACGCAAGTTCAGTTGTTCTCATTTAGCATGGAACTGACGTAGTTTTTGCGTTATTTTCGTTGTTCCATCATCACCCTGGGATTCCCCTGATGGATGCATGTTAACGAAAATAGGTGACACGGAAAGCTGACAACAACTGATACCCTTTTTAGCATCAATGTGTGCATGTGAAATTTGAATACGTGAGTACGAAGTGCATGCTGAAAGACCCATTTATCCCTGAGAGATTATTGTGAATGTCTTGATTGTTTGAGTCTTCATCATGTATGATGATGCTGCTGATGTCGAAATATTGACAAGTACCTCTTTTGAAATTTCGAATGCATATGCAATGCAGGTCCTAGGTATATTGGGCCCTCAAATGCCCACTTCCTTCCCATTATGTCTCAACATGGGAATGAGTTGGTGGGCCAAAAAGCACGTTCACATGTCAGACCATAGAGTATAGTTCCGAAAAAATGGGGAGAGGGAAAGATGAGAGATAGTGTTCATAAGCAAGAAAATAAAGCAACTTGCTTGTGTAACTCGTGCAAACATAAGCCGCAACAAGTTTTGATATTGTATCTACAGATACTTCCTTGGCAAGATGCAACTAACCACAACATCCTCAAGGAACGGCGTTGTTTTTCGGTCAAATTTGAGAATTAGGAAACGGTGTCGAATAGTTCATTCGGATTGGAGGATTTCTGACGGATGTGAGAAACATTTCTGATTTGAAGGAATTCCTTATCAATATACATTGTACTTAATCGGTACAATGGCACTCCGTACATTAGGGCTATTTTATCCCTTTTCACTGGTCAAATAGACGAGTGTGTATGTAAGCGCTCACCAATGAGGTTTAGCTTGAGGCTGGCGAGATGTTGGTTGGTTGGATAGATGGAAAATACTTTTCGTATCCACTTCCTCGCAAGAGCGCAAGAGACGATTAAACACAATGACTGAGATTGAGACTGAGACTGAGACTGAGACTGAGACTGAGAATTAGACTTTCACGGACAAATCCCATAGTGAAAAAAGCACGAATCGCGACTTTGAACACGTTCTTTTTTTTTTTTGCGTACAGAGCACAATCTTTAGGACTCTATTCTGTAGTACAAACTTGTACGGTACATTTCATTACCACCTACTCATTCTATCCAAATGACGGGCGTATCGATGGTCCTTCCAAAGGATTCATCAAAGAGAATATAGATCTGTTTTAATAGCGCCAGTCGATCTGATATGGATACACATTTTCCATGGCAGAAATCGATTGGAGCTCCCCCTCCCGCCCCCCAAAATTTAGATGCTCAAGCGACACGAAGCACAAAGTGATTTCAACTAACGATTCATGACCGATGATGCGAGCATCTCGACCTCATCCATGGACAATGGCTGTGTTAGGTAGGTGGCCGTGCAAATGAATTGTCTCCACCGTTGGTCGTTGCCTTCATAACCTTGGTAACAGGTACTTACGAGCTTACAAAGTACGAAGTAGAGTGGACTGTCTGAATGGCATCAATTTCCTTGCAATTAGAAACGAGATGATAAGATTGTTACCTCGGGTAGAGATTGAATCTGACTGTGCAGTATACGAAGTACACTCCCATCGGCAAAAATTTCACAGCAAGTTCTTCCTTTCTCAATTCTTTTACGTGGTTAAGTGGAACTCTGAAGGGGTCCAGACAAAATAATGTTTTCCCCCCACCCCCTCCATCTCCATCCATCCCACCATACCATGGCACCACCATCCCACCAACTCATTCTTTCCACGCCATCCAAAATTGGGGTTAGTAGATACTAGTAGAACTAGGTATGCAAAACTGCGTCATAACTAGCACCCCTGGATTCAAAGACATTTCTCTTATCAGCGAAACATGTTGATGAAACGTATTCGGGTTTGCTCTTAACCAAACAAGTTAATATCATCAACAACATCGACGACTCAGCATTCAAAGTTTCGGTCCATGTAACAATGGACGGTAAAAGTCGGAAACTTTTTCACAAGGATCTCAAGGCACGTGCAAATGCAAAATCAAATGCAAATGCAATTCTGTACAAGAATGTAGACCACCGAGCCGATCTTTCTAGGACGGGAACCGGTTGATTTGAGAAGAGGAAATCTCCCCCTAGACACCCAAATACCCCAAGCAATACCATTGTGTGCTTTGTTGTTATTCGACAACATCAAATATATACAAGGTCTACAGCAGTGGGGGCGAACCTTGCGTACTTGGACCCAATAGTTGAGGTTGAGGGATCCACACCATGAAATCCCGATCGATATTAACTAGGTAGCAAGCATGAAAGGCAAGCTCGATGGAGCAACATGTAGCTCGATGTCATACTAACAAAAAGCGGTTTCAGCAATTCACCGTCATGTTCAGCTTTTCCCATGATGAAGTTGATAATCATCATCATTGAAGAGATATTCAAGGCTAAAAGATACTCCACTTAGTCTAAGGGCCGAACATACTTAGAGAGTAGTTTGCTCTCTAGTCCAGAGACGGACCTAATTTGTTTGAATCAAGACATTTGCATTTCTGCTTCTTTAAAACTAAAAGATCCCCCCCCTCTAAGTTTGGTTGATCACCATCACCTTATTTTTCAACTCGTTTTCGTCTATATTCTTGATATATCTTGTCTTTGATCATTCAGTTCTCTGGGTCACACCAACTATCTAACACTTCAAGGTGTACGATTATCGAATAAGATTTAAGCGCATATTACCTGATAATCATCACCTTTCCTGGTCAAACGTTTTAGGCCAGCATATCATACTCGACCCACAGATTCATTATTCCTACGCAAATAATACAAGCGCGCGCTGTTAGACGCAGTTTTTTAGTCCAAACAACAAACGGGCGAAGCAGTTCCCGTTATCCGAAAGTCAACCGCTGACTGTTCCTGCCAACTTAATCCAATTTCGTACCACCTTAAATATACTTAAAATGGCGCCTTCTTCCACCCTTAAACCTTCTGCAGCTGCCAGACCCAGACCTGGAATTCGCAGACTTTCAAGTATGACTACCAACGCAGTAGAAGTTTCAACCGGCGGACCAGTCGTCGTTGTTCCAGAAAGATTAATGAGGGAACCTTTATCTCGAGGAGCCTCATACCAAGGCGGAAACTTCGCAGCTTCATTGGAAAATGCCAGAAACGAACTCAGTGCTATGAACCTCGAGGAAGAGGAATCTTCGTCAAGTTCCCCAGACTCACCGGCAACTCCACTGACACCTGCCGATGTCCCCACCACTGATTCTTTTGCTTACGCCTTTGATATCGATGGTGTTCTCATTCGTGGTGGAAAGCCAATTCCAGAAGCTATTGAAGCTATGAGAATGTTGAATGGAGAGAATGAGTATGGTATCAGAATGTATGTTACCTTCAATAAAAAGTGCGGAGAACCCCTTGCTGACACGTCTTTAGTCCATACATATTCTTGACAAATGGAGGTGGAAAAACTGAAGCAGAAAGATGTATTGATCTTTCAAGACAACTGGACATTGAAGTGTCGCCTTCACAATTTATTTGTGGTACGTACCTAAGCCGGGATTCTTCCTTTGAAGGATTTGACAAAATTTACTTGCAGCTCAAATACTAATTCTCTCCAGGTCACACACCTATGAGAGAAATGGTTGAAAAATACGAAACTGTTCTTGTAATTGGAGGTGAGGGTGAAAAATGCAGACAGGTCGCTGAAGGTTACGGATTTCGTGATGTCATTACTCCAGGTGATATCATTAAAGACAACGAACATACCACCCCATTTCGCAAACTCACTTCCGAAGAATTGAAGAATTCACGTGGTGGTCGTGATTATGGCAAAACTAAAATCGAAGCCATATTCGTCTTCGCCGATAGTCGTGATTGGGCTAGCGACGTTCAAATTATGCTCGATCTTGCCATGTCCAAAGGAGGATACATTGGCACCCTATCCGAAACTTTCGATGAAGGGCCACCAATCTACTTCTCCCACAGCGATATTGTCTGGTCAGCTGCTCACGAAAATGTTCGTCTCGGTATGGGCGCTTTACGAAAAATGACCGAAATGCTTTTCAAAGACCTCACCAAGGGTAAAGAACTTGAAACCATCGCTTTCGGAAAGCCTCAAATTGGTACCTTTGAATTTGCCACCAGGTTGTTAAAGCAATGGCGCAAGGACGAACATCGCTGCAACCGTCCTCCTGAGACTGTTTACTTCGTCGGCGATACCCCAGAATCTGATATCAGAGGTACTAATCAATTCAACGAGAAGTCTAAGAATGATTGGTACTCGATATTAGTACGAACTGGAGTGTACCAAGAGGGGACTGAGCCAGCATACAAACCTAGAGTGATCGTGGATACCGTACTGGATGCGGTCAAACATGGAATCGAAAGGGAATTCAAGAAGAAGATGAAGGAGAACAACCCAAGAGGATTACCACTCAACAGCTTGGGTGGATTGAGCCTCGATGGAAAACCAACGATGGGAGCCATACCACCCAAAATTTTGGAGGTCCCCAGTCAAGGTGTTAGCGAGACAGCTACTCCTGAGGCTACAGATTGATAAATTTGCCTTCACTGCCTGCAATTGATCTATACCTACATTTATTATGCAAAAAAAAAGAAAAGTCTTCTTGGGTTGATTCTACTGGTGTTATGATGGAACTTGATATTACGATGGATGGATAAATGGATATTGGATTGATGGAGTCTTGGACCACTGGGGGGGCGTTCAACGAGAATACAATATCCTGAAAGCGATACATGAATTTTCCTTGCAGAATTGCAGCAGTGAAATATATAAATCAGGGATGGATGAAAGACGAGTAGAGTGATAAACATTCGATCGATAGTTAGATCAATCAATTGAATATCTTGATTCTTACAAAGCTCATTGCTTCAATTCAATGTCGGGCGTTCATTTGTGAATTAACCTTCAATCATGATCATATAGGTATAAAGAGCTTCTTGTGCTATTTCTCGGAGCAAGATGAAAGTTCATCAAGGAAAACGGATAAGGTAGAAGTGGAGAATTGCGCAAAGTAACAAGAGGACTACTTAGTCATGAACTGAGAGGTTATGATATAAGTTCAATAGTTTGAATTGAAGCCAAGGACCTATTACGCCATATTGAGCCCCGTGGATGGACTAACGCTAATGAAAGCCCGATGAATTACGGTCATGGGCAATATTTTTCGTTCACAAACTAGCACAAACTAAAAGCCAGCCCCCCAGAAAGGAAAACATGTTCGCCGACACCAACCCGATTATTTCATAGCTCGTTCTTAAGCAAGTCCGCACATTTCTCTGCCACCATGACAGCAAGTGCTTGCAAGTGTCCCGATACAATTTGCGGGAAAATACTTGTATCGCAAACTCTTGAGCCTTTAACACCATAGACTTTTAATTCATCATCTAACACGCCTGGGGCTTTAGTGTCATGCTCGGGTGTCATTCTACATGTAGATGCATAGTGAAAAATTGTTCTGATTCGTTTACGGATGAATTTATCCATCTCTTCGGTGGTGTTACTTTGAACGTCAAGTTCTTGTTTTTCAGCAGGGAAGGTGATATTTCGAAGAAGAGGGAAACTAGACGCTTTCATTTTATCTGCTATGGAAAGTGCCAGTCGGATGGCGCTGCGAGTAATGGTATAATTAGAGTCGTCGGATAAGATTCCGAAATCAACTTTCGGCTTGTCGTGTGGACTTGACGATGCCAAGCGGACCGTTCCATGGGATTTTGGCTGAAGAATCGTGGCTAGAACGCAAAACATAGGGGTTTTCGAGAATATGTTTTTGAATTCCGGCTCATCAAATTTATCCATTCCACTCATGGAAAGTGGTATGAGCTCAATGTCGGGGATGAGACTTTGAGAGTCAAAAGATTTCGATGAAGCTTCGTCGACAAGGCCATTACTATCTTCTTTGATCATTCGAGAGCGTACGTAAAGAGCTAAGGTCTGAACGGGAATGCTGAAGAGGCCAACGTGGAAGAAGATGTATTTGAAAAGCTCGAGTGCGATTTTCAGGGGGCTGATTGCCATAGAAGTTAGTGATTCGGCTTCCGGTACCTCCCAAGCGACTGGGATATTATGGTGGTCGGTCTGTATCAGAGTAGATTAGTAAATTTATACTGTTGATCAGAATAACCTGAAGCATACCAACGTAGATCCGGCCCCCGGTAGGTCATGCACCACTTTGATACCATGTTCCTCTAAACACTCACGAGGCCCAATACCACTATGCGATCAGCATGTTAGTCTTTTCTTTTTCCTTTTGCTATTTCCTTCTATTTCTCCTCCATACACGATAAAAATAAGCAAAAGAAGGAAATACACCTGAGCATAAGCACTTGCGGTGAGCCTATAGCACCTGAGCACACAATAACTTCTTTGTTAACCTTTACTGAATAAATACTTTCGGATTTTTGATCCGAAGATTTAAAGAGTATTTTTTCAATACGCGGAAGCCCCCTTTCCAGCGTAAATACAATCCGAGAGACAAGAGCATTGGTACAAATTGTGAGATTTCGTCTTTCCAATGCAATCTTCTTGGAATGAAACGCTTCAAAACTGGATACACGCTCTCTGCGCCTACTAAGAGTAAGAGGGAGTGTTGCGACTCCTTCTGGGGGAGCATCCGGAGCATTGCAATCTAGCAATGAAACCCATCGCTTTAGCACAATCAGTGAAACTACCGAAAGTCAGAAGTGCGATCATAATCAGAGGACTCCGAAGAAAGCTAACGCTCGGTAGGCTTGAAATAGCCAATTGAAGTAAGTGAAGGTTTGAGTAATCCATGGTCCTGTAGCACTCATAATTCAGTACCAGAGGAGAACAAACGGTGCATTTGAGTTTACCCACCCGTGTTTCCATGATAAGTTGAATTCCGAGAGTCAAGAGAGGTCTCGCTCTTGACAAAGTAAGGCAGTAATTTCTCATAGCTCCATTCAGAATGGCCCAAAGATGCCCATGCATCATAGTCGGCGGCAGTGCCGCGTGTATAAATCATACTATTGATTATGGAAGTGCCGCTCAGAGTTTCTCCGCGGATTACTCTACTCTGACGATGATCACAATATCTCATGGGTTCAGATTTCCACCTCATAGCACCAAAAGTCGGACGAGTCGGATCGGAAGAAATGAGAGGATTACGGGATAGCCATGTGTCATTTGTAGGACCGCACTCGAGGACGAGAACTGAGATATCGGGTTCTTCGCTCAATCGAGAAGCTAATGTACATCCCGCGGCGCCCCCTGAAACCACCACAGATGTTAGCTATGAGATCCATAGTGAATTGGAAAATTGAGAAAATGGTAGAAACAACGCACCTCCAACTATGACAAAATCATATGTTTTGGAATTAACCTGTGCCGGGTGACATTCGGGGTATTTTTTACCTAACGGCCACCACATGATTGATGGGTGGAGGAACTCGGAAACACTGGAGATCTTTCATGAGAAAGACGAGGGATACACTTGGTGGAAAGTGTCGTACGGATCAAAAGATCATTTGAATGGTAGATTTGCTTGTCGGTCATTGATGCGAAACAGATGCAAAGGTAGGCTAATTAGGCAATGCAGCTACTTGTCTTCGCCTCAGTAATTCTGAAAACATGCACATTTAATGCAGAAATGTGGCGATGTCGGTATGCAGAATCGAGCCTTGATATTCAACATTTTTATTCAATATCTAGGTATTTGTAGACCGCTACCAAAATCGAGCGATGCAATGATGTGCAGTGAGGTTGCGGCGCTGCAAATTGCGGCACATGGTTTCCATGGCGTGTTTGTTCCTTGTCTCCTTCAATAATTTTCATAGTCAAACAGGATGCCCGGATAATAACTCATTTTCCACAAGGTTGATTCCAAGAATTCGCACGAGCTTACCGGACACAGCAACACGAACCCAGCCCTCTTACCATATATTATATTATTTGAAAGGTGCCATGAATGTACGGATGGCTTTCTTACCCCTGTGCTTGCGATGATTCCTCTTATTACACCTGTGAGATTTGATACATACAAACGATTGCCAATACTAACAAGCTAACATTAGATTTGTTGGTTGGATTAGAATCATAGTGAAAAGATCCGATGGTAAGGGAAAGGATTAAGGACAAAGCTATCCATAGGACGACTCCTACGTAACTACAACGCATATTCACACAGTAAGCTAATATTTGCTTGTAGAATGATTTACCTCAATGAATTATTGATTCACAAAGAAATTCTTCGACCGGATATACTGCAGCTGTTTCTCAACAGAAGTTGGCATGCGTTTCTGACCGATGACATCAAATACCAATCATAAGTTCAATGGCTCAGGAACTTATCATGAACTATGGTATCAGACTGGCAAAAGAAAATGTACGATTTTTTTTTCTCCCGAGGCAAGTCCCTCATCCTTGGCTAGCTTTCCTTATGAAGACACGTTCTACTTGAAGGTACCATGAACCAAATCACTGCAATTCAACCATCAAAACTTTTCGCTTTCTGTGTTTAGTTACTTTAGCTAGACCTATGAAAGCGATTGCTTGGAAAGTATCAAAAGAATCTTGAAGACTAACATGTCTTAAGGTTCGCTGGTTTGCTCTGGATTTTCCTTCTCAAGGGATAGAATTTAATATTGTTTGGAAGACTATTGAAACATTGGTCAAGACCTACCTGCATCTATTCTCTTGAATGCCAGTATGATACTATAGCCCGCAGGATGCCCTGTAAAACTTTCCACTTGCTCTATCTTCGTCTCCGGTACTACCACACTCTGAAATTCCTTGAAAACTGCTACAGTCACCACTTTCATCACTACATTTTTGTCAGCAAATTGTCTCAAGTTTCGGTAAATAAATACCTTCACTGAAGGAGAGTTCACTTACTACGAACAGCGAAATGGTTTCCACTACACATTCTTCCTCCACTACCAAAAGCCCAGTGCCATCGCATCATTTGTTTCTTTGCCTCTGTAGACGCATCTAACCATCTATCTCGATTCCACTTTAGAGGATCCGGGAAAACATCCGAGTTTCTGTGCAAAGTATATGGAGATGCACTAACAGTGATACCACCCGGTATCAGATATTTTCCAATAATAGCGCCATTTTCCGGAACTTGGCGAGTAAATGGTCCTAGAACGGCAGGATAAAGTCGTAGTGTTTCCATAAGTATAGCATCTAGTAACGGTAATGCATCAATTTTTGCGAAGGCGTCGTGACTAGATTCACGGAAAGTAATTCTTTTTGCAGACGCCGGATGACAGATGTGTGACGAGCGAGCTCGACCATCAAATAGCTTACCGTGATAGACAATCCTTCATGTGGAGCTGCGGTATGGTTTAGCATTTCTGCAGCACCCACTGTGTCTAATTGATCTGCAGAACGGGATCCGATGCCTCAAGCTTTCGGCATATATGTCCATAGACAGTTGGATAAGATTCTATCTCATTAGAACCTCCAGATTGAAGAGTGACCGGTGCTCGGTCGGCCATTGAGAGAACAAACTCTTCCATCGCTTGAGAAGCGGCAGCTATCCCCTGATTCAATGGACTCATGCCAAGACGAGTCATTCATTCCCTAAGACTTGGAACATCGACTCTCCAGAATAGCCCACCAAGGCCCAGCTCAAAATCCTGAAGAACCGTTTTCTTGTCGGGATCTTCAACAAGATTCGAGGCGTTTTTGAGACCATAGAAATATGCACTCGTAAGATCCATAAAGAGTGCGTTATTCTCTTGAAATATGTCCACTGGTGTGCCTGTTTCCGCCCAAACGCGCATCCGAGGAATAAATCTGTTGTAGGTAATGCTTCTCAAGATCTCCGTTAAGGCCTTGGATTCCTGGATGAAAGAATTGGAATAAACATGAGAAAACAACACGCTGTGGCTAAATATGAAGACAAGTTCAAAGAACTGTCAAAAGCAAAGCATCAAGAGCAATATGTTTACATACCCATAATTCAAGGACACAGAATACCATCCCCCTTTCTCAAATCCACTGACATAAAGTGTTTTAATATCATTTTTAAGACAATTGATACTCAATTCTGTTGGTGCAATTCTAATAACAGTACCGTGCTTTTTATGAGCAGCGTATCGGGCTTTATGCTCACTGTTTTTTACACGATGCCAAAATAACCAAAACTTTGAGTATGGCACTGTGAAATGTGCATTGGGAACTTGGGATAGAGGTGAGGGGATAACATTCTGTAGATGCTTGATGAGCCATATAAATGATGCTACAAATACAAATGTATAAGCTATGAGAGGTAACATGATGCATGTATAGCTATTAGGAGAGCAATAATAAGTTGCTTAACACACAGTTCATAGAACCAAAAGGGAAAATTGGGGATGGTGAGGAGTTGAAAGAACTACATGCTTCGAAATGAACCTTACATCTAGCATTGCAGTAGCACGATTCTGTAGGTCTGTCGTTCTTGCACTTTATTAAGTTTGTTTTCATCAATTGGCATTTGCGATCGACCATCCCGTTGTAGCGCAGCTGTGAAACTATCGGTCGTGACTCCCGTATTGGTGATTAATGTATAATGAAGCAGCAAGAACCTCATTTACTACAGGAGATAATGCCCAATGCAGGTATGAAGATAGAGATGCAGACATCTTTAGCCACAATGTAATTGCAACCATAAATCATGTATTTTGTGGCAGCCAATCAAACGCCATTATAAATCAAACTGGGGGCTGCATTATGGCATGATTGTTATATCCAAAGAGAGTTTTTCACATTGGCTTTAGCTACAATTTCTATGTACAAATTTTCCTAAAGTTTGGATTGTATAGATGAGCGGAATCACCCAGCTAGAACCATCTGAATCATCCAAGCAGACTGCGTTCATTTAAGTCCTACAAGTGTTTTGGATGTTCTAACTTGTTCAAAAGGTTCAACTCATTTGAATGATTGATTGATACAAATGCACCAAAACATCTCAATCAAGCGTGCTTTTCGACACTGTCGCCTCTATCTCCAGCCCTCATAAATGAGGTAGGACTGTAGTGATCATTATGATCCTCTGCCAAGTTCTCATACAATTTGGGCCTCTCAACATCCATTCTAAAGACATGTCGCCTGATAGGGTAAGTAAATTGACTCCATCCATATGCGGCGTGCTTCCTCGTAGGCACGTTGAAAACTTGGTCCAATTCTTCCAGTGTTTTGTTTTTAGTCTCTGGGACAAATAGGAGGGTAAGAAAGAAGCCAACAATGTTAAAACCAGCGTAGAAGGAGAAAGCGCCTTGCGCCTTGAAGGCTCTCAACATTGATGGCCAAGTAATGGCGAGGACAAAATTGAAAAACCAAGTAGTTGCAGTTGCTAAGGACATCCCTAGCGAACGAACATGTAGAGGGTAGGCCTAAAGATTTGTTAGGGTCAGGTCATTTATATACAAAAAATTAACTTTCTTACCTCTGCGGAGTACGTAAAGGGAACAGGCCCGGCTCCCGGGCTGTAGGCCAAACAAAAGAGATAGATGCCTAGAGCTACGATGGCAATGCGAGTAATTCCCTCTGGAATCATGAAGCTCCAGCCGGTCATAAACAGAAAGACTGACATAAGCGGGAAGGTGAATAGTAGAAGCCATCGTCGACCGAACTTGTCGATTGTCCAAATTGCAGGAAGTGCTCCGAGAAAATTAAGCATGCCGAAACCCAAGGACGCACATAGAGCACTGACTTCCGAAAAGCCAGCGTCGACGAAGATTACGGATGAATAATAGGCGATCACATTGATGCCACAGAACTAATACGTATATTAGCTATCATGCTCAATTTCTTGTTGATGTGAAAGGTCACGAAAATCGGAAGCCGGGGATAGAGAGATGCATATCCCCCTTTCATCACTATGAGCTGGCCGATAATGACGTGTTTCCGGAAATTGAAGTTGGACATATAACTTACCTGCTGCATAAACATGGTGATCTCTGACGCAACCATTGCTCTTCTAATCCGAGGTACTGTGAATAATTGCTTGATATGGTTTTGTCCAGAACCCATGTTATTCTCAGCTTCGAGAAGCATGTGCATCTGGAAAACATCACGTGCTGCCTGGACCTTGGTGTGTCTAATTCTGCACATAGCTTGATATGCTTCTTGGTGTCTCCCTTTACCCATGTACCAGCGAGGTGACTCGGGGCAGTAGAAAACAAAGAAACAAACGAAGAGAGCAGGTACTCCAGCAGATCCCATCATTAGCCTCCAATTAAGTCCATGGATATTAGATGCCGTATCGGGAACATAGTAGAAAGCAAGATCAAATGCAAAACCTAACATAATACCAAAAGCAGTAAATACTTGCCATTGCATTGCCATAGCGCCACGGATTGATGCTGGAGAGGTCTCACAAGCATATACAGGCACAGTCGCTGATCTAGGTAAAGTTAGCATCGAAATGTTATTAGAGTTGACTAGCAAGATATTCAATAGCGATGAGAGCATCTATTTTACTGATATCATGAAGGACAAAACAGGCAACAATACATACTTCGCACCAAGACCTATTCCAAGCATGAACCTAGTATCAAATGTTAGAGATTGTCAATTTTCTGAGAATTTGTAGGGTTTCTCTTAAATACCTAGCGATAAACATGTGCCACCAGGTGTTGGTGAATGCCTGCCAGAAGCAGGTTAGTGCGGAGATTAAACAAGTGACGAAGATGGTGCCTCTGCGCCCCCACTGCGAAGAGTCAGTCTTGCCTATCGAAGAAGATTCTGGTGTGAAACAAGGATTATAAAGGAAAAGAACTGCATTTGGTAGTAAAAGGAGTGTATATAACTTACCCAATTGTTAAATGGAACAGTCAGCCAGCAGCCAGCGATTGCACAACCGAGATATCTTTGAAATTCTGAAGTTAGCAATGGCTTAAGCGGCTATAGCCAGGGTTAGAACCTCGAAGGGAACCTAGAAATCGAATACGTACGGGGCACCATTTGTGATACCTAATAGCCATGGGTCCAAAGAACTGTTTTCATCATCAATTCCAAACAAACGGGCGTAAAAGATCTGCGCTCCATTTACAACACTCTCATCTACTCCTTGAACGGCTGCGCAAACTGAACACAGCAAAATAACTTTGATGAAAAGCGATGGCAGGGACCACTTGCTTGTTCTTTCTTTGTCCAGATAATCAATCTCTTCCCTAGAAAGTTCGTTTCTGGCTCGAGCACTACCGGAATCTTTTGCAAGCAATGCTCCGGCCTTGAATGCGAAAATATCAACAGGGTCGCTGAGCCCATGTTCTCGAGCGTAAACCTCGGCAAGTCCTTCTAATTGATCTTCATCATATGATGCTAAAGGATCATTTAAGATTCTGTTTGTGGCTGCAAGACGTTCGGCGTCAGTGGTATGCTCGAGATGTTGTGGGGAGGAAACCCTGTTTTCGGGCTGCTCTTTTTGATCAGGGCTTGTAGTAGAAACCATGATGAAACGAGGGTTCTGGACATACAAGATTGAAGAGAAGTGAAGGGTTAGAAGAAAGATAAAAAATTTGTTTATGGGAAATACTTGAAGAATATAAATACGTACTCGTGCATAGTATGCTATACTTGCTAGCTACACGAGAATGACATCGACATAGACGATCTAATAATCTAGACCATAGATAACTTTCAAAGTCGCATGATTTGAGTTCGATAGGTTCAGTAGCTCAGCGAATTCTCCATAAGCAAGGAAGTGAATGACAATTTCAAAGAACGTTCGAACAACTAGTTCGCCTTGATATCATTTCCACTTGGAAACATCTTCGCAGCTAGGTAGAAACATGGAAAACTAATTTGTTTATCAAATATGAATGCCATGACTTCTTGTTTGTTTGCTTGGTGTGTAGATCATATTTGATTAACTATGGAAAATCGGTCCATAGAAGATCTACAATCGTAGCTTGATAGCTTCACCTGCTAAGTTCCCACCCATGATCAGAGTTAAATGGCCAGCACGGATATTGGTTGCTTCTGTCTCCTTAGCAGGTGGAGTTGGATAGTGGATGGAAATGCCTAGTATATACATTATACACATGTGAGTTATCACCTTGCACACTCAGCTACTGTTGAAGTTCCATTGGAAACCCAATTTGGAGAAGAATCTCTTTTCCGTCGTAGTTCTACATGCAGGTGATGTTAAAAACGGCATCTTATGTAAGCAATCAATTAATCATTGGCCTAGCCCTGTCAACTGTTCCGAGTTACATAAAAACGTCAATTAGGCGGCTTCGAATTCAGACCATTCAACAAACGTTCAAGCTATAATAGGTAATCACGGTAATGTATACCTAGCAAGTGATGATGTTCAACACTAATCTGCCCAAGTTTTATATCCTAATTAACAGGTTGGCATAGCCGACTATTGCCATTTCGATATCGACTTGCTGCTTGGCGTGTCGCTCGCGCGTCATTGCTGTTAAGGTTATGCTCCGTAGAACTTAGACTAGGTGTTGTTGCTCTGATGATCACGATGAATGACAAATTGTTGTCAATGATTGAGATATGCAACAAAGTGTTTCGATTAAGTATTTGGCTCAGTTGATAGGGCATATCTCGTTGGCTCACATGATCCAAGCCCATGGGGTGAAACAAATGGACAGAACATTGGCAGTACTTATTAGCCAATGGCCTCTGGAGTTTACATTTGCAAGACTTCGAGGTTCACTAAAGCTATGATACCGAAGTCAATTGGAGCATTACACCTATTTCCAGCGAACTCCCACAAAACCACCATACATCGATACAACCACCGGTACAAGATAGGATGGAAACCCTCCTCTCAATTATATCTCGAAAAAGCTCAACTGTTAGCCCTCTCAACCACGGCTGAATACGTTTTGTCCACAACTTTCAATACCTCTTTCCAAACTTGCGCCTGCATATTTTGGCCCTTGTCTCCAAAGATGTTATGACCAACAGAACTACATATCTTCTTAACTTGCATATGATCGCGGGGGCTGTATAGAACCTACTTCTTATAATTTTCCTCCGTCTCATAATTTGTGTAATATGCGCCATGTTCCGATGAAGGAGTGAGAGCCGCAAGGACGTAAGTTCGAGCACCACCCTCAGTAGTCTTGCAAGCAAGGCTCATCCACAAATTGATCATAATACCTATTACTACACCGGTATTGTACTCTCGTCCAAGGTCTGATTTTACCATTCCTGGAACGAATTAGAATCGAAAGTTATGACTCCGAATTAGGCCAATGAGTTACTAACCTGGACAAATTGAGTTCACAATAACCTTAGGCCTTGATTGATATCAGTATATTTTACATAATCAAGGCTTCAAGAGTGGGCATGAGAGGAACATGTCATACTCTCCATCAGTCCTCAATGCTAACTTGGCGATTTCATTGACCGCATACTGTTGGAGCAATTTGGTTAGAGCATAACTACTCTGCCCGCCCTTCCACTTCTCCTTCGCGCTCCAATATTTGAGCACGTTATTTTTTGGCCCATTGGAAATTTCAATGTTCCTATGAAGTCCACCTGGAAGCTCTATGTTAGTCAAGCCTATTCAAAAATCCAGGTGGGTTTCTTTGTAGAGTCGATCGACGTGGATTCATCAAGGCACAAGTGCCTCAGTGTTACTTACTTGTTACTATGCCCAAATGAGCATTTCCTCTTCCAACCTCTTTCATCCAAGGCAGCAGTAGTAACGCCAAGAAAGAAGTCCCAAGAATGCTTGTCTCGATCATGCCTTCATATTCTTCCTTGCCTAATCTGTGTTTAGTGGAAATAGCTCCAGCATTCAAACAAACGAAGTCGATCTCTTGAATACCACTTGTTACTTTCCCTGCGAACTCATTTATAGTTTCAAAGGTGCTCATATCTAACCTGAAGTCTCTGATTAGTGTCTGAACCAAGATATATTCTCATAGCGACAGTGTAGAGCTGTCCAATACTCCGCAATAGCCCGTTGTGTGTGAACTTCAAAATCTGGAAGCCCGCAGACACCTGGAAACAATTCAAATTTTCAGCTGATCTGAAAATTCGATGGATTTTCAGAAATCGCAAAGCTTCTATTAGTTTTTCTTATGTCAATATACACAAATGAACTATACATACTCCATACATCTTATAATGTTTTTTCCTATCGTGCTCGTCTCATCTTCTATTCTAGCCTTTGCAAGTTCCCCTTTCGCAAGCGATCTTCCACTTATGATCACAGATTTTGCACCCAGATTGACAAAATGTACCGCAGTTGCATAACCTATTCCCGATGTTACACCAGTAATCAGAACAGATTTTCCCAAAAAGGTATTGGTTGTCGGAAGGGGAGGAGGGTTGAACTTGTTGTTCCAGATAATTGATAGAATAGATGGCATTCTGAAGGATTATTGAGTTAATGATTGGACAATAAAGGGCTTGAATTATTAAGAGGCATTTCAGCTTTGATAATATTGTGAGTTAAGTTCAGGCATATAAGATACTCTCGGAGATTTTGGCCTCAGAGGGGTCATGGAGGAATATCAATCCGACTGGACTTCCAATCCTCACATGAATCATTTCAATATAAAGCCGAAGTTGGAATGTGAAGAACAGCTCTAGGAATTCGACACTATCCCAATAATGACATTTACATGGGTCTCCTCACACAGTATACAATAATTCAAATGCTACCGTCCCAAAACTATAGCCTCGTTAACGAGCTACGGAATCGATAAGCTATTCTATACAATTGTTATATAGAGGTCAAGCGAAGGATGAGTGGAGTACGAAACCAATGCTTGAATAGGCGGATTTTGATCACTCCTGTAATTTCTTTAATAACTCAATTATTCCTCTTAATATTGTATAAAATAAAGTTTTTAGATACAATTCAAACAAAAAAAGGCTAATGATTCTTCGGATCTTCTTGAGTTCACAAAATTCATTTATAATTGATTTTTTATTCAATTCAATTCAAAAGATTTCAACAGTGATTTGAGTGGTCAAATTCCCCCGCTTTTTTGTCCTGCGAATAGACAGCCTTGCTTGCATACTAGCCTCGTCTAAAGAATTTCCACTAGGCTGGCTCTCGCAAAGAAATATTGCACAACGTCGTGAACAATCCAATCACCTCACAACCTCTCCCCAGATTCCCAATTTGGTCGCTTCTGAAGAGCTCTAGATCCAAAATGCCACCTTCTTCTACACAGCCTCTCTTACTCTCGCCCGCCGAACTCTCTTACCTCCACACATCCCTCTCTCTCAACCCTCCAATTCGCCCTGACGCCCGGACGTCTACTCAATTCCGTCCTCTCATCGCCGAATGCGATGTCCTTCCTGGCACAAATGGCAGTGCGCGTATTTGTTTTGCAGATGGCACTGAAGCTATCGTGGGCGTAAAATGTGAAGTCGAAAAATCGCGACCGACTTATCAAGCTGCAGAACTTGGTCCTTCAGAGGAAGATGATGATGATGAGGAAGATGAAGACATGAGAGAAGCGATAGAGAAAGAGAAGCTAGAGAAGGAACAAAAGGGAGAGAGAGATTGGCTGGAATTGAGTGTCGAGATTCCGGGATTTAGGGATGACGATAGTATGCCTGTTTTTATGGCGGCCATGCTGAGTGAGGCGCTACTAGCAGATGCTGAGTTTGTGGGGAGATTATGGATCAATTCGAGGTTTCATTGGAAGATATATGTCGATGTAAGTTTTTCTTTACACTTTCATACTGGAATACTTATAATTTGTAATTTTTCAATTATGGCGACGACTGACAATCATACAGATTTTACTACTTTCACAGCCACTATCCTACCCACTACCCCTCCTTTCATTAACAACCCATCTCGCACTTCTATCTACGCGTCTTCCACGTCTCAAGTCCGAAGGTGATGAAGATCCACTCTTTGACGACGACTGGGAAGCTTCCGTCTACTTATATCCTCGAACACCACAATCCACCAACTCCCGACCTCCAATTACACTTCTCGTCATATCCGTTGGCGATAATATAATCTTCGACCCGAGTAAAGAGGAACTTACAGTTGCGGAAGCTGTATTAGCTATTACCATTGGTGAAAGAAGACGTAAGGATGGAGACGTAGATATGGATTCTAGCTCTGGAAGAGATCTAAGGTTGTTGGCTGTGAGGACCGTGGATTTACCAGCTAGGTTAACAGCGCCTGGTGTGCCTAATGCGATGAATACTGCTACCGGAGGTGCGGCAGCTGAGACGACAGATTTGGCATCGACTCAAAGAGAGACGATGAATGAGGGAGGTGTATGGCAACCACCGAGGGGAGGAATCAAGAGAAAGTTGGTCGCAACGATAATCGCAAAGGTTATGGAGAGGGGAGGTGTAGCAGAGGAGGTGTTAGATGGATTGGAGACTGTGGAGCTGTCCTAGTGTCGCGATTTTACTAGGAATTTTCTACAATGATACCCTTCTTCTCCCAGACATGTACAACATCTCGTCTCATGCCGGCTCAACATTAGACCAATGTTCTAATCCGATTTCCCCAAAAATGAAAAATGGTATCAAAAGATGCGTCTGGCTCTTACCAAATCCCCAGCCATTTCTTTCCTGAGAATTGTTTCTCATAAACGACCTGCTTCTCTCCTTCCTTGCTCTTGCCCACACCCCCCTCAGCCGTCTCGGCAATTTCAGCTTCCTTTTCATGTCCCAACTTAATTCCCGGCCCCAAAACCTCTTTATCAGTCTTAGCAGTCCAGCCACCAAAGCTCTCGTCTTTATCCAATCCATGCGCCTTTCTATAAGCAGCCCTCTTCGCAACGTCCTCCACCTTATGTTTTCTTCTTTCCATTGTCTCTGCTGTTACATGCGCTGTATGCAGCTGCAAAACTTCATAGCATGTTCTTGTAAATGCGATTGGGTGTAGAAATAGTTGTGGCCATTCAGGTAGCATATCTCCGAATGGGGAGTCGCGCTTGAAGTTTGTGATCCAGACTCCTCCTGCGAGGGTAGAGAGTGTGCCCTGGAATTGAAGGTTAGTTGTAAGATTTGGAGCAGCTGAAAGACAGTGTATTAGAAATTACCAATGCGATCCAGATATGGATGGACTTGTTGTTGAGGAACCAATGCATAAATGTTCCTTCCGGCGGCATCATATTTGGATATTTCTTCACGCTTTGTCTAGCTATTTCTTCGGCGCTCAATTGGGGGCCTGGATACCGGGGAGGGTCTTTGCGGAGACGGGCAGGGTGAGAAGGGGGGTTAAATTTGGTGGGTTTCTCGAGAACGAGAGGTTTGGAAGACTTTTTGGATGCATTATTCTTTGATTTGGTAGAAGCATTGCGAATGGTCGCTTTTGTCGTTTTTGAGGACAGAGACCAGAGAGGAGATCGAAGTGGTAAAAGAAACCTGGGTATAGAGGCCGTGGACGACATTACGAATGGTAGACTACAAAAAATAGCCTCTTGATTTTGATTGATAGAGTGTAAGTAATGGATCAACAATCTACCTACCCAGTACCCAAGAAATCAAAAAATGAAGCTTCCCACAAATTCATGATTCACTCCCGCAATACGTTCACCAATAAGTCCTTGTGACGCAAATTAAAAATTTCATAAACTCTCCGTAAGATCCCGACCTGCGCCACATGACCTGACCATTTCAATTCTTCCTATTGGCTGGAGACGTTCGGGAAGTGTGGCTCAAAATGACCTCGTCAATCTCGGGATCAAAATTAAGCTACGTCTTATTCCTGCAGGTAGAGTACATATTCAAGCAAGTTTATTTTTCCTTTTTCTTTTTTAAATCTTCGTACTCTACTATTTTGAAAATTCCTACCACTTTTCCTCTCACGACCTTACGTTAACGAACCTTCGTTCAAGTCATACATACATAATTACTTTCAATTCTTTTTAAATACATCCTCTTAATTAGCTAAAATGGGTTTCAAAGCAGGTATGTTCATTTTTCCTTTCTTACGGGCTTCCCACTTTCGGGAAATGTGAACCGCCCACGAAGAATTTTGCCATTGGGAATTGGGAGATGCGAATTGGGTCTTTGACTGGCACAGCGGCATGGCTAGTGGCTCGGAAATGCTTGGGACGTCTTCAATTCAGGACGTACTTGTATTTTCGATTTGGGGAGAATATTTGTTCGAGCCGCCACTCGACACTTCAACTCCATCCGCCACTCCGCCAGACTCTGGACGCTACCTACAAACTTCTGTAAACACTAAAGAAGCTGGCCACGTCTCCCTCCCATTCTGTGGCATCAGATTCTTCCTCCCAAATCCCACTTGCTCGCCACTTTGCCCGACAAAGACTTTCCACGCCAACATGCGTAAGGAACAAATACTTACAACTTTTTTCTACAGGAGACGCAAAGAAGGGTGCCAACCTCTTCAAGACCAGATGTGCTCAATGCCACACTCTCGGTGAGGGTGAGGGAAACAAGATCGGTCCTAACCTCCACGGTCTTTTCGGACGTCAAACCGGTTCCGTTGAGGGCTACTCATACACCGATGCCAACAAGCAAAAGGCTATCACCTGGGACGAGAACACACTTGTATGTTTTACCACACCGCCACCAGAAATATTGCTGTATAGAAAGGGCCACATCTGACATGAAACAGTTCGAGTACCTCGAGAACCCAAAGAAATATATCCCAGGAACCAAGATGGCTTTCGGTGGATTGAAGAAGGACAAGGACAGGAACGACTTGATCCAGTACGTTTTACTCCCCAATCCTCTCGAAAACTTGAATGTTTTCTACATCTCACTGCTATCATGATGATTTTCTTATTCGTTAAACTTCTTATGTCTACTATGACTATGAGGATATAACATTATTATTCCAATTGTTCCTTCTGAAAGTTCAGCTTAATCTATCTACTTCTTGAGGTATTTGATGCGCAGCAGCTAACCATCAACACAGACACTTGAAGGAGGCTACCGCATAAAAGATTTCACGACCATTGTATACATAGAATAGACGCAGCGCCTTGTACTCTAAGTTAGACAAATGCTCTCTGGGTAGAAGGAATTAGGGTTACATATTTTTTTTTTTCGACCAACTAAAATACAAATAACAAATACTCCTCTTCATAATTTTCCTTATCAATCGTGCTCACTTTGGTCCGCCGTGATACTCTCCATGCCTAAGTATTTCACAAATTTGATGTCGTTCAAATTTTACAAATCTCGAGTCGTGTGTGGGTCTGACCGACTTTCATAATATGCATCTGATAGTCCATCAACGGTTGGTCAATCTACTGTCAATATTCACTACGTCAGATAGGCACGGACCACACCTTGCACAGACGATGTAAAAAAAACTTTGCGAACGTATTCAACTTGAGTCTTTGATTTTGACTTTTATCAATCTAATTAAGTCTAGAGTTTTCTGAGGTTCTACAACAATCAAGAAACCCGTACCGTAGTCGAATGCTTTCAGTCCTTGTCGAGATGAGTGCCAAGCATGACCTCCTTCTGACCCCACCAAGACTACCAAGTTCATTCGGGTCTTTTGACCTGCCAATTTAACTACAATGTTCAATTGATCAGACCCTATTCTGCTGCGAAATCAATGTGAGCCTTCTCGGATTTTACGGGTAGTGGGGCGTCCCTAGTCATAGGGCTAGGTGTGGATTTAGATTGGATATTCGAATAGATTTTCTCGGCGCCGGCTATACATTGCATGTTGGCGCCAAGTTTGTTCATGGTTTCCATCCATTCGTCGTAGGGGTCTGAGTCAAAGACTATGCCACCGCCTGTAGGTTTTGTTAATTTATAAATGAAATTAAAGGATGAATAGGTTTGTAGGCATTGTGATTTGGAAGAGTAAGCTCGGCGCGAAAGAAAAAAGTTAAACATACCAGCTTGCAAATAAGCGACTCCATCTTTGACTACCATAGTTCTCAGAGCAATACACGTATCCATCTCTCCCTCGAATTCATTCCCTTCCGCATCTACACTTCCATAGCCGAAATATCCGACTGCACCCGCATATACGCCTCTCTTCTCTTTTTCCAATTCGGCTATCAATTCCATGGCCTTAACTTTTGGAGCACCGGATACAGTACCCGCGGGGAAAATAGAACGGAAAGCGTCAAATCGAGTCTTATCTTTCCTTAACACTCCCGAAACTTGTGAAACCAAATGTTGCACGTGACTAAACTTCTCAACGACCATCAATCGATCTACGCGAGTGGTTAGGGGGTCGCATACACGGTTAATATCGTTACGTGCAAGGTCGACCAACATGACGTGTTCAGCGCGGTCTTTGAGAGAGCTACGGAGTTCTTCGGCAAGAGCTTCATCGACTTGAGGATCTGGGTTGCGTTTGACAGTACCAGCGATCGGGTGGGTTATCACACGACCCTCTTCAGCTTTAACAAGCAGTTCGGGAGAAGCTCCTACAATTTGGAAGTCACCACAGTTGACGTAGAAAAGGTAAGGCGAGGGGTTGACGGTACGTAGGTGACGATATATATTGAAGGGATGAAGAGAAGTTGGTCTTGCAAAACGTTGTGAAGGTACTGCTTGAATAATATCACCAGATGTGATATGAGTCTTAAGATTATTAACGTGCCCCTCGTAGCCTTCCTGCCCAATGTTTGACGTATATTCGTTGTCCAGTTTTATAGGTGGCTGAACGGGTAAAGGTGTATCCGGCGATTCAAGAACGGAAACAACTTCATCAATGGTTTCTTGTGCTTTCTCGTAATCTGCTGGAATCTGTGTGAAATCTTCCGGAACATGAAGGTATGTAATAACTTTTATGACTCCAAAAAATCGATCGAATGCGACAATAGTATCGAATAGCATAAAGAGTGACTCGGGAACTTGAAGAACATCTTTCATAGGTCGTGCGGTCTTAGGTTCAAAATATCGAACACAATCGTATCCCACATATCCAATGGCTCCTCCTGTCAAAGGTGGTAATTTTTGTCCCGGGATTTGTGCTACCCTACATTTGGACAATTCTGCCTCAAGCGCAGGCAATGGGTCCACTTGCTCGCCATGTCCTTCACCAGTTTTAAGAATCTTTCTAGGTCCAGCTCCTATGAAACTATATCTGCCGACCTTTTCTGTTGCGGCACTCTCGAATAAGAAGGAATGGTCGGACTTTGAATGCGCGGAAATCTTAAGGTATGCGGCGGAGGGAGTAATGAGATCGGAGGATATTTCTTTATAGATAGCAACTAAATTGGGGGCATGTGACTTTCCTCGAGATTTGGAAAGCACATCCGATATTTCCGCCAAAGAAGGCGAGATGTCCTAGTTACTTTGTGAGCTTTTTTTTGTCAATTCTGGGAGGAGTCATCGTTCAACATACCCCCACCACCATTTTGTTTGAGAGGAGTAGATTGGAAGTAAAAAGAATGAATATGGGGGTTATAAAAGTCAATTATAACTAGAAGTAAGTCTAGAAAGAGCGTGGAAGAATTATTCCAGATGAGTCAATAATAATCCTTTGTGTGGTTTGTTACTTTGTAGAATGTAAATTGTCCCGCAATGTATTTTACTATCGAGTAAAGCAGTAAATGAAAGCGGTGACATATGGCAGAACCTTCCACTGAAAATGCCAACAACAGGACATTTCCACCCCACTACGCGCGACATACCGCTACTTATGTACGTCGTATTGAGATCAACCATTGGTTTGTATGAGAATTTGTGCATTTTGAACTGCATTTCATAATGCATCCACGTGAAACCTTTACAACAAAATGAATTCTTGGATGCTGCTTAGGTCATAGCGCCTATATAACTTCCTGCATGTAATACTCCAAAGAAAGATGAATATCCTGGGTCTTCGGCGCCATTTCACTTCCCCTCTCTCGTTCACGAATGTTGATGCTTCAGCGACCGTCCCATCAAATTCTTCGAATCAGGACTCTCAGGACAATAAGGATGTCTTACTACAAAGACTCAATGACCTCGTAGTCAGGCTGTCACATGATGACGCCGAAGACGATGCCATCACTGCGTTGCACAAGAAGACGGATGAGATGGAGACACTATTGAGGGTGGAATATTCCATGGATTTGGACCCTAAAGTATCTCATACTAAAGTCAAGCCACCGCCGCCGCGAAGGGATTCCAACGACATGTTCTGGGGACGACCACTCAACACTAGAAGGGAGAGCTACTTACGAAGATCTAAGTCTCCTCAACCAATATCCCGTAGCTCTTCATACAATAGGGGTGTAGTGGCAGTCGCGAAAGCTGCTGAGATAGCAACATCAGCTGAAGCGTTGAATGTACGACTTGCAAGAGCAGTCGGCGAACTCCAAGCTCATAGAATAGAAAGTGATGTAAGTTTATATGCATCAGACAACTTTCAATCTGAAGATATGATTGCTCATGTATTATATGTAGAAGATTCTCGCCTGGCACGTCTCCAAGTTGGACGAATGCACAGAAGAAATCACTAATTTAGAACAACACATTTCGAATCTGTAGGTACTAACTCTCGTTCTCATACCCTTTTCCTCTCACTTTTCTGGCCTTTTACCTTCTTGAGACTAAGCAATCTATCAATCAAATCAGCCAGGAAGAGCTTGGGACCAGTCAATCACTACTTAACCGTACCCAAATCGAAATGCAAACTATGGCAGCAAAGCACGCGAAAGCTCTGGACGATATAAGTTGGAGGGAAGATTGGGATGAACTTAACCAGGATGTGGACATGAGAGGTAACAGTAGTATAGGGGTGTGGGATGACTCTACCGAGTATTTGGGCGAATAAATATCAAGCATGTTAATATTTTCATGCCGGATATCTTATCGAGGATAAGCGGCAGGTTTGGCTCAGCGTTTACACGGAAGATTGCATAGAGATTAGGAGTTTGGGAAATACCAGTTTCGCATGGTGATCGTCAAATCGGGGAGATTGATCAACGTTAAAACATCTTCACTTTGACCATTTAACACCTTGATCAAGCGGTCACTGGCTGCGGAAACAGTTGTGCTTGCAGGTCATACGTGAAGTTTGAAAATGATCAAATCATACACAATCCCAAGGATAGCAATTCCTCCTTGTCAAAAATCAATCTTCAATGCCTTGATAAAACTGAGACAAATGGTGCTTTGGGAGTAGGCTTCTGTGACGTTGCTAGCTTCAATTTTCAGTCGCACACTAATACTAGTTCTCAATACAATACGTCCACTCCTTCGCCATCCAACCGATACTCACTGTCGCTATAACAAGAGACGGTAACGCTCCCTTTCGAATACTCATAGTCTCAAAACCAATCACTGGCTAGCGAAATGCGACAAAGCTATGACTTAAACCCACAAAGTCATGATATAAGGCTCTTTGTTCTCAATATTGTACGCACTATGTGTGCGAAGGATGAAAGATATCAGGATCCAAGCACCGAAGAACTGAATACTCAGATCGTTAACTTGGAATTGCGAAGTTGGACCAGAATAGGTTCAACGCATTTTCGATGTAGAGGCGTAGCATCATATGATATTGAAAATGGACGCTGCTGAGGTCTAAGATTGGACAAGCTTCCCACTTTCTATCTGAGCAACAGATAACTCACGGCAAGAACCCAGTATGATAAAAAGCCATGGCGTTTGGAAAGGAGGGAAGGCACGTTCTTTTGATGTATTTGAAGTTAAATCTTACATCGGGAAGTCTCATTTGGCACGAAAGCGTGTTTAATTTTGGGCATCAATTGGAAGTAAACCATGGAAACACTCTCAGGAGCTCTGCGATGACGAAAGAAATTTTTTCAATCGAAATAATCAGTACCATTACGAAATTTTCGATCATCACATTTTGTTAGCTCCAAGATTTGTGCAACATTGGCCCAGATCTCGGTAGATAACCTTGGGATGAGACACGATCCGTCAAACTATCATCATACGAATTAGAGATTGTTACTTTTGTGGCAGCTCGATAATGAGAGTGTACGGTTTGGACTGCGGTTTTTTTGGAGGCATATCGATATTCGAGAAGCTGTGAATCCGTGAGAATGATTTGGCTTTTCCATGGATGTAATACATCACTTCGGACTATTGTATGGACACAATTGCAAATCGAAATCTCTAATTATCGGATTGCAGATCAGAATATTGAAAACACTAGACTTCGGGATTACTCTCTATTTTGATGAAGATGGGGGTTGTTCAAATTTTTACATTGCCGAATTTAATATTCAAAAAGAATTCTACTCACGCTCCAAAGCACTAAGCCACGAGCTCTTCCTCAAGCACAACGATACAGCTCATAGCTTTCTCGCAACTTCCATCCGGTCGTCCGTTATCTTCAGAGAAAACGATCCCGGTCCAGCAAAATCATTCGCCGAAAGAACTGCTCTGCTGCTGGAAACCTCAAATTTCAAATCGGAAACGGGAAGGACCTTTTCGATTTCATGTACGTGGGGAGTGTGATCCATGCACATATTTCAGCTGCGCAGAAGTTTTGGCTTCAATACGCAACTCCGAGTCTTATTAAAGATGAATCTATGCGTCTGGATGGACAAAGTTTCCTTTTTACGAACGATGAACACATTCCATTCTGCGAATTGGTTCGAGCGATCGGTGATGCGGCAAGTCATCCAACTCGTAAAAAAGATGTGAAGTCGATACCGAAAATTGTCGGATTTGCTATGGCTATTGTTGGTAAGTGGGTGGTTTAAATTATGTCTCTGGGATGGAAGACATCGAGGGTTAATCGAGTGGGTATTGCGTATGGTTGTATGGCGAGGGTTATATCGGGTTGATAAAGAGAAAAGGGCTCTGGGGTATAAACCTCGAGTAGATTTAAAGGAAGGGGTTAGGAGTAGCGGAGTCTTTCGCGGCTAGAAATCAGAAGACGGATTGAGTTGCTGGGTGGTTTGTGTCATGTTTGCTTTTGGATTCAATCTATTATGCAGTTGTTCTGGTAGCTAGGAAAGAAAACCTATAATACTACTAGAAAAGCCTTATGATCAGAGTGGATGAAACGAGAGTTGAATGACAATCGATAAATTACATGTGTCACTACGGTCGCATTATGCTCTTGGATAACCTCGTGAGACCTCTCTCATCCCCTAGGCTAAAATAAAACATTCATTCCTAACAGCTATCTGGTAAAAATATCTAATAGCCTCATGTTCAGCCCACAGGAGGGCAAAAGATAGGCATTTCAAGTGGAAGTATGCTGGAAGGAACACAGCAAAAGATCCGCCACGAAAACTCACGAGGCAGCTCTATACTCCTCTCTTCCAACCCCTGTCTCTGCCTCTATTCACATTTCCCAGCAGGCCTTTACAATTCGATCTCTGGAGGCCATCAATTTTCCTCCTCTCAAAAGCGTACATAGTCGCTTCTTTCGGCTGGCCATTGCCATTCCTCAGGACAACCAAAAAGCAAAAGAAAAACATACAACAGTGGGGATTCGCTGGTGGTCACCCACCCAACTACTAATCCACCGATCTGAAGCTTGTGTATGGCAGAGCGGACGGGATGCCCAATTCTCTTCAGTCTATGGTCGTATGTGACAGTGAACATGTTATACAAACATATATTCAAGTCCAAACAAGTGTCGCTTCTCGCTTGATTAAGCTTGGCGCCAAATACCTCCTGCCTGGAGTTTCCCTCAACTTTCACTTTAACCTTCGACTCAATTTTTCAAACTTCAAAAAACTTGACATTTGATATCCTGCATCTATATAATCGAATATCATCTCGAGGTGTTTCATCCCTTCAACATTTTCTTGATAAAGTATAATTATATTCTCGTATTTCCGGACTGCATTTCCTTCGTTGCCAATCCTCGATTATTTCTAAATTGAAGACATAGATAATCATCATCTCTCCTGTTGTGGGTCGTTATATTGGTTCGTGAGTTTGAACTCTTCAAAACAGTGAGTGGTGCTCTTCTCTTCTGGTCCTGATATAATAAGGCTAAGTTTGGAGCAATCTGAGGTGTGTTTACTGAATCATTATACCCAGCTTCACCTTCAACTTGAATTTCAATTTTTCGTTTGAACTTATCTTCAGGATCATTCTTCAACATCTCAAACCTCAGCCTCGATTGTTACAAATCGTCGATATGGCCATCGCAGCTTCACTTTGCGGTGATGCGAATGAGCAGGAGGTAAGTCATGTTTGGCCCCATGCGAGAAGTTATTCACTGACACATATTTTTAGAGTAGTATCATCGATATCGATGAGATCCAGGCCCATGGTAACCCGCAAAGTGCTCTTGATCTTCTGTAGCTTTCAGTACTAACTTAAGCAGGTATCTCCGCCGCGGATATTGCAAAATTGAAATCCAACCTCATTTGTACTGTTGGAGTAAGAATATTCTTGCATTCAGTCATGAAAGGCTGATTCAAGACGTGAAGCTGACCTTGCATCAGACTCTTATTAATACTCCCATCCGAAAATTAGTTAAAATCAAAGGTTTCTCCGACATAAAGGCCGAGAAAGTCAAGGAAGCTGCAAAGAAAGTAGCCGTAAGCACCAAGCTCCGTGCGACTTTGTCCCATGTACTAACAGAAGACAGGGTCCCAACACTGCTGGTCAATTCGTCACTGCCGCTGAGCACGGCCACTTCCGAAAGAAGTGTATCAGAATTTCTACTGGTAGCAAGCAGTTGGACGCTTGTTTGAACGGGTGGGTTAATCTTCCAACTTCTGCCTGAACTGGAAGGGTTAAAATTTCCAGTGGCTTTCAAACTATGAGTATCAGCGAAGTATACGGGGAGTTCAGTGAGTTTCTGAGACCCTTAGGATGTTTTTCTCTCGCTAACAATATGCAGGATGTGGCAAGACTCAATTAGCACATACAATTGCAGTCATTGCCCAGCTTCCCAAGGAGATGGGTGGAGCCGAGGGAAAGGTGGCCTATATCGGTAGGAAAACAATGGCTTGCGCAGTCGATATTTGTGATGAGCACCCACTAAGACTTGACTGAACAGATACTGAAGGCACATTCCGTCCGGAAAGAATTTCGGAAATTGCAGAGCGGTTCGGTGTCGACCCTGATCAAGCTCTCGAAAATATCGTTTATGCTCGTGCTCATAACACTGAGGTATACCTTGTGGTTCTTTTAATCCAAATAATACCCTTTACTGACCATAATCAGATGCAGCAGGAATTGCTCGAGGGCCTTGCCCAAAACTTCGCAACTGATGAATATCGCCTCCTCATCATTGATAGCATTATGGCCCTCTATCGTAGTGACTTTATCGGACGTGGCGAACTTTCCGAACGACAAGGTGCCCTCAACGCCTTTCTGCGCAAGGCAACACAAATGGCGGAAGAATTTAATCTGGTTGTCTTCATGGTATATCTGTTCTTCTTTTCTATACCAGATCTGGACTGACACTTTTCAGACCAATCAAGTCATGTCGGATCCAGGTGCCAGTGCCCTTTTTGCAGGAGCTGATGGGCGTAAGCCTGCTGGAGGACATATACTTGCACATGCATCGACAACCAGAATCCTCTTGAGAAAAGGTCGTGGAGAGGAACGTGTTGCCAAAGTTGTAGATTCTCCTGGTAAGTTATCCTTGATGTATCCTAGTCACTTGTACTAACAGCGGAGATCAGATTGCCCGGAACGTGAAGCAACGTATATTATTACAACCGGCGGTATCAACGATCCTGAAAAGGCCTAATGATGCACATGTGCCTTTTAATTTCAAAGTCGGACATGTCTACAAAGGCACACATACACGTACTTACAACCATGTATTATCCGATAAAGTATTGCTTAGGATGGGCGTTAATAATGTGGAAAGATTCAATGGATAAAATCTGGCATCTTTGAATGTATTTTTCAGTTGCATACTAGAGGAAGGAGGAGTGCTGGTGTTTGCTTTAGTTAATGGTCATTGATCGGGTATTTGTGGTTATCCTTAGCTTCGGGCTTAGCTTAGCGTCCTTTGATAAGACGCAAACCCCTGCCAAATATTTTTGCTTCAAAAAAAGTTCCCTAATGACAAGCTCAATTGAATAAACCACTTCAATTTAATTTCACGCGCTGAATCTGGAATTCTCATCACACATGTACAAATTATCCAGAGATACTACCACACATATACGTTTTATCTAGAGATACTCTACAACATGTCGAAAGCACCAACTACCATTGGTGACAACTATACCGTCCTCCCCATCGCAATTCCTTCTACGCCCGCATACCCCGTCACGACGACGCATCACATATATTTGCGACAACATGCTCCAAAGATTCCGTCCGAGAATGATTCGCGGAGTCTCTTCGCAACAAACCTACCTATAGATTCCACAGATATTCATATTCGAAGCATATTCGCAGCATTGATAGGTGTAGGCCGAGTCGAAGATGTACGATTTGATGGAGAAAAGGAAGAGGTTGTTGCACAAAAACAGGTTGAGACTACCTTGCAGAGCAAGAAGAGGAAGAGAGGAAGCGAAATCGAAATTGATACGAGTTTACCACAAGGATGGGATAGGCAATTGCGCATCAAGGGAAGGACAGCCGTGGTATTATTGGTAGACGAGAAAAGCGTAGAATCTGTTCTAAAAGCTGCGCGAAAAACTTGCAAATCAGGCAAGGAATCAAAATACCCTGTTTGGGGTGCAGGCGCTGAAGGCAAAGTGCCCGCTTTGGGTAGTGCGCGTTATGCAATGAGGCAGGAATTACGGTTCCCTGACAAATTAGCGGTACAGAGGAGTGTAGACGCTTTCATGACGAAATTTAATAGCAAGGAAGAGGAGAGAGAGAGAGAAAGGAAGAGATTAAGGAATGTACCAGATGAGGATGGATTTGTGACAGTAGTGAGGGGTGGAAGGACAGGCCCAGCGAGAAATGAGGCGGCGGAAGAAAAGAGAAGAGAGATGGCCGAGAAGGAGGAGAAGAGGAGAAAGGAGTTGGAGGACGCAGGATTTTATAGGTGGCAAGGACGAGAGAAGAGAAAGAAGGAGGTTGGAGAGTTGGTCAAGAGATTCGAGGAGGATAGGAAGAGGGTGGAAGGTATGAGGGAGAAAAGAGGAAGGTTCAGACCTGAGAGATGATCAAGCCCGAGAAGCTTGACAATGCTACCTTAGACTGGAGATTGGATGATCTCCGCTAATAAAGGTATGTGCGACAAAAAGTTTGTTTGTTGATTCGTCCCCTGTTTCGTGATGACACCGCGGGGCCATAAAAGCATATTCTTCCAACGGGCCAATTCCTGGTGGGTTTGAACATGCAATGACTACAAAAACCGCATTAAAAAATCTTCTCAACATTGTCTGATAATTTGCATAATGCAATCTTTCATCTATCACTATGCTCGAGTTAATCGATTTACTAATTCGTGGCGCGAACAGACTCATTCTCAGGCAAGCCTCAATTGTTGAATAGGCTTATGCCTTTGATCTCATCTGGATCACCTCACTCACATGCCGCAGACAAGCATGTACGAAATTTACACTAGCAAACAGTCCTAGCTTAAAACCACGAGTTCAGTCATGAAACCTATAAATAATTTCGAAGTTCAACAACAAACCATAGGATTGTTCTCCCGTTCCTTCATGCACAAAGAAATATTTCCACTTGTTGTGTTAAATTTGCTAAGTGAAAGAGATTTCGCTGGAACTCTAGCCCCCAGTACAATAAGGGTCGGTCCTAATTGCGACCATTCTTCTTTTCCTTTATCCCTTGTTCTTGGGTATTCACCAGGTGATTTATTGATGTAATTGGCAACTGGAGACATTGGGTCATACTCGAGTCTTGACATGGCTTGATAGCCAATGGAGACTATTTCACTTTGCCCATTGTATATTGGTACACACGCGGTAGCATATTCACCTACTGAACGACTAGAGACATCAAACCAGTTCAATTACTGAACAATGTAACAATGTTTCTGAAAATATCATATATATAGATATATATGATGATTTGTACCATAATGTCGCTCCCTTGGCATCCCCTGCCAATTGTATCTTCTAATCACACTTCCAACTCACTCACTAAAAATGTGCCAAAGTACTAGCATAGTCTTCTCTTGCAATCACTGGGGCCCACGGAAGATTTCTAGGCCCTGCCCATGGGCAAGCAGCGAAAATATCAAAACCGGCTGCTTTCTCACCTTGGAGCCAGAAGGAGTCGAGCACCTTGATCACATGTGTGACTCTTGCAAAATCAAAGAAACTCTCGGAAGTACATCTTCATTGACGCACGTGGGGATAGATGGAATCCGACGACCTTTCACGAGAGCTGGTATAGCAGCGGGTAAGTTACAAGGAGCATTGAAGGAGGTCCAAGAAACAGAGGCTGATGAACTGAACCAGGTAGTCGACGATCTTGATCAGAAGCGAAGAGAAATTGCGCGAATTAGTGAAGAGAGGAGAAGGAAACACTCTCAAGCTGGAGTTTGGAGGAGATGAAATAGAGAGATCAAGTGCTGGATCAACTGCATAAGCAGCTCATGGAACGGGAGAGAGAAATACACGAAGAAAGTAAGAGGAAGCTAAAAGCGCAGTATTAAGGATTAGACGACAAGGATGAGGAGGGCAGTTAACACATACCGAGTAGGGTAAGTAGCAAGAAGCGGGGGAAAGTCATGCGGCTGGACCGCGCTAGCTCTTATTTTCCCTCGTCTTCGCCTCTTCTTATTTGGACTTAATCTCTGGTCCATCTGGTCCAGGTAAGTACTTCTGTTTGACTTAATCGTCCTGCGATACATATCACTTCATTTCTTTCAGTCCCAACCTCTGTTTTTGTTATTGTTTTGTTTTTCTCCTAGTCAATACAACAACGAAAGTCTATCCCACGATTCAACGATCTATCACCCAAGGAGATTAGTCTTCAATGGACCTGAAAACCAAACACTCAATTAATACATTCACACAAATTTATACAAAGCCTTGACGTCTCCAATTATACCAGTGATCATAGTCATGTAATTACCCCGTGAATGAAAAAAAAGGAACCTTCAAAAGAACAAAACGCATGCATGGCCCTTATATCTTGTTCAGAACAAAGCAATAAAAATCACAATGTCATTGATGAATCTTATTTTTCTTTGTTCAAAGTACAACCATTCACACAAAACTATCCCAGCACAGAAAAAACACAACAAATCACTCAAAACATACTATACACCCCATACCCTTCTATATCCGAAAACTGGTCAGACCACAATCATCAGTCAAAATGAAACACATATGCCAACGCCCCAAATCTATCACACCACTAGAATCTGTACACACTCCCTCCCATAACTCCAAATAACCCTATCTCTTTAGCGACAAACATGCCAAACGCGAAAGAAGCGAAGGGTACCGGCGTAACGGCTAGGAGCCTGTCTCACACCGGGTTCTCTAATAACCCCATCGAGTGTTTCTCCCCTCAGCCCTATCGATAGCTGGTATGGCTTTTGTTTTCGCTTATATATATTTAGCTTGGTGAATTAGCTCTCATGTTTTTGTGATCTCCGTTAAAGTGACTGGATTCGATTTTTGAGAACTTTGCAAAGGGAAAGGGTTCCTTCTATTCATCCCTTCGCTTATGAGAGTTTTGGTGAAGCGAAGTCTGTGGAGCCTCTGAATGGCACAAATGGAATGGTTTTGATCCGTCTTTTGATTCACTTTTCAACTTCACATTTAAGGTCTTTCTGACCTATCTTGGCACTGGATGGTATATATCTTGGCCACGAGTGTGATTATATTCGCCGTGTTCGACATCCAGCAGCGAATCCTTTCCTGGTATATATATCGGCAACGAACTTATCACAGCAGAAGTCTCTAAACACTTACGAAAAGACATCAGAAATATCTTGGCTCTCACACGAAAAAACACATTACCACTCGGTATCTCAGAAGGTATCACCTCAGACTGACTAAAATTCTCTATTCCCACCCTCTCCTCAACGCTCATATTCCCCAGTGATAAAAATGACCTCACCCCCAAAAATCATCTTCGTCCTCGGGCCACCTGGTGTCGGGAAGGGAACCCAATGTATGCTTCTTACCCAGCTATCCAGTCCTCGTCGCCACATCCATCACATCAGCATTGGCGATATCCTACGCGCAGAGCTGCAAAAACCATCTAGTAAATGGGCATCCATCATCCGAGCCAACATGACCGAAGGCCGAACAGGACCACCCGAGATGTCTGTTTCTATGTTACAGGAAGCGATTGCACGAAGCAGTGAGGATATCGAGCCTGGTAAAGAGATGGTATTTTTGATCGATGGTAAGTCACTTGTATCAAGTGCTAGATGTGATTCCTCAGTACTGATAAGAATATAGGATTTCCTCGTAGCATCTACCCCATCTCCCTCTTCGAATCTACAATCTGTGCGCCATCTCTCGTGCTCTCCCTACATTGTCCGCTGCAGATTGTGCAAGAGAGACTCTTGTCTCGAGCTAAATCTTCAAGTCGAATTGAAAATGAGGTTGAAATCATGCATAAGCGATTTGAACAGCATGTTTGTGCTACTGGACCTGTTATTAAGAATTATAGGGAGCGAGGATTGTTGGCTGAGATTGATGCGAGTAGGAGTGTTGAGGAGGTACATCGGGATGTTTGGGAGGCGCTGGAAAGATCTTGAGGGAGTGTTAGGGATGAGATATAGGGGCTGGGTGGGTTTGCGAGACTTTGATGGGTGATTAGGGAATGCGAGATAGAACAGTATAGAGATTATGGCACTTGCGTAATACAGAATGACATCTACGTACGCGCCGTAGTATGAGCGACGATGGAAGTTAGAATATCTATGTAGATGAAGATCTTCACTCTCGATGAATGCGTTCTATTTACCATGAAAGTACGATCTTGAACAAAGTGATCATGCTTTTATGTTTTCTTGTATAAAGCTGACAATGACAAGAACAACTTCTATAACTATCATTTAAGTATTTGGCATGAGACTTCGTCACTGTGAGGTTAATTTCTCTCTCCTCTAGAGCTATTTATCCTTCCAAACAGTAAATGAAGACAAAAAACAATTTGTTACGTCATGCCAATGTATATACGCTTCACTCGCGATTCTTTGAAACATATAATGGAAGGGTTTCAACCCTTGAACTGATTTCATCTGAAGATACTTGAAAATGGAGTATGGCCACGTGTCTAGCGTCAAATTAGGCAATCGCGCTCGAGTTAAATCAGGCCACTGACCAAAATTTCGTTATGATTCACCATCGTCGTTGGGTACGCTCGCTTATGGAGATATATAAACATAGCCATCCTCCCATTTGCCGCATGACCTTGAATCCTCTTGCAAACAACCACAACCAGCCAAACAATTTTCCAATATCTGCTTGCGCAAGATTACCATTCTACACTTGTACACACAATTATCCAACAAACAAATAAAGCAAAACAAACAAATAAATAAACAGACCGAACAAAACTACCACACTAGTCATCAAGATGGAAATGGACTTGGAAATTTCGCCCCACGCCGGACAATCAGAGGTTCATACTCAAGTTCCTACCTCGCCTCACTTTCAAAACCCCATGCAATATCTTCATGGTGCATGCAGTCACTGCTATCGCGATGATGGGATAGATATTCGAGACAAACAATTAGTTCCGTGTTATCAAGATGGAGAACTGGATCCATTCACTCTTTTCTTACTGACTCCTAGATGGTGTGTAGATTGTTTGTCTCAGCGAGAACTGGCGATTCGGGCTTCATATTGTGATCGCTTGATCGAGATGGAATCGGTGGAGTTTCCGGTCGGTACCGTGGAGGAGGCTTATATTCGTGGTGTGAGTTTGTGGTTGTCGATTCCCATTCCGTGCTCACAATAGTTATGGTTGTGAATGAGGGATGAATTTATTGATTAGTCACTAACATGTATTAGGTTCATGATGGCCGAATTAATGCCTTATCTCAATCATTCGAAGATTGTGGAGTATACTCGGCTGGAGACAACAGTTTTGTCGTTGATGATTTCAACGAAGTGCTGGATACATTGACCAATATGAGGCTCGGAACTGATACAGCCAACGAAGATAAAAAGATCGAAGAAATCGTCCGAGATTTCAACGATCAGATGATGCTAGAGGAGGACGAACTCAAGTACGAAGTTTATTGGCACTTAGCATACATGGAAGGAACGAAAGATGGTTGTTATATGCAAGCACAGATGGAGTACAAGGCACTAACGATGGATGATCCGGAAAGGAGTGAAATGTTGAGGAGAGCTGTACTTTGATGATTGACCTAGTGGTTATTAGAGAGTTGGGAGCGTTTCCACACCAGTATTTTTTGTAGCGGGCATATGGAATGGTTTTTTGAGTTGGGTCTGATCCTGGAGTTAAAGGGATCTGAGCATCTTTGTATCCGGGGAAGTGCCTCGTGCACCAACCTTATCGATTGCGATTGATAGAGTCATGGGCTATGTCTGTGACTTGGAAAAATCGACAAGAATACCAAGGACAATAAGAATAAACTTAATTTATTAGGTGATGTTGCGCAAGCTGAAATTTTAGCCATTTCAAGGTTGCATCTAAAATTGGAACGAGAGTTTTTTTGGCTTCCTCTAAAACGTCGCGAATCGATCAACATCAACTCAAGCGAGTACCGTTCGAAGTGTTGAATGGATGAAATTGAATCTAGTCGCTGTAGTCATGATCGGCGAGTCCATAAAGGAGTGGATATATATCTGCCTTGCGAGTGAGATTTGTGCAACTTGATATTTCTTCAGCAAGCCGTAGAATAGCCAGGCAAGGAGTGTAGGGTGTAGGGTAGGAAGGGCAGGAATGGGTGTGCATGTGTAATCGATGAGTTACTGTGCCCCGAGATTAGCCTGACGCCCATTGCAGACACGGGACATGTACTCCCATAAGATATAAGACCGAGATGAGTACTGTAAATAGGATGGAGGTAGGTAGGCATGCAAGTATGTGATATACATGTTTGCAGATACAATTATATTAACAGGCACAAACCAAGATTGATTATGGGAATTCTCATTGGACAGTATGGACTTTGCGCTGAATTTGTGATGTGCTCAAGGACCCTGTATGTGTGATGTGAATTTTGGTACATCTAAAGTGTGGTACATAACTAAATGAAGGCTGTCGACCGAACGTCTTCTAGAAGATGACCACGATGACTCCATTTGGCGTTTGTGCTTCTGTCATCGATGCAAGCATACGGCGCAAAGACATGAATGGAAGTCCATGTAGGTTGGAGGTACATCGTTCTTAGTCTAGTTTAGAATCCATTTTTCTTTTCTTTTCTTTTCGCGCCTTATTAGTACTTGTTATGCTGGCATGTCGCTAAGAGGTTCTTTCCCTGCTAGATTGCCATGGTCCCCCATACAATTTGCTTCTTGCGGCTGCTGACTTGCATACATCCCAAAAAGCAAATCGAGAAAATTTTCCGCGAAGAACGTTAAAGGAAGGGTTAGCAAGTGGTCCGATAGAGAGGGGAATGAAAAAGAAACATGAGCAACTAAAGGTCTTAGTTGAGAAATGTTTCATTATTGAATGTGTTGTTATGGGCGAGCACGAACTCAATCCAAAGATGCTGCACTGATAAGGAAAGGTGGAGTATATTGGTGCATGTAATAAATATGCAGGTGCAAAGGTCTTTTTTTTCATCTCAAGAGCTATAAACAAGCTACTGCAACATCGCGGAGGTGTTTCGCAAGCTAAATCATTCTTGCACAACCTCACTCCTCATTTCTCACTCCTCATTGAGCTGATCTTTCTTGAAACAGAATGTTGCAGCCTCAGAAAGCCCCCACGAATACCACCAGTAATATAGACATGGTTGTCAACAAGCAGGTATGTATGTTGACTTGTTACGACACTATATCCGATCTAACAGTGCTTGATATCGTGACGATGGTTAATTGGTACAAGGAATGACCCGAGTATGTAGAAGCTTTAATCATCGCCAACGAATTCTATGACGCCTGTTAGAACTCAGAAGTCCCCTCGAATAGATTACTGAAGATCATTATTATGATTGCCGAGGATGGACAGGAACAGTTCGTGTTAACACCGGTAGTTCGAAGATATCAGATAAGTTCTGCGCCTTTAGACATGCAGTTTGATTTCGTCCCTAACCTGGAAGTATGTTTGAAAAGGAGTCGAATGTGTTTCCTTCTTGAGTAGCAAAGTAAGACATCAGTAACCGGATTCAGCACTCTTGTTTGGAAGACTCTGGCGGAGCAGTCCAGATCACGTAAGAATTCCGCAAGATTTTAATTCCGACGATCTTCAAGGTGTATGGATGGGGATGGATTACTGGGATATCAAAGTGACTGGCGATAGTCTGTCTCCATTCAACAAGTAGGTACAGTAGAATCTATGGGTACTCGTTAGATCATTATACTCAGTGGAGTATCAATACAGAGTATATTATTTCCGGACTTATCGGTATATCTGATATCCTCGTCTGTTGTGACTTGTAACCTCAAGTCGATACAAAAGCCTCAACGGATATCTGTTTGATTTTGTGGTTTGACTAGACGGTCGAATGAATGTTTTCGCTTACGTGCAACCAATTGTCGAGAATCAAATATGATCAATCAATATTTGTTGTACTGTCTCTTACTAAAGACGTTACTTTATTAGATTGCTTAAAAAGAGTTTGCCATGGGGTTGTTACCTTGTAGAGAGGCGTCTGCGTACTTAGTACGTTATCCGCTCTGTATTGCCTAAAACAATGCTAAGCCTTCCCCAGAATCCTTTTAATCAATTATCAGCTTCAGCTCTGACGACTGGGGGGTCTTTTGACGCACATAGAGTAATCATATAGTCATACATCAACTGTATGTATGCATGGGATGTGTGTATGTGTGTATGTGTGTATGTGTATGCAAGTATGCAAGTATGCAAGTATGTAAGTATGCAAGTATGTAAGTAACTATGTAAGTATATCTAGGTATCTTTAGATTCTTTACACATACTCAAGGTAGCTTCGACAGAATGCCGGATCCGAACGTCAGATCGTCGTTTGTCGAAAGTAGATAAGGGAGGAGTAAAGAATTAATTACATTACGAATATACTAGAGTAACAACAACGACTGCAATACCAGCGATACCGTACGAAGTATCTCTCATTACCATTCATTGCCATTTCGCAGCACAATTATATCAACCCACCCATCTACTCCACCTACTCCACCAAGTCTCTCCTCATTGCCAAATATAAGTTAAAACCCGATACTTCGGTAATTGTCGCTTTCTTCTTTCCAGTAACAAATCATCCCATCATGTATGGACCAAGGCCATGGCGTGTGTGGGTGGCATGGTTCATTCCTTCCTCCTATTCTCCACCTCACGCAGGATACTGTATACTTACTCCCCCGTGTATCCAGGAATCCACGCCTCAAATGAAAAAGCATGCACCCCTGAATGTTTGACATTCACACACCAGTGGCCACCAGTGGCCACCAGTGACCACACTCAGCAACACTCAGGGTCTAGTTTATACTCCGTAGTACATTCTACTTTCAAGTACAGGGGTAAATTACGGATCCTAGACTTGTCTAGTTCCTCCCGCCCGCTGGTTCCTCGCTGGTTCCTCGCTGGAAAGAAAAAAAAAAGTGCAACTGGTTTACTGAACTTAATTCTTATTTTGAATTTGAATTTCAATTTCAATTTGAATCTGAATTTGATTTCGATTTTGAATTTGAATCCTCCTGCTCTAGAATTCTCTTCCTGGATTCTCTTAATCATCAATACATAATTTGTTCTCTCTTGGGGATGAAGGGTTTCTCCTTGGTTATTATTAACAAAAACAAAAACAACAACGCGCTTCATCAGCTACATTTTAATCTCTTATAACTAATATAACCATCATTTTATTCATTGTCATTGACCTTAACATCCCATAGCTTTTTGGACCCCAAAATATCTCATTGGCAGTTTCCTTTCTCGGAACATTCGAATCCCTCTCTCTTTGGATCTTGCTTCATCACTCAGGTACGCTCAAAAAACTATGTTCCATTTCATCACCACCACTCTTCCCGTTTTGTGGGTATCCAATTTGGGACGTTGCGTCTAGATACCTACACTTGAATCTTCTTTCCCAGTTTGTTTACTTCAGTTCAAATGTTATATCTCTTCCTCCTGGATAAATTCCCCCCCCCCCCCCCGGTGTTACAATCTCCAGCTCCCAATCTGTATGTGATTCGAGGTGTATGAATTGCCTCACCACACCTCCGAGTCAGTCCTGGTGCATTGACTGCCTACACGAGCCCCTTCTGGCTCAACTGCCACAGTCTTACAGTACATATCCACATATTCACATATCTATGTTATCATATGTTTTCGTCTTGTTAACATATCTTTGCTTATACTGATTTACGTCGAAGAGCTCTCAATACAGGGCCTTGCTTAGATTTGACCACACTGTCTCAATGTCCCACTCGACTTGATCAATTTACTACAGTCATTCGACTCGCCCTACCTTGACCACTTTCCCACCCACTAATACTTTTGCTGGTCATAAATAAACAACTTGGAGGATCAATTGGGGAGGATCAAGGATACCAACCGAGTCTAATCGAATATTAGTTATGTCTACTTCACAATTGGCACAACAATCTGCACGAATGGAGAGTCCAAGTCCGCGACTTGCTAGACCACATAGCGTTTCGAGCGATAAGCCTTCGACAGCTAGCACTTACGCAGGGTTTCTCCCTCTACCTCTCTCAATTTCACCAGAACCAGTCTTTATTGCGCCTTCAGCAGCTTCACAAATCGTTACAAATGATCATGATAGCAGAGAGGATGCTTGGCTCGATCAACATGGCATTGAGCCTTCTGGAGAAACGGCATTGGTATCACCCGCTGCTCTGAAACTTGTCAACACATTTCTTGATCAACTTGTATTTAATTTTCTCTCGGTTTCGAAATCAACTTCATTGGTATCATTACGCCCGGCTGTTGCTGAGGTCTTAAAGTCAAGGCTGGCAAGTGATGCCGTCAGCGGAGCGGATGCCGAGCTTCGAGAATACTTGGGTGGAAGTGATGATGATGAATTGTTGTCATCGGAGAGGGAAGGTATATCTAGCCGAGATTGGGATCTCGAACTGGTGTGGAAGCGCACGAGATTGAGATGTATGGTTTATTCATCATTGGGGGATATGGAAGAGGAGGATGAGGATCGATACACAGCTCAAGAGCATCTCAATGGATCTTCGGAATTTGGAGGCCGCGAAAATGAATCTGGAATCGTTTCTCCAGCTGTTGCTATCTTCTTGACATCCATCTTGGAATTCATGGGCGAACAAATCCTAATTGTGGGAGGACAAGCAGCGTATTCCCGGCTTCGCACGAAGTATGAGGAAGATGAGCGAGATGGCATAATTAGACAAACTGATATTGCAGAACGTGTAGTTGTAGAGGAAGCAGATATTGAGCGGGTCGCATCAGATCGAAGATTGGGAAAACTTTGGAGAGGTTGGAAAAAGCGCATCTGCTTACCCCAAAGTCCAGTGTCAATGGGTCACTCCCCCTCGATAGAAGCAGCAGGCAAGCCATCACAACCTGTACTGACACCAGCCGAAGTGGTTAGCATACCTCTTAGCGATGACAAGCAACCACAAGAGAAATCATTGAACGCACTGGCCGAGTACGAACAAGCTGCTATTATTCCTCTACCAATGTCTGTGGATGATGTTAGGCAAATTGAAGTACCAGGACTAGCCCCGCAAAGCGACGATGAAGATGATGATGCGACTTCAGAGACGGAAGAGCTGTCATTATCTCGACGACCGAAGAGTATGGTTGTTTTCACGAATGCATCACACAATCTTCCCACGCCCAATTCTTCCCAACCACCAACTCCAATTTTCGCCGTCTCCCCTGTGAAGTCGAGGAAACGTGCAAATTCATTACCACCTCCAAATCCATCCACTGTCACGTCACTTTTCTCCCGTGGTTCCAAGGAGCCAAATTCGCGCCAGGAGGATTGTGTCAGCCCGACGCAAAGTGGAGCCCCGGTGTTAAATGGCACGATCACACCTGCAGAATCAGAGAAAGATACAGGGGAAGAAATTGAGGAAGTTTCAAATAAAACAGAGAGTGCTGTACCCGATTCGAAGCACGAGCCCACAAATGACCCTATGAATTCGGATGACACCAGTAAAGATGTAGATTCTGACTATGAATTTGTCGAAGAAGAACCGCAAATTATGACTTCATCACGTATCTCTTTCGGTGGTCGTATTTCTCCCGACGACAAAGATTATTTTTCACGCTCTAGTCTCCGATCACCAAGCATTCATTCCTTGCGCCTGATCGATGTCAATACAGCGAAGAGTCCTACTACAAGATCACGCAAAAGCTCATTTGACGCAACTGATTTCATTGCAGGCCGAGGTGTCTCGATTTCTCGACCTAATAGTATCAATTCACCGATAGTCTCGGAACTTTCATCTCGAGGTACAAGCCCACACCTTAGAAGCTCGACTAGTTCCCCGTTAGGTCGGACTGGCTCCAATTTGAGCTCACTGCCTCTCAACACAACTACTGACTCTATATCAGAAGTAGATGAAAGGGAGGTGGCTGGCGAAGAGTCTCCTTTGACGGCGGTACCGTCAGAGCTAGCGGCTGCGATGCAAGGTGTTGATGTGGATCCCAGCCCTACATCTCAAAACTACCCTTCCTTTAAGCCAGCCGCTTCTAGACCGGCACCATTTGTGCTCGCTGCTCCTCCTACCCCGCAAAATTATCGGGAAAGCATAAAAGGCTCGGCCAGACAACAATCTAGTCAGAGCAAGTCACCAAGTGGGTTCTCAAACTCAAAGGTTTCAGCAAATGAGCAAGATAGTCAAACGACACATCAGGGTGCAAAAAATTCATTTGAACCACCTCCGAGATCTGTCTCTCGTCCAATGGCCCATCCTGTGAACGAAAGTTCGACAATTTTGCCTGTTGTGAAAGAGGGCAACTCTCCAGAAACTTTCAAGCACATCCCTCGTTCATCCTCGGTGCGCCGTACGTCACCAACAAGCTCTAAAGGCGAGGAAGTATCGCGCAAGGCTATATCAGAAACGCATCAAAAGGCACATCGCCCATCCTATACATCTAACTCTAGCTCATCTTCTGTTCATCGTATCAATCAAAGACGAGTATCTGAAGAAAGCGGTGTTTCTGCAATGAGCAGTGTAGGTGATTCAAAATCATTCGAAGAATTAATTCGAGGAGGCGAGACCATTCAATACACGTTGACACCCCAGAATATGCGGGCTATTGAAAGTCCAGATTCTCCATTGAGTTTGACGGCCATCCCTGTCCCTCGACCTGCCACAAACCGTACTCATTCAACGTCAGTAAGCAAGTATACTGGATTGCATTCGCATCCTCCAAGTGAGGTTTCAAAAAGTATTGCTTCTTTGAAAGGCACTAGTCGCCCTTCGACAAGCAGTAGTCGTGTTCGCGCCAATGTCCAACCGAGAGATGCAAGAATAGATAGAGATTCACTGGGCGATTTCTCAGATTTCATTCGATCTACAGGTCCTTCAATTCCTTTCAAGAAGGAAGAAATTCACTCACGATCGAATTCAAGTGCCGCTAGTGAGATTTCTCGACCAATTACTGGCAGTACTTTTCACAAGGGAACCAATGGAACGCCGAGAAACGTCAGCGGCTCAATTCCCCGTGTGGGTCCCGTTGCCACTCTTCCCACACGCTCAGCATCAACAGCGGGTAGATCTGGAAGACCAAATAAATTACAGGCTCGCGATGCCACTGTAGGCAAAGATTCTATCACAGATCTTATTGACTTTGTAAGAGCTGGTCCTGATGAGGTTGGTGGTCATCGTATACCACGAACTGTCGCTCCATTCAGATCTACAATGGATTCCGACCAAATGTCTAGTTTTGCCGGTGGTAAAGCTATAGATGCATCTCTACCCGATTCTAGATACAGTCAGGCCTCTACTTATACATCCACAAACCATTCTGTATCTTCGCAAACTGGACTCCTGAATGGCGCTGGCAGGGCTAACAAGCCAATTCCCACGCAAGGTGGTATGAATTTTGATGATGATGAAGACATGATGCCAAAACGAAAGACACGAAGAGTTAGGGATCCATATGCCATCGATTTTAGTGATGAGGAAGATGATGACGAATTTGAGCCTTCCTCCAGGCCGGCACCCATCAAAGAAGAGTCTTTGGCCGACTTCCTTCGCAATGTACCTCCACCACCTTCACCCAAGATGACTTCTGTTTTCACCGAACCTCCTAAGCCGCCTAAGAAGAAGGCCAGCTTTTCTTCACGTTTCACTCGCAGTGGCTCAACTTCTAATGCTCAGCCACCCAAAACATCACATTCTGCAAACTCCCGCACGGCACCCACAAAACATACGCCTCTTGCGCCAATGAATCCTCAATTCAACGCACCTCCTGTTCTTGGCAGTAGCCAGGGAGGTCATTCTCGACAACCGGAAACTTCAAGAGCAACCTCGAGCTCAAATATTCGCAAGCCTTACGAAAGTCGCGAGCCTGCTCCGATCAAGTTCAGATCTCAAACCAGCGATCTAGCAGACTTTTTACGAAACTCGGAACCACCTCCATCGATAGAACCTAAACCTTTCGTTCACGCAAAGGAGGAGAGTTCATTCGCAAGTCGATTCTTCGGTCGACGAAAGAAGAGCACTGCCGGATTTTAATATCTTGGACATTTATTGTACGACGTAATACATCATCGCTCTTCATCACAGCGAACTAGATATATGATATTGCTCACCTCGTGAGCTTGTTGATTATTTAGTCTGTGAGATAGGACACCTAAAATTCTTATTCAAGTCTCATCCGAGGCTTTTTACATATTGAAATGAAGTTATCTATTCAATGTCAATACATATTTGGAGGGTTTGGTTTGCGCTTGCTTCATTTTTGATTTTAGATACCACACTGAGCATGACTATTGCTCTAGTCCCACATTGGAAGGAGAAGAAGAAAGGGGAGAGGATCAGAGGCTTTTTAAATTTAGTCGACGTTCTAAATGCACAATTGGGAAAAACGATTTTACTTCTTTCACTAGGATGTGTTTTATTTGATAGGGATTTGATGATTTCAAGGTGGTTTGGAGATTGTTTTTCAGGACTAGATGGATACGTAGATATATGGAGTGATGGATGGATGATGGGGAGTTGAAAACATAGTTGATGGGAGAAGTTTTGTCTTTAAATGTTACCCACACTGTGTTTTGTAAATAGACCCTAGATGGAATGAAACAGTATGGGAAGTAAACTCAACTGGATTTGCACTGGTTTTACTACGTGGCGTTCGAAGTTTGTAAGAAATTGTGAGAGTGGAAACCTGGACACACGAAATGTACAAACCCATGTTAGAGTATAAAAATGACAGCGATATGCTTCGCTGGAAGATCGACATTATTACACTCAAGATTATCCAACATCTCACCATTGACTGAAGCCACGTTCATCTCATGCATCTTGTGAATCCTATCCGTCCCGTCCAGCGCTCTACTCCCCAACCCACACACTTCGATCCCAGCCCACCGTCCCCCTCATCCTATTCCAACCCGCTCCCGCCACCGCCTCCGCTTCAATACTATCCACCACCGTCTTTGAACTGAGCCGATGCGAGGTTTCGGGAAACGAAATATATCCCTCTTCATCTAGAACACACAGTGTAGATTTAATCCATGTTCTACATGTGATTTCTGATTCTGGGGATACAATTTTTTCATTTTCTTCTCTCTGGCCATCCTCTGTCCCTGGCTGCGAATCTTGTGGTTGAGAGATATTGGATTCCATGCTTTTCAGCTGTGCTTGAAGACCCAAGATCCCCAGGCGTTCTGAGAGTGCGGGATGCAGAATCGCATCTATGGAGCATATTTTGAGGATGAAGAGGAGGGAGGGGATAAATTTCAGGAGGTGCGCTAGAGGGAATGTGGGGGATTGGTAGAGCCAGGGACCGGTCATGTTGGTTATGTGAACTGGGTTTTGTGTGAGTCGGGGAGAGGATGAGAGGAGAGCAGGGAAGAAATATATATACGTACAAATGGTACCGGTCACGGGAGCGAGAAAAGGGGTACGGGTAGCGGGGGGAGGAGCAGAGGTGAGGAGGTACCCCCAGTGGACTAGATTGTGGTATTCATAGGTAAGTATTTGTATATATCAACTAATAAAAATCCAGTTTTTGAAATTTTGCACTAAATAATTTGAGTGCATCAATTCCATTTGTACAGCAAACAAACGGGTAATTACAAGCAAAGTTTCCTAGCCAGCGTTCGTTCACCAAAACGATTTGAATGACAAAAAGATACGAGACCAGAGGAATTGAATAGAACTTACAAAGTGATTCATGACCTATGTCCGCAAGGAGAATATACAAAGTCGACGGAGCGAATGTGAAGTTTGCGGGAAGAGATGGAGGACTAGTAGTGGTAGTGGTGGTGGTGGTAGTGGTAGTTGTGGTAGTGGTTATGATGGGTGTGGACATATTTGATGAGAATCTTATTCGAAGGGATTTTGGTAGCAGTAACTAGTAATCTAGCACAACTTTCAGTTGAAAGGTCGGGCAGGTCTTGAGCAACGGAGCGTAGAAGATTAGGGAGGCGGGATTTTGGTACTCGGTATTGGAGGGGCTCGTTTCGTGGTGGAGTAAGGTCAGAGAATGGAATTTCCATGCATGTAGAAGAAGCACTGGGATTTCGAAAATAATTGGGAAAGTTGAATATTGTGGAATTAGGATTAGTAGTAGACAATACGAACGTAAAAGATGGGATTAAAGTGCAACATATTGCGAAATGATGTGAATGATTCAAATGATGCAGTGTTTCTAGAAACTCAGTTGATGCGACATAAGATGGTAGGCACATTGGCACAGGCCACATGCGAGAGCTGTTGGAATGATACGAGCTTACCGGGAGCAAATGCCTATAGCTGATATTGTATTCGCCACCAAGAGATGGTAATCTCAAACTTCGTTAGTGAAACAAGAATCAAGAAGGGAGATAGAATAGTGCTACAAGGTAATACAATTCACAGTATTATTATAAGTATGAACATATCCGATGGCCTAAGAACAATAGAATACACGATTTGTGATTCTTAACTTCAATATTGAATGGGACATTTATGCTCTACATTCCCCTATCCCTCAACCTCCTGTATTTCCCCGCGTCCTTAACACTCGCCTTGATCTTACCCAACGCAACCTCCCAATCCGCCCCTCCAATCTTCAACTCGTCTTCTATGGTGGCCTGTCCCTGTGCTACCATGCTCATCTCCCTCTTCAACGCTGCCACCGCAGCAGCTTGATGTAAGTTACCCAAATCCGCTCCACTGTAGCCATTGCACCTCTCATCTCTCGCTACTGAGTCTAGTGCCTCAATTTCTTGAGCGCTGGCAAGTGGCAGTGCCTTTCTATATAGAGCCTTAAGAATTTCCACACGTTCATCAGGAGTTGGAAGATCGACGAAAACTGATGTTCCGAGACGGCCTGGACGGAGCATAGCCGGATCAATCATATCAGGTCGGTTGGTGGCGCCTACAACGTAGATACCAGCTCTATTGCTTAGACCATCAAGCTCAGTGAGAAGGGTATTGACGACTTTACTACTAGCTTCCGACAAAGAGTCTTCACGCTTAGGAACCAATGCATCCAATTCATCAAAGAAGAGAATGCATGGTACTGATGATCTAGCGCGCTCAAAAACTTGTCTAACAGCCCTCTCGGATTCTCCAACATATTTGTTGAGAAGTTCAGGACCTTTGATGGAAATAAAATTGGCCTTAGATTCGTTGGCGACAGCCTTAGCAAGAAGGGTTTTACCGCATCCAGGTGGTCCCCAAAGTAATACTCCTGTTGGAGCTGTAATACCAACTCGAGCAAAAGATTCTGGTCGTTTGATTGGTTCGACAATGGCCATTTCGAGTTGCTCTCGTACTTCGTGTAAAGCGCCAACATGAGCCCATGTTGTATCTGGAATTGTTGCAAACCCCTCTCGTTTAGCCGATGGTTGAACCTTGGGTATAGCTGCAAGGAAATCGGTATATTTGATAGAAAAATCACCGTCAGGAGCTGAGCCTCCAGCATTTGCAACGAGAGACCTCAAAACAAGAAGAGCTTCGGAAGTGTTATCTTTCAATATAGGAGTGTCAAGCTCCATAGATGTAGCACTTCGTAATGGAGTATCAAGCTCCATGGTAGAGGCAGTTCGTTGTTTCAAAGCTTCCATCATACGCTTCATCGCTTCTGTACCTGCAACAGACACAACATCATTCAAATCAGCACCCACAAATCCAGGAGTCATCTTTGCCAAAGCATGAAAGTCGAAGTCATCAGTCAAAACGAGCTTTTGGGTAAGAGCACGAAGAATCTTCTCTCGAGCAGCTTCGTTTGGAACTCCCAAATTAATTTCCTTATTGAAACGACCCGCTCTTCGAAGAGCCGGGTCGAGACTGTCAGGCCGGTTCGTAGCAGCAATTATAATGACAGGTTTACCGCCAGTTTTCTCTAAAGCCATATCATCCATGGATGTGAGCATTTGAGCAACGATTCGTTTTTCCATCTCCCTCTGAGCACTCTCACGTTTCCCCATGATAACATCAATCTCATCGATGAAAACAAGACATGGTGCCATACGTTTTGCCTCATCGAAAACATCCCTAATTTTCTTTTCTGATTCTCCAGACATACCAGCCACTAAAGATGGTGCAGATATTGGTATGAATGACACTCCTATTTCTGCAGCAAAAGCGTTTGCGATCATCGTTTTACCACAACCAGGTGGTCCATGGAGTAAAACTCCTCGGGGTGGTTGAATTCCCGTCCTTATATATGTTTCCGGGTATAGCATTGGCATCGCCACAAGCTCGTTCAACTCCTCAATGACATTATCCACTCCCCCAAGATTCTCCAGTGAGATGTCTGTCGGCGGTGCTCTATCCGTATCTTTTTTAACTTCTCGTTCTGCTTTCCGACGTTTCGATTTTGGCTCCCCATTTGCTTGTCGATCTGACTTCATTGGTGATTCAACTTCCCCATTACCGAGAGGGTTGGTCTGAAGTTGAGCCATAGGTGTAGTAGCCCCACTCGCAGAAGGCGTACCGTTCAAAGAATTCATTATAGGTAATGTTGCTGGTTTCCCCCAACCTTTTGTAATACTTCTATTCATTATATTATGTTCCTGAAAGACAAGTCAGCATATCACTTCAACAGCTTACGGCTGATATACTTTTAACGGTGGTGCCGCCTCCTCCAATCCTTCAAAATCCCCATCTATGGAATCACTGTCATCTTGTTCTTCCTTCAACACCAACAGCACTCTATCAATTGAATCTTCCAGCAGTTTTTTTGATCTTCTTTTTAGACTTGAATTCGAATTTTTGATACTATCATAGACAATGGAGACTGTGAGACGCTTTGGTCCCTTCTGACTCTGTGCCTGTTCATCTGCCAATTTCCTTACAATTTGATATATCTGCATAAACTTTTAGTAAACAAGGTGCAATTCAAGTTCATGTTTGCGCCGTGGGCAATCCATACCTCCTTGTCCAGTCCTTGACTCAAAGTAGGTCTTCCACCTCTAGAAATCATAGTGAACCTTCCAAATAACCTCGAGTAAAGTGTACTCAAAGTTATTCGAATTCCTAAGTTGCATGAATGTCAGAAAATAAAAAAAATGTTGACCTCTCCCAAAAGCGGTAAGTCCCGCGCGGAATAATCCTTATCGCTTATCAGCGCCGACCGCCATGACGCCGTTTCCAAGCGTTCAAGCCCCGGAGCAAGATACCACGGAATGCATCTCTCTAGCAGTGAGCAAGTAGTTTCAACAAATCAACGATGGGGAATACGCCTAGTACTCATAAGATATCCGCTCAGGATAAGTAAGAGCTCTTCACTCATTCTCCACGTCTGAATCCACTAACTCATTGATTCCAGAGCTATCCTGGACATGAAGAACCAGCGGGACAAGCTCCACCAATATCAACGACGTATAACTGTACTCACCGACCGCGAAACCGCTATCGCAAAAGAAATGTTGGCGAAAGGAGATAAAAAACGAGCTCTCCTAGCTCTGCGACGTAAAAAATATCAAGAATCTTTGCTGGCAAAGACGGATGCGCAACTCGAGCAACTAGAGAAACTGACTAGTAGTGTGGAGTTTGCGCTGGTACAAAAGGATGTTGTGTATGGTTTACAACAAGGTACAAATGTGCTGAACCAGATACATAAGGAAATGGGAGGATTGGATCATGTGGAAAAGTTGATGGGAGAGACGGCGGATGCAATTGCTTATCAACAGGCAAGCACTGTTTCGTGTGATGAGTGGCCACTTTACTGACTTGAATTCTAGGAGGTGAGCGACATGTTGGGAGGTATGATGTCAAACCAGGACGAAGATGAAGTAGAGGATGAATTGGCTGCTCTGGAAGCAGAACTTACAGGTGTTCCGCTACCTGAGGTCCCTACTGCGGGATTGCCATTGAAAGATTCCTTGCCTGATGCGCCGAGGTCAGAACTTTCGAGTAAAGATAGGGCAAAAGCAAGACAACGTGAGCGCGATGAACAACGAGTTGCAATGTTAGCATAGGAGTTATATTTTATTGTTGGGCATTTAAAGGAGTTATGTGAGCATTAGTTGGATACCCGAATCATACTTTCACACTCTTTGAAATCATCAGATGCATATATGGAGTAAGTAATTACCGGGGACTGACTGAGAAGAAAGTCATACAATCGCGGTTGTGTGTGTATGTATATTATATAGACTGTACTCATCCCTTAGGGCATGAACACTGATACCGGTTAACATAGGCTTTCCTGAAACAACTCGGCGTTGCCACCAAGTTCAAAAACAGACTTTCCATCTGACACTCTGTGACGCCTTTCTAATGCAAATAATTTTTGTCCCTTAATACAAGTTCCATGCTCCACGCTCATGCAGGTAAACCCAACGCACCCAGCGGTGCAAAACAATGGCACCATGTACATCTTTCGTCCAGAAACAAAACCTATCATCCACCGATGAATAAATGAACCGTACGCCAGTTGCTCCCAATGCAAGATGCATTTTAATCCTAATTACAAAAACAAGCTACAGGAGCCTCAAACGCTCAACTGTCCATCCATCGACACACCTCATCTCTCGAGAATTACTCGAAAGCTATTCCAAAACAATGACTTGACGCTCAGGTTGCATAACCCGAGGATATGTCGGAAAATGAGGGTCTGGCGGCACCGAAACTCGCATGGTATTCGGCAAATGTCGCTCAATAGCATATGGATCACGTCTCTCGCAGTATACTGGTGGACCAGATCTATCACCAGAACTTCTAAGGTAAAGAAAGTTAGCAATTCCTATGTCACTCTCGCTTATTCGAGCCCACTCACTCTACCCTATCTAAATATCGTACTGGAGATCTTGATTGAACAGGACGCATGACTTTGAATGACCTAGCTGCTTGATCTAGCGACTCGCCTTGACGATGAACGTTTGGGGCAAATCTCTGATAAGAAACAGGACCATCTTGTGGCCGAGAAAGGGGAGATTCAAGTCCAGATTGAGAGAAACGTTGAATAAAAGCTTGGTCTGCAGGACCATCCACAATTTGGGGATGAGAAATTCTTCTGGGATCATGCATATCAGGTGACGCTGGTCTTTGAAGATAATACCTCTGACTAGGTTCAACTTGTTCTCGTCGTACAAATTGATCACGTTTAGCGACTCTCATACTATCATTAGCCACTCGCTGAGGGTTGTAAGTCTCATCAGAATTGGTCAAATAAGGACGTGGCGCAGCCATCTCTCGTCTTGAGTAAGATACAGGTTGCTGGTAAGAGGGCCTCTCATCTTCTCGCCTGGATAGACTTGAATGCATTTCATATGGTCTGGAATCAGGCGCATCATAAATAGACACTCGTTCTGAAAGTATAGGTCGTGAAGATGCTAGTGGCAAGTTTTGTGACAAACCTTCAGTGTATCTGGGTAATGCAACGGAACGCTTATCGGCGTCCCCGTAAGGGAAATTTGGGGTGGTATGGGCATTCTGCACCCTGGAAGGATAAGGTCTGAATCGCCCATGGCCATCTTCAATCACACGACGGCGTTTAGAATATGGGCTATCATCATTGTCATCATCACCAATGAGAATGACTTCTCGGGGCCTGGGTGTCAATCTACTCCCTTCAACCACTTGTCTTGGATACGACTCTTGACGGTGGCCCAAATCGCGAACAGTACCTCGATCCAAGCGAGGTGAAACATTTATACTATCATTTTGGGTTTCAATGGATAAAGCAAGCAAGTCTTGGAATCCTGACCTAGTTGGGGAACCTCTGACAACTCCTTGGGATCTCGGCTCTCTGCTCACTTGTAGGGCAGTTTCAAACTGTGGAGGTTGAAAAACTGGGCGGTCATGCAGGGGTCTAATTGTTACCTCATTTCTGCGAAGCAACGCCCTTGAAGGTGCCCGCTCCTGTTGGTAGTAATGGCGAATCTGTAAATATTAGTCATGAAGCTTTCTTCTACCTCTATCCTTCAAGCTGGACCTACTTGTTGTTCAGGCGGAACACTATGCCGAGGTTCTGCGTCGCGATAGAGATACTCCAACTCCGTATGAGGACGTGATGCAGCGATAGGTGCTTGTCGTCGAGAAATCTCTTGGTAGTTTGGTGCATCATTAGGCTGGGTGGGTCTCATACTTGCCTCATATCCTTTTGTACTTCGTCCGTTAGATTCAAGAGCGTTATTCTGACCACGATTGACAGCTTCATCCCATGCAGCTTGGTATCGCTTAAAACGAGGTTGAGGTCTTCTAAGTCCTTCATTTTGTTTTGCTCTAGATCGTGCATGAGAAGAAATAGAGTCCGAGGGGCCAGCAATATTCGCGTGGGAATTTTGCTCAGCCCCCAAAGGTTGCCGCCTCTGTGGACCATCTTGAAGGGCCAGAGTACTAGAGTCGATGATTGTCTCCTCCTCTTCTGAGGATTCGTCTGAATCATCGTCTTCATCAGAGTCGTCATCAGAATCGTCAGAATCAGTAATAATGACAACTTCTCGTAAGATCTCATCCATTTGATCGCGCCCAGTTTCCTCGTCTCCTCGCCATTTGACAAGGACATCTAAGCACACAGGCTCAACTACCTTTCGTGCGTTTATCCAACTTGTTTCCTTGAGTAGCTTGTCATATCTAGTGTGTGTATGACGAATGTGAGCAAGAACAGCGAGCTGAACTCGACGTGCCAAGGGAAGGTCGGCTTGTAGGCCGACCGTAGGCTCTCCATGAAATTTGATACCCTTTTGAAAAGCATGCTCAATAATCCTCTGTCGATCAGTGTTAGGAATTCTTGGAAAAAGATCGCGTATTGCAGCGTCCGCCTGTTTGTTTATCTCGTCTTGGGATTCTGGTATTGGCTCAATCAATCCATGGGTCGTGTTCGAAATAACGGTGTCGCCAACAACTTTGCGTGCCTCGTCCACGATAACTTCTCGAAAGTGATATCCGGTTCGAAACACATGCTCAGAAATTTTCGAGTTGTCTTCTTTCGAGCGCTGTAGAAGATATGGAGTCAGTAGATGTAGTTTTGCGTTCAACACAAGTAGGCCTGTCAGCCAATCTTACCGAAACAATAAAGATCATAGCATTCTGTTCTCGCGACAATTCTTTGCAAGCATTTGTCAAAGTTGGATCCCCAATAGGGACGTAGGCGAATCCTGGTGGAGGATTGGGATCATTTGTGACCTGATCGCAAGTCAATATGGTAAAAACACAATGCAAAACTAAATACCTGAAACTCCAACTTCTTCTTCTTTTCTGTGTTCTCCGCAAATTCGAAATATGATTGATACTTAGAACTATGCTTGGGAAGATCTAACTTGGCAATCAAATGATCTGGAGCAGGCTCTGCCCAATCTTGTGCAGTATATGATTTCTTCTCTTTCTTCCGACGTTCCAGTTTTTTAGCACGGCGGTCTTCCTTACCAGCTCGAGCCGATAGACTCTTTTGACCCTTTTTGGCTTTTGAAGCTTCTTGGGCAGCTTCCGCTCTCGGATTTTTGCGGACTCCTTTTGCCAGGAGGGCTTTTCTTCTTTTACCCACCATATCGAGTACTATCCTCGACTTACCATAAGAATCTTATGACCTATTGAAAGAAAGAGATTAGTGCGCAAAAGCGCTGATTAAAAGGCACGATAACAACTCTCTCAAAGTAAAATCAGCAGCTTATGCTAGGCTGATAAGAAATAGAGAATCACGATACGTCCTAACAATACATCCAGTGTTCTGGTGTTAGAAAATGGAAAGGGTTGTTTGTGTGTTGCTTCAATGAAAATGATTGAGATGGAAGAATGAAAGTCTTATGTGTCGCAAACTTTGGAGAAAGAGCAAACGGTTCTCGGGGTGGGCAGCGTACAGTAGGTAATCGTAATCTTAGCGCGCGAGTGAAGCGAATGGCAGGTCCCGCAAAATCTTGCCGCGGGGCAATTGAGGTTGATTTGACACGACAATTACATCAGTTATTTATCTCTGCTGTATAATGCGCGTGGTCAGGACCGTATATCTGTATGTATCAACGTTTTGATATTTTGATATTTTGATAAAATTGTCTTAATGTTATCATGTCAGAGAATTTACTAGTACATGGAAGGTGAATGGTCCAGCACAACATCTCAGTCAGCATTCGGCGATAATAAATGCTCTTCTCCTCGAATACTTGTCAGAAAAAGTGTGAACCGGCCTTACTAGAGTTTTTTCAACTTAGTTCGCAATGTCAGTCTCGCTGCACCTCTTGCTCAACTTGCAAGGAGCCACAAGAATTCATACGTAGCTTGTATGGGTAATGTCGCAGATATGCTGAGCAAAGCATGCTTACAAAAAGTATACAAAACAGTACTCGTGTATTCCAAAGTCAGCTTCTTCACGAGTGTGGAGTCAAGCCTTGCTATCCATTGTCTTTCATGTAGCAGATACTATTGGTTGTCTAAGCGTCCTCCGAACATAATGCCTTGATGGATGTGTTTTGTTTGAATTACGTATTGAGCTTCTGCAATTAATGTAGGATCTGATTGAGAGGTATCTCACCGATATGTATACCCATCAGTAGGTATTCTCACAGCCGGACAAACCTTGTAATTAAGAACTGTGATAAAGGCTGAAGCCCTTCATTTTGCCCTACCCTCGAGTATTTCCCATCATACTGTGATAAATCGACGTTAAGAGGCAACAGATGAATGTGGTACGATACAAGTAAGATGGCAGGTCTATATCGGGTTGGTTCGATGCGTCATTGAATGCTACGCTTTCCCATCATAGGTTTTCGATGTATGCGAAGGGCTAAATACAGCTAGTCTCAACTGAGAAATTGAAGCGTGGTTTGTTGGCTTGGTGTTCTCCAAGATTTTAACAACTGTGTTTTATGAACGGTCAACAGCGAACATAATCCTACTTTTGTTGTAGAACTTGAAGGCAACTTCGTAGGATAGAGCAATTTCGTGTAAGAGGATACGTGATAGAAGACTTCGTACATCGGAAATCTCCTTTTGGTACTCGGTCACAATATCCATTTTAGATTCATTCACTCGCTAGGGACCACGCGAGACGGAACCCCCTCTCGTCCCCCCATGGATTCAACTTTTGAAATGGAATCAATTCGTCTGCAACTTCATAGCCGTTCTATAGGCTAAGGTGATGCAGCACTAGACAGACGGACAAGAGCTCAATGTATACAACTCGCACCATAGAAATGTTCAGTGCAAGATCTTATTTCCATTGTACAGTTTGAAGGCTAACATACTCAACAGTACATCTTTAGGCTCTCCGTTCCCATTCCCTATCCACGTGGTGCTCACCAATACACACACACTTTCACTAAGAAACATGCTATGTTTTGTTCTCTCCCACAATCCATGAATCAGAAAAAGTGCACAACGCAGCCCGGATTCGCTCGTGTCTTTCAGATATCCACCCGTACCATTCTCGTGGAGCTCGATATCCGGCGCCGGGTCCCCACGGTCTTCAATCCATTCCAATATTTTAACATCTGGATCTAGTATATAGCAAGATATCCAGCCCCCAAGACCACAAAACAGCCCAAGAATTTCGACTTTCAAGAACACATTTGCAGCAGGTAAGACAGTAATTTTCGATTTTAGCACCCGCGTTAAGTCAAGTCAGAACTCCTCTACTTCTCTGTCAACGCATCCACACATCTCACTACAAAAACATCAAAAGCCGGCCGCTTTTCGAATTTTGAAAGCTAAAACAGGATCCGTGGGACCACTTAATGCAAATGCTATAAACGCGTTGGACAACGCACCGAATAAAACTTTCATCTGAACCATCCAACACTTGAAAGTCTCTCCATCATATCTCTCACTAATACCAGAAGTCATTATGAGCGCACACCACGAACGTGAAAAATGCATGTCTGGAGATTAACTATTTCACTACTCCATCTATCTATCTATCTACTAACCTCCACAATGCCCGTTACAATACATACCTACAAACATCCACCCGTCCACCCATCTATCCATCTGCCCACCACCAATCAACTTACAGCATACAAGAACGGGAGTGTCTCATGTGATTTTCCCTGTCTGGTATGCCACATATAACAACGCAACTTCCGCCGAGCATTTGATCATTGATATATGTGCAAACCAATCTTGCGCACCTAACGTTATGCACACTGTATCCAACGATGCGGTGTGCATACTCCTGAACGAGAACAATGTAAGAGATGGTAGAATAAGAGGTACAGCACAGGCATTCGGCACGAGAAATAGGGGAAAGAAGGACAGAGGAGTTACTGCAGATCATAGAGAAGTTAGATAACTTTTTGCACAAAAATCGACCCCCACTTAAGGAAAATAACTGAAATTGTGAAAGATTCAAATGTACATACATGTCTTTCCATCTAGCTATAATTTCAAGAAGAATTGTTTATATTCATTATCAACTACCAGTCTAAGATTCGGCGAATGCATAAACTTCATTCAATCTCCTACTATTGTCATCCATTTATTTAACAAACCTTGCTCGTTTCGAGTGCCTTCATATCAAATTCAAAGTTCGGACAATTCTCCTTATTCCATGCAGACTTGACCTTAGCCTATATGCTCCCCTAAAACTCCATTTCCTTAATGCTTGTGCATCGCCAGATTGCCATACAAAAAAAGGATATTTACAAAACCTGTACGTCCATCTCCAGATGCTCCATTAATCTGGAATTGCATTTACATTTTTCTTGATGACTACACCTTGTTAGTCGTGTACATATCGAGTCGATAGAATTCACTTACATTCAAATACCGAGAAGAAAATTGAGTTTACAACGCAGGATCTGCCCATGGATACACCCAAGCCTCGGTACATTTTCTTGTCGAAAAATCTAATTTTTGGTGCCTTTTGAACCGTCTCGCCTTTGCAGCAAGTCAGACAATTTCGTTGGTAAATGCTTTTAGCGGAGTCGATTGGATACTATCCATCGTTAGTTGCTTGGCTAACACCACAAGAATATGTTTCTTTCACGCACAATCAAAGCCCAGCTCGCTACGCCACAGAAACCGCCAGCGACAACAACAGCAAAGGGACTCGTTGAGCCTTTAGACCCTGTATATGTAGTCAAGAGTTGTTTACAACTCTCGTAAGTCATGAAGTAAATAGCAGTTCCTAGTGTGTCCCGAACTGTATACGACGAGATTAGTTTGTGGCAGCAATCTTGGATTGGAGAGTTGTCTCACGAAGGTGAAGGTTAAATCCAGAATAAAGTCCTGACACTCCCCGATTCTTGACAATATTCATAGCGGTTTTAAATGTTCCCTTGTCTTTATAGCTTGCTGCAGTCGCATTCTGCATAGGCGAGTTTCTGACAGGATCAGAAAGACTTGTTTGCCGTTTAGTAGCCATCAATACCGATACTTGAGCACTAAGCTTCGTCAACTCGAAAGGACCTAAAGATTGTCAGAAATCCGAATAATAGTAATCAACTGAGTCGCTCCACCCACAAGCTACAAGCGTTATGAACGATCCAGCTGTGGCGCCAGCAGCTCCAAAACAAGCAACAGTTGCAAGGGTAGGATATGTTCCAAATGTATTAATATGTACCAATGGGTCGACGTCAAAATTTCTCTTGAACCAAGCTGAGTATGTGTACTTCGAACGCTGATAGACCGAGAAAGATATTGTTCGGACCAGAGTTACTGAAGCTAAAGGTGCCGCAACGCCACGAAAGAATCCTCGTAATTTCTCCGTTTGATATGTACGTCGGACACAATCCGTAAAGTTGTTATATTTGTATGTTTGCATTCGCGTTTTTACTGAGTCCAATGGAAACTACAAGTAATGAGCGGTTGCATTGAACACATAGCACGGAGAAACTTACTGCGCAGAAAGTAGAACAGATGCTGCTGACAGACGCAGCAACTTCTGTTCGGTATTGTTTCAGCCATTTCTTCTGCGCCTTCGATCTCTCTTGATGAAGAAGTAGTAGTTGTTGTTGGTTGATCATATCATGTTGACCAGGCTTAACAGGCATAATGGAAGGTGTTGTTCGTAGCGAGCGCTGGAAGACAGTGGTCAATCGACCAGAGTCCTCAACGCGATCGCGATAAGGGCGAATGCCAATGATCGTCCATGAGTCTTCTGTCGATTATAAAATCGAGCGGAAGAATTCACCTGCAAAATGTGGCAGCCGAAAGAAGATGGATAGTCTGGGGAAAGTGAATTATGGTGAGAAGGCGGGGTTGAGAGATATATAATATATGGAGAATCGAGATACGGGTAGTGCGAAAGGAGGATTAGAACCAACCAGAGGCGTCACAATTATTCTGCTTAGGAATAAGAACTTGTAGATACTCAAGTACTTCCATTCAAGTTACGTAGGCTTGGAAGTTGGTTTGGGTTTGACGCAAATCATTTCTCCATTCGAGAAGTCAGTGTCAGTTTATCAATCTTATGTTTTTGGAAAGAATTCGCTAAAAGCGGTATCCACTCTGAGCAGCTACTCAGCTACTCAGCTACTCAGAGGTACATCGCACTCGCACAAATGCACATACAGTCTACGGAGCTTTTACCTGGGCAGTTAGTGCTCTTCATGGGCACGATGGTTAACAATGGCAAGAATGGGCTTACGAGCAAAATCACCTAATGGATACTACGAAGTAGGCATTTGAGTACATGCCTCTCGAATACTACCTGGGCGGTTGACTATATCAAAAAAGGAAATCTATCACGATGGCCGTTTGTTTGGTTTTGAACAAAGAATCACCCCCCCACTTGACTTGACGTATCATTTAATTCAAAGGGGAAGGGCACAAGAATGTACTTTGTGATAAATTAAAATGCATTGCAGCAAGGGAAGTTTAGATTGGGATCATTGGATTTGGATAAGCCCCGCAGTGATACCATTACCTTTCGATAAGGGGAAGGAAACACGAGAAACGAAAACTACCACCAGGGCGTTCGTGGGCGTGCAGAGTCTCTACGCCGATGACAGGGGGAACATACACCAGCCACTCTAAAAATGAAGAAAAGTATGGAGAAGTACTTGTGTACCTAGATTCGCAGTACTTACTCCATTATTAGAGTCATGGTTGTCATTAAACACAGCACTTCGTTAGCTATCGGCTGAAGTAGGGCGGCATCGGGTACTTAACCTCGGATACAATCAGGCTGTTCATGATAGTCATCTGAAATGATCTCATCAATATCATTCGTTATACATTATTGCTATTAGATAAGTCTGTGAGGCTGTAAGTAAGTCCTTGCCAACAGCTCTTAAATCTAGCTTGCGGACTTCATCTCCAAGTACAATCCCCCAACCATCGGTAACACTACTGTGTAAGCACAGTCATGATATGACCGACGTCTACCATACGACCGGTTGAGCCATGCTTTGATTACATCGTTGACACCCCAAGTATCATTCATAGCTATTGATCATCGAGTCTCAAGATATATGGCAATCATCAGCCAGCCTTGACTTGGTGAGCGGCGTTGAGATTTAGACTTTGGCTAAACGTACTGTTTTCCGCAAGGGGGTTCATTCTAGAAACTGCTTTAGGATGATGATGAGCGTGAAGCCATGAAGTCGATAAATTGCTTTTTCTCCTCGGTACTTGTGATGCTCTTAACGTAGACATAGACCCATACTTTCGTTGAGCATATCAATAGTTTTGTCGTAATGTGTCATACTGTTTTTCCTCAAATGTATCTGCATGGGATATCTTTCCCTGAGTTGCCTACGAAAAAATCAGAATCGCAACATCGATGTCCATGTATTAAAGGGCTATTTACGCTTTCCATTGATTTCCACGCTCGTACTTTACCCTCAATAGATTCTTTACCAACTTATGCTCAAGACCAGTTTCTTTGGCCGCAAGATTCAAAAATGTGATAGTATTGTCGATTCGTTTTTGATCAAAAGTTTTCGGATTTCCCTTGCGAAACTCGTCTCTCAACATATTTCTGCCCAAGTATCGTGCTGGTTTTGCATATTGTACAGCATGTAGTAGAGCTCGGTAGAGTCCTCGATAGGCGCACACATAATCCTTCTGTGTAGGTGACATGATCGTGCGATTGATCTTTTTGCGTAGGTCTTTTATATTTATGGCGCAATTCACAATTAAATAGATTGATACTGGTACATCTGAAACTCGGTTCGCATGTGAAAATCTTACGGGGTATGTTTCGGATGGTTCCGAGTAGCGCGTCATCGGCCTTGCCTCCAAAGTTAGACTAGACAATCCGATAATCTGATTCTATCCACATTTGGACATTGAACATTAACTCATTAACTTCCCGAATTTGATATAAACAAAATTACAAAACAGTTTCATACAAACAAATGTCACTAAATGACCTCTCTTGTTTCCGAGTTTTTAATTAATCCAGTTCTGAGACAGGCCAGACGGTTTTCACGATCCGAACCTGTTCATGCCCACGACTCGAATGATACATTAAACCCACATCTCATCCCAGGAAGCAGCAATAATGAGATCGACGAGGCCGTCATAGAAGATGCGCCGGCGAGGGAACCAACTATGAATCTGCCAGATACGAGGGAGTTAGTAGGCGTTGGTGGCATGACTGAGAGTCCTCCGAATCAGAATTCAACTCACGAAGGAAGTTCGTTGGGCGATATCGAGAGCCTTCGACATGATGCCAACCATGACGAGGCTGATGCGTTGGCAACCTCTCATTCACAGTCGAATATGAGTCCACTCGATAACGATATGTCCGGTAACTCTTCTTCCAGAGTCGCCTCCTTGACTCAGGGCAATATCACAGAAGGATCATCTAGCAGTGCCGCTCCCAACACTGTCAATTTCCATATGACTTCTATCGAAGGTTCATCTCCAGACTCAAGTCAGAATTCCACTCCAGCTTCAATGGGACTTGATACAGGAAGTACTACTCTTCCTGCGGATGATGGCATGGGTCCTCTTCGACAACGCATCAAATATATACAAGCTATGGAAATTCCTACAGAACGTAAAGCATTATTGATGCATCAACTTTTAACTCAAGGTTACACTGAAGCTCATGAAATTTTTAACGCGAAGAATTTTGTACCAACCACGGCCGCAGAAAAAATGATCAGCCAGGAAAGACCTGCGACTCCAAACTCATTGAGCTCTTTCATCTGGCAAATGAATGGTGCTTTGGACCCAGCACCGGCAACTGAAATCCATACTTTTCACCTCTCTCCAGATGACTTGATGAAGACTTATGCACCGCTTGATCCCCCTGAAGTTGACGATGGAAGCGAAGAAACCGAAAATACGGAAGATTCTACGCCTAAGCTCGGATGCAAACACTACAAGAGGAATGTGAAGCTACAGTGCTCTACGTGCGATCGATGGTATACATGCCGGCTGTGTCATGACGAGGTCGAGGACCATATCTTGATTCGTCATGATACTAAAAATATGCTATGTATGATATGTGGTTGTGCTCAACGGGCTGGGGAATTTTGTGTTGAATGTGGAGAGAGGACTGCTTGGTATTATTGCGGGGTGTGTAAGTTGTGGGACAATGACTCTAATAAAAGTATCTATCATTGCAATGACTGTGGAATATGCAGAAAGGGTCGTGGTCTGGGCAAAGATTTCTTCCATTGCAAGGTAAAGTCCATCCTTGCCAATCAATCAATTTACATTCTGCTCACAACGTTACCAGACTTGCGGCGTGTGCATGTCTATGTCACTTATGGATGACCACAAATGCATTGAAAGGGTGTCTGATTGCGATTGTCCTATTTGTGGAGACTACATGTTCACATCACCAAAACCCGTTGTGTTCATGATATGTGGTCACAGCATTCACTCAGCTTGTTACATCGAGCACATGCAAACTTCGTACAAGTGCCCAATATGTAGCAAGAGTGTTGTTGGGATGGAGACACAATTTCGGAATCTCGATCGAGCCATTGACAACCAACCGATGCCGCCTCAATTTCAAAACACTTTGGCGATGGTTTCGTGCAACGATTGTTATGCTAAAAGTGCGGTGAAGTATCACTGGTTGGGATTGAAATGTGCCATTTGTGATTCATATAATACAGCTCAATTGTCAATCCTGAGTGACCCAGATGTCGAGACTTCGGCCACAGGAGCAGGGGATGCACAGAATGATATTTCAACAAGCCAGGAACTACGAGAATTATCTTCATCTACACACTTGATACCGGGTGCTCATAGGAACCGCAGGCATTCTTCTCATGTACCCTCCTCTTCGTCACAAGCAGAGTCCGGTCGAATTTCTCCATATCCCATTCCGTCCCGGCTAGGGAGATCAGTGTCACCTGCTCGAGGAATACACTTATTCAGTAACCAATCAGCGGCTGACGGCGAAAGTGATGGCTCTGGAGATGAGGATGATTTAGACTTCTGGGGAAGAGACGAACCGCGAAGCGGGAGATTGTTGCCAGCGACGCAAAACGCAGATGCACAAGATGAATACGATATTGAATATGAAGATGATTCCAGTGACTCGGAATCTGGAAATGATGATGACGACGATGATGACGGTGAAGAGGAACCTTTTGCCATTTTTGGACACCGTTGACACTAGCATGGATTTGTAATGGAAAAAGCTTGCATTTTTGGGCGTTGATTCTAGCGCTACAGCATTGTATGACAAGATTTTGGAGGGAGGGTTGGAAGGCGTACTGGATATTCTTCTAGGCATGGGTGGGCGGGGAAGAAGGTTGATATATGTATACCTTGTAGTTATATGGAGTAGTGAAATTATTGATTCCTCGATCGTTTACTTTGATCGACTCTTCGATCATCCTCGTTCTTATTGCTCATGGTGCAATAGGAGCCATTTTTGAGATATCCAAAGCTTATTTTTATGCCTGTGTGCCTTGAATTTCTTGATTACACTCTACATTCCATAACTGGCAGCTTCCTGAGATTCCTTTAGTCCCGATCTGCGCTCAAACACCCGTCCCTTGATCACATCACTCCCATCTACTAGAGTTTTCTCAACGGTCATCTCGTCTCGTCCTCGTCATTGAGGATTGCAGCTCTAAGTCTGGCTATGAAACCATCTTGGTTGAGAAATCAAGTAGTGACATCCATGCCTAAACTACCATGCAAGTCCTCCCCGCCTATATGCTAAACTCCCAGTATCATGAATTACATCTCCAGTGACGCCTCGGTATATCCTCGGAAACGCCTTGTATCAAAAGCACACAAAAGACGAGCAAGTTAAAAATTCCATAGCATGAGCTCCCTGTCCCAATCCAATCCCATTCCTTGCAACTGCGCAATCATTCACCATTGCGAACACCCCCCTCGGCAATCTGTCGTCGTACTTCGTCCGCGTCTTTTTTGAGTTCCCTGACTACTGTCTATTTCGCGGATACTTGTTAGCTTTTCCTCTCGTGGCCCTTTCTCCCGTCCTGTCCTATCGTATCGTTCTCAACCTTTCCGCCTAGAAAATTGCTTTTCGCATCCTCTCCATCCATCTACCACCCTTCCATTCCCATGTGCTCTCCCTAATATCTCACCCTCTACTTCCCAGTCCCAATCCACCAAACAAAAAGAGCTCCAGAATTCGCGCATAGGAAGAATACTCACAGCAAGCGCCTCGGGATTAATCCCATTCTCAATAAGACTTATACAAATACTCAGGGTTCCGCGATCGAGCTCTGCGTTCTATCTGCGCGTTAGCATAAGCTCCCACTCTCCATTCTCTTTCCCTTGGTCTCCCTCATGTCTTTCATTCCGCATCATGTCCGTTTGTTCCAATCCTATTTCTCTGCTCTCGCTCTCGCTCTCTCTCTTCCACAACAAGAAATCACGAGTACCACAAGAAGAACCTACAAGTAGCGTGGAAATCTCATGAAAAACATCAATGACCTGACGAGCCTGTGCTGCACTGGTAGCTTTGTCGGGCTTTTGGGATGTGTCTGCCATTATGAGTAGGGATGGTCGTATTCGTTGTGTCGCGTTTGTTGTTTATTTTTGGGCAGAGGTGGATTGCGGGGGTTTGGAGATAAGGAAAATTGGGTTCGGATGCGGTAGTGAACGAGCTTGGCTGGATGGAATCGTAAATGTTCATGTATTGCGTAAAATGACATATCGATATCAGACTTTAATTTCGTTTATAAATAAAAGCTTAATTCATGAGGAAGTCTAGTGCAAGAGTTGGGGATGATGTAGGCCCTATAATCAGGGGGCGCAAATACTGCTGGAGCAGTCTCATCTGAAGGAACGTAATGCGAGCAACGTCGAAAACAGTACAAAGTAATAGTATTCAGAATTAAAGTCGTTATCATTAGACCCCCAAATATCAACATTTCGTGATCCCCCCCCCCCTTCAACTCTACACCCTTTGTCCTCAATTCTTTACAGCTTCTACGAACAGTTCTCTCATACCCTTCAACAATACACGCAAATCACGAGTTTCGTTCAACTTATCCACTACCCTTTCAATCTGTTCTTTTTCCAGTTTTGGCTTGCAATACGGAATATCGTAGTCCCTCTTCGAAGTGTCAAGCTCAAACCAGGCCTCTCTATCATAATCATTTTCGTCAAAATTCGTGAAAATAAACTTCAACCGATCATTTTGCCCCGCTCCATCAATCACAAGCCCCAAATTCGAAATCCAAAAGTCGAGTTCTGGGACGTTGAATCGAGCTTG
>JAHXJL010000061.1:0-203050 GCA_019395255.1 Botrytis medusae | reverse complement strand
CACGCCACCACTATCCTCTTTTTTTTTATACGACATTCCTCAAGTTGTTTCTATTACCTGTACAGTCTACATTCCGATCGATTTCCAATAAACCGCCCATTTTGGTCAACTTGTACTCTATTCTGTCGAGCATTCAAAACATCCGGCAACATAAAAGATCTCTGTATCAACTGGTTCATTTCATTCAAACCCTTTCCCTTAGAGAATCGAAACTTTGCGACAAGACGACACGACACTACTCCACCTTAGAACGAAAAGAAAAGACATATTCATTTTCTGTAACGAATGTCGCAAGACAAATAATTTCCGAATCCAGCGCCAAAAAAGAAGATCGCTCATCTTAAATTGTTAAGCCGCGACATTCCAACAAATATCATGTCGTACTCCAATAGCGGCGGAGGCACTCTCACTCTGCCATCACCCACACACGCTCACCATGTCGATGTAACCTCAGCAGTCAGATCGCTAAGACGTTCTTTATCGCGCTCGCCATCCAAGTTCCGACTGGTCACTAAATCACCAAGTTCATCCCCAAAATCTCCGCTGTCGCCATCTCCAGTGTCACCATCCAAGCGCGCATCTTCATATCCTGCGTTATTCGCAGGCACAAATACACCTCATACGCCATCGCCACTCGCTGTGCCATTTCCTCCAAGCGCAAGATTGGCACTTCGATCCTCATCGCGAGCCAAGACTGCCCCTCCTCGACAGGGTACCCGCCTACGAACCTCCCCCAGAAGTCCTATGAAGCGGGCATTGAGCCAAACCATTGATACGGGTAACGCGACTCCAACACCACTGGGTTATATGGGTGGACAAGAAAATTTTGGAGGCAGCAGTCCGGCGGAGAGAAAAGCCCTCGAGAAACTCCCTAGAATGCAATTGAACCTGGATGCCAATGCGCCGGCCAACCAGGCATTATTGAGATTAGGCGGTGACGGAGCTAGTGATTGTAATGCATCCACTTCAAGTCCCCTGAAGCGCAGCGACCCTGTCATGAATCTGGAACAAGCGACCCTCGGAAGTCCAGTCGCAAAGCGCAGAAGTGTTCACGCTTCTGCCAACTTTGGTCATGATTCAAATATCTTTGAACAGCCACCAGCACCACCTTCTCCAACAAAATTTGATATTCACAGCGATCTAAACCACGAGTATGAATTATCAGCCACAGTTGTTGGTTCGGAAAATACCGCATCTCCTTTCACCTCTACCCCTCGACGTTCCTCCTCTTTACGCAAATCGACATTACTTCAGAGAAATGGCGAGAAGACTTCCTGGGGTCGAAGACATGCCGCTCAGCTTTTGGCTGCGCAACAATCTGCACAACAACAACCTTTTGCAATTGCGAATCAGGATGTTGTTAGTCCCAGTAAGCAAAAGAATCGTCCAAGATTGTCATTGGATCAATTTGTTGCACCCCTGAGCCGCGATGGTCCGTTCAGCCACCAAGGTAACCTTCCAAATGCTTCGATGCATATGATTAATCAATCACAACAACCTACTCAACACCACACACATCAACCTCACCCACTTTCACGAACCATGACGACCTCCTCTTCTAACTCGAGTATCGCCGAGGATTCACCTGTACAGCATGTTCCCGTGAACTTTGGTGGTAGCCAAAAACCTAAGATTGATTTCTCGAAATCTTTACCAGCTGGAGCTCTAAGACCGTTCAACTTGGATGCGCCTGATGACTTCTCGACTCCAAAAAATTTCAAATCCGTCAAACCATTACCTTCTGCTTTCATGTCTACAGGTCTTATTTCAAAGGTCAACAGAAGACCTGAAGAAGTCCAGATGCTTCGTGGAAACACCAAGTCAAACGTTCCAGATACCCCATGCAAAAAGCAGAACAACATTTTCGGTACTTATCCAGCCGCAGTTCCAACTAGTGCCATCGCAAAGGCTAGACAAATCCGCCATTCATTCGGTACCCCATCCACCCCTTTCAACCCCCATGGAGTACCAGCTATCGGTACCTTTGGAAAGGGCAGCGGGGTCTTCGGAAGTGGTTTCGGCCAGCCACGAGGTTTGACCAGACGAGGTAGCTTTCTGAGTATTGACGGAGATGACGCTGGATCTCCAGACTTCAAGACCGACAGTCAAATCAGTGACTTTGACTTACCACCAACTCCAACGAAACAAGCTTCAAGCTTCTCTCACTTCCAAAATGGTAGTCCCACAAGTCATCGATCGATTCCCGCCTCAACATCTGCCGTGGGTGGTTTTAGCTTAGGAAAAATACCAAGATCAAGCAGTAAGTTGAACCTCTCTACCAGTCCAGGCGAGCAGGAAGAGGGAGACAGTGATACATCCATGGATATAAACGACTCTCCAACACCTGTCACTGCCGGACTTTCCTTCAGTACTTCCATTTCTGTACCATCCTTTTCCAGGTCCCGAGCATTGCGGGGCCTACAATCTCCTTCGCCGTTGATGGCTAAATCTCTTACTACTTCCTTTTTGAGTCCTTCAAGAAAGCCCGGTTTTGCTAAAATTAGTCACGTGGCTCCAGCCAGTCCATTGGAGCGTATAGATTTCATCGAGAGATTATCACCTTGTACACCTCAAGACAATATGTTATTCCCCGATCCCAGTAGCCTTTCCATCTCCAACCACAGAGATGGTCAAGCTCACCTAGGTGCCAACAGCGCTCCCGTTGCTGCTCCACCTCCAGCTACACCAACTACCGGTCGAGATTATTTCAGTAAAACTAGCACCACCCCAATTGCTAGTTTCCCACCCCGAGATGTGGATGAGTCCCTCGTATCACGATTCAACAAAATCGAGATGATTGGCACAGGAGAATTTTCTCAAGTATACAAAGTGACTCAAAGTGCGCAAAAGGCTTCAACATTCATGTTTGGTGATTCGGTCGATTCCCCAATGACTGGTAGAACACCACCAACACCTACACCGGATCGTGTCTTTGCTGTCAAGAAGTCAAAACAACCATATCAAGGTTTCAAGGATCGATCAAGGAAGCTTAAAGAAGTTGAGGTTATCAAGGCACTTGGTCAGGCTGACAATGTCATTCATTATGTCGACTTCTGGGAAGAGAAGAATTACTTGTACATTCAAACGGAGTATTGTGAAGAAGGTAGTCTCGATATATTCCTTTCTCAAAATGGTCGAAAGGGTAGAGTAGATGATTTCAGGATCTGGAAGATTTTACTGGAGATCGGACAGGCAAGTTAAAAATTCATCAAAGTTAACCACATTCAACTAACATTTCATAGGGCCTTAAACATATTCATGATTCTGGCTTCATTCATCTTGATATCAAACCCGCCAATATTATGATCACTTTTGAGGGTGTCTTGAAGATTGGAGATTTTGGTATGGCAACTTCATGGCCTGCTTCTGATGCTATTGAAGGGGAAGGAGATCGTGAATATATTGGACCCGAGATTCTCCTGGGGCAATACGACAAACCAGCAGATGTTTTCGCTCTTGGTATGGTCATTTTCGAAATCGCTACCAACGTATACCTACCCGACAACGGAGTATCCTGGCAACGCCTAAGATCCGGTGACATGAGTGAGGCTCCAAGTCTCACTTGGAGTGAAGCAAGTAGCATGCCCCGTGATGCCAATGGTATCCCCATCGTACCTAGCGATGATTCCATGACCAGTGATGACGAACTTGAAGCCGACTTTGGTTCACCAATTGCTGCTAGCCGGAAACGATTCGCTTCATCATCCAGATCATTCGCTCACGACCCAAGCAACTTGTTCGGTTCTTCTAGACGAGGCGAACTTGGACAAGCCCCAGAATTCATGAGAGATCCTGATCATGAATGTACACTTGATAAACTTGTTCGATGGATGATCTCACCACGTCCTCAAGATCGACCTTTGATTCAAGAAGTGCTTGAATCACCAGGCCTTCAATGGGTTAGCAATAGGCGTCGTGCTGGTGCCACTGTTTTCGAAGGAAATTGGGGACCAGCAGATGAAGTCTTAGATGATGCTGAGATGATGGATGTTTAAAATCTTTCAAGATTTTGCTGCGAGAATTTGCTGTTTACATTATCGCCAAGTACTCGCTCAATCCTGGATAGGACTTGACGGGATTTGGATTCACATCAGTTTGAATTTGATCATGTATTTACGGCGTTCCCAGGATATCAACGGCGTGCCAAGCGATATCTACCTCTACTTTACGACCTACTACCTCTACGATTCACGATTTGCCTTCCTAGCCTTACGACCTTTACAATTCTTGTATATATTATTCTTTGACACATGAGTTTCCCGCTCATTTTACACAGTCACGAGACCCACAGCATCTAAAACATACAACATCAAAATCGAAAAAGAAGAAAGATAATATTTGGTGGGATCACTGATTAAGTTATTGAACGATTATCATGTCAAGATTATTATGAAAGAAAAAAGAAGGCGATTCTTATTTACTTTTTACTTGTGTCTTTTTTTTTGCGAGTTGATAGGCAAGCACATGGATTTGTTTACAAAGATAAATAGTATCTATTCTTGCTTGCTATAAGCTCAACCAGATTTTGGTTGCTTTGTATTAACTATGTTCCTTTCCGAAGGCTTTTACTTTGTTTTTTCTTTCTTTTGTTTTCTACATGCCCAGGTGCTCAAATATTGATGCACATGAGGTTAGAAATGTTTTTGTCTTTTAACAGGGGAGTTGGAGGTATTTTCATGAATTCATAATCATATGGGAGGATGGAATGGATTGATTGATTGATTCGATGGATTGATGGATGGGGGATATCTGTGGTGTTTTTGTGCTAGTCATCAAAGATAGGATCTGGAATGGCTTGGGATGGATGGATTGGGAGGAGTTTTTCATTTGTTGATTCTTCCTTTGTTTATTGGGGTGGAGGTGAGGGTGGAGGTGGAAATGGAAGTGGAAGTGGGAGATGGTGGTTTGGTGTATCAAGTGAGTGGATGGATGGATACATGATGTATGGTAGTGGAGAATTGTAGATATAGAGAATCCCAACCCCCTGAACACTTAATGTGTGGATGGGTGGATGGATGAGCAACTTGCTGAATGAATTGCTGGTTCAAATGAGTTTTCTTTTTCAAGAGTGATTCGGAGGTATATTGTGATTGATTGCTTGTTGCTTGTAGTTAGCTTGTCTTGATGTATTGAGTTCAGAACTGGACTAGACTGGACTGGATTGGGCAATTAGGAAAGGAAGGGAAGGGGATAGGGGGGTAGAGTGTAGAGTGTAGAAGTCAAAAAAAAGAAAGAGAATAAATAATGTTTGGGTATTACTATTATTGTTATTATTTTGCATCTTTGAGTGGGTTGTATTGTATTGTACTATGATTTATTGGGTTGTGATATGATGTGATGTAATGTAATGTGATTTGAACATAAATATGAATATGAATGTGAAATTTTACAGAATGCTATATATAAGTCGTAGGTCACAAGTCAAATCATTTAGGTTTGGAATATCGTATCTTGAGAGGTGAGAGGTGAATTCAAGAGTGTATGATATGATTTGAAGTGCTCTGTAAATTTTATTAATGGTTTGTATGTTTGGAGTTTGTAGTTTGTTGGGTTTTCGCGGATGTGAATATGTGTGTATGTGTGTATAGCTCTTGAGATATGTGCAGAAATATTATAATATTGATTGAGTGACTTAGCTTTTCGTCATTCGTAGGATTGCATTGAATTGTATCGAAGCGAGATTTGCTTGCCTGTCGGTTGTGTGGTAGTAGTAGTAGCGATATTGCAGTCTTTTCTGTGTCTGCGCTCTTGGTGGAAATCATGATAACTAAGTGATCTATTCTGTATTTTTTATTTTTATTTTTTTTATGAGTGTATTCGAAAATTACGAGACAAATTTTCATTGAGGTGGTGAAGGCATTGGAGGAGGCTTGCGAGTCTTTGTTACTTTATTTAGCATGCTTTGAAAATTGTGGTTGGTTGGTTACTGAGGACGAGAAATTATGTATGTTGAGACGAGGGTGATTATGTGATAGATGGGGTGAAGATCGGATGGAAAGATTGATGAGAATTGTTTGGTCAAGGTTCTTTGGTGGTAATTGTGTTATGACACTGTTGAATTTTTCGAAGATGGAATTTATTAGAAGGGAGAGAGAGATGTTGTGAGATTTGAGGTTTGCTCGTATTGCTATACTCCTCTTTGCGTGTAAATTCCCGTTATTAATGTATGAAGATACTTTTTATTATTATTATTATTTTACTTAGATGATGGTCGGAGGTTGATACATTACTTGTGTTTGCTAAATTAACCAAATGATAATTGAAGATAATGAATTGAATATGAATTTTGAGATGCTAATGACGAACAGAAGATTTTTTTGATGGCGGGATGTATAGTTAGTGACGGATTATTTAAATTGGTCAATTTCTGGAGCATCTAGGCTAATTAATTTTCTACATTGACATGAGATATAGACAATATACCTCAAGCGAGGAACCCAAAGGGCTTAGCAATCCCTATTTCTCCATGTAGAAATTCCGATTATATGATGAATGAGGATTTATATCTCTCGCCGAAGGAATCTCAGCAGAAGTATAGAAATGATGTATTTCGAGAATTTCATAACCTAAGCGTTCACTTGTCTCTTATATGAGTTGACGAAGCCATTCAAAGACCAACCAAAGTATATGCAGAGAACTCCGAGTAATTCATGAAATACCAGACGGAAGAGTCTGCATATTTTCAAGTAAAGTTATTGAGATATGTTAATGCTGTCAAATCAATGACTATACAATTTTCGAACTAGAAATGCTACGCACCTGGAACGTTTTACCTTCTTTCACAGTCTCTTTTTGTGAGGTGATACTGACTTGCTGATTCACAACCGCGGGGATTTGAAGGTAGCATTGAGCTCTATGACAGCGGAACAAAAATATGTTGATTGAATTGGAACAATCTATCTAGCGGCACACATTATGTTCTAACTCAAGACAGCTGGAATCGCAGCGGAGGAAGTTTGGGAAAAGTGGAAGTGGAGATTACGAAGAAATGATCTTTTTAATAAAAAAAATCGCTGAGAGAGAGACAGCGAGTGTCGTGTGCTGTACGAAAGCAGGGTTTCTCTTGTACATGAGATTATTCTATTACTGTGTGCTGCGATACGACAGAAAATGCAATAATGTTTTCCGTGTCATTCGCGTCTTTCTACTCTAGACCCACTACCCCCCTCTTTAAAATAATCTCCCCTTCTAAAACTTTGATCGGCCAATCCATCGTCCAATGAAACGTCTCCGGTATCAACCCACTCATACCCCTCACATCCCTCTCCAAAACTTCATATTCTCCTCCGCCATTAACCCACCACGCATAATCCAATCCTTTCAACAGGACCAGTACTCTAGCTAACAGTGCCATCGCTAAAGGATCATGATGTTCAAGTAATACGCAAAAATCTGGTTGACATCTCGCCGGCATAACTGTGACCATACGTCTAAGAATCTGCGTACTCGTACCGGAGAAAAATGCTCGATAGTGGAATAATACTGATTCTTTCACTTCTAGATAGACGCTTTGAACACTTTTTGGTTGTTTGGAGATGGAAAATACATTTAATAAGTAAGCGAGATCATCCTCTATACTTCTCAATTGGAGTTTTGCATTCCAAGATAGCTCATCTTGCGACAACACGCCAGGTAAGCTTTCAAATGTATACGGAGCATATCCCAAACGATCCAGCAACTTTTTCTTTTGCTTGAATACCACATTCACACCCTCCAACATTTTGATTGCATGAATTGGCACCTTATACTCTTCATCTTTCCGTTTCTGCCGCGAAAGCAACCAATACACATGACACAGCAGTATAGCCGAAAGCCAAAGCTGTTCTGAAAGTTCTTCGCCTTTTGAAAGAGCTTGTTGGTGATTCACAAGTGCGCGATCGAGATAACGTCTTAACGCGATGCTTAAAAGATAATCATTGGTGGTATGTGTATGCAGATGAAGTGCAGAGAGCGCGAGCATGGGATTGAGAACGATTTCGGAATCAAAAGAGAGCTGAGGGATGGTGTGTTGCCATGCGCGTGCTGGGGCGCCTTGGCAGGCAGGCATAAGATGACTGACTATTGTACTGTAATGGTACATTAAGCGGAGCTCTAGAGATCGCCATTGGCTCGGCGTATCTGACAGGGTCTTCGGGAAGATTTCGAGGCTAGGATTAGGTGCAGGTATAATGGACGTTGGAAAATGCTGTACTGTTGATTGTTTGGACCTTTGGGAGCTCGTACTCCAATCACATTGTGAGATGCTGATGTAGCGTCGTCGACAGTTGGAACAGACGGGTTTGATCTCATCGCACTAGATATATATTAGCAAGAATTGTAACACTCATTTGATTCATTTCACTACCTTCACTTTGCGAAGTCTACAGTCACGACACCCTGAGTGAGATTTCCTAAGCAAAGGCACTCCGGGTTTTCGTGGACCAGAGTTATTAGCGAATTCCATCACAGATATGAATTCGAGTTGTAATCTATCGATCGTTTCCCAAGATACACGAGAAACCGAAGATGCGAAGATGCGAACTTCCGGTACCTGATTACCTTCAAGATGGATTGGTAAGTAGGATATGATCGATCCACTTTCTTGATGTGTAAGCACTAAATGATCAGTCGTGGTTTCGAACAGCCAATCATATTTGAAAGCGAACAAGCGAGTAGTCTCACGCTATACTATTCTTGGAAGTACAACGTCAACGTAGGGTTTGAAGAGTTAGAGGGCGTGACTCTGTCTGATTAGTTGGATATCTATAAAAGTACGAAAAACATCTGCAATGTTGAAAACCATCACCAATCTTCAGAAACTTCCTTCAAAAAAAATCGTCTTCGAAACTGTTCCCCCAAGACAGCCAGCCAACCTCAAACCAAAATGTCCAAAATCCTCGCAGTCTTTGGAGCCACTGGCCAACAAGGAAGCTCCGTCATTAACAACATATTAATCGACCCATCACTATCCCAAGCATACACCATCCGCGCCATAACCCGCGACACCACCTCCCCCGCATCTCAAAGACTCAGCGAGAAAGTCTCCGTCATCCACGGCGACGCCACCGATCGCAATTCACTCCTTAAAGCATTAACAAGCGTACATACAGTATTCATCATGACGACTCCAGATTTCAGTTCTAACGCGGTAGAAGTTGAATACCGCAACGGAAAGACCATCGTCGATGCAGCTATCGAAATGGGAGCACAATACATAATATTCAGCACCCTCCCCCACGTATCCGCAATATCTAACGGCAAATACACCAAAGTCACCGCCTTTGATGCAAAAGCCAGAATCGAGCAATATATCCGCGAACTCCCGATCAAAAGTTCCTTCGTCTCGCTCGGTTCCTTCATGGAGAATTTTCAGGTGCAAGCCTTTCTAGCTCCACAACCAGCTGATGATGGAACGTGGGTGATGTCTCGACATACAAGCTCGAAGATGCCATTTCCTCTACTCGATGCAGTAGGCGATGTAGGGAAATTTGTGGGTGCTATTCTAGCTGAGCCGGATAAATATGAAGGGAAGATTTTCTGTGCCGCTGCGAAAATTTACACCATGGAAGAAATCGTGGCTGCGTTGTCGAAATCGAGTGGAAATACTATCGTGTATAAACAAATCGGCGTGGATGAATTCAAAAACAGCATGGCTTTTGCTGCGGAGATGTTTACCGAGTATTTTAGCTTTTGTGAGGAATTTGGATATTGGGGTCCGGGTTCTGAGGAGAAGGTTACGTGGGCTGTAGAGAATGCGCGGGGGAGATTGTCAACGTTAGAGGAGTTTCTGGAAGCGCATCCTTATCAACTTGAATAATTTGACTATTGATAGATACGGAGTCGATAGCATGTCAGCATATTGAAGTATTTATTGAGAGGGTCGGGAATGGTGATAAAATTTATGAAATATGATGAATGTTTCTGAATGTGTCTCTTATTATTTGTTCGAGATGAAAGGGTCGCTTCGTGTACCTAATGTGCAAATAGTGCCATCCTCTGATATTAGTAGCTGTCAATCTAATCCAGCATGTTCTTGAATGAATTGTCCAAATAAAATACAGGCCATGCCGATTTTCTCTCGCTCATGTATATCCATTAGACCCCCCTCACCCTCTTTCCCAAACCATCCTTCAGCCACACTATCACAATAAATCGCCAAAAAAAAAAGTTACCTCGCACCCATCATATGCTGACTCTAATAATCAACTTTATCAGACATATAGAAATAATATCTTCATTACACCTTGAATATTCCACCAGTCGAAATTCTGTACAAATCACAGGATCTCGCGTAATGAAGCTATGAAGCTAAAAATATCGCTTCTTATGTTTACTCAATACACCACCCAGGAAATTCTACAACTTCCATACTTTCGCACATCTTCAGAAATACTTACTACGCATACATACATACATACATACATACATACACAGCAAAACTCTTACCACAGAGCCCCAGAAATCCCCACTGACACTTCCGCACCAGCGTCCATCATCCAATAACTAGAACTAATACAGGCAACAATCTAATCTCTGGTATTAGTCCACTCCTCAGGTGCTCGACGCGACCATAGCGATCAAAGCAGCCTGTTTACTGGAATCTCATTTTCAGCACTGAGGAAACCCCCAAATCGCGTTTTGCTGATTGAAATAAACGTATCTAAATACACATGCAGGATTCTCTCCTCACAGGTTCGAGCGAGCTACTAAGCACCCGAAAGCATTATTGGAATACCATCTCAGCCTCTTCTTCGCACATGGAATTTCCTATGGGTTTAGACCTCGAAAATATGATTTAGTTCATTTAAGAAATTGGGGCTTAGAAGTAAAGCATGAACTGATTAATCAATATCACGTCGCTTGTGTGAAATACATTTTTGTCTGTGTATTGAGATTTAGCGAGTGGGTATCCATCGTATTGGGAGAGATAGGGAAATATAGGTAGAGACCGAATATTTTCCTGCGAAACGTATTCGTTACAAGCTCATGTGGGTTTTATTTACACATCTACTTACCTACTACCTATGTAAATATACAGATGAATATGCAGCCACGACTTCCACAGACCAAAGTATAGCATCACCTCCCCATCTCTTGAAAACTAATTCAATGCACCCTCTCCCAAACCCCCCAATCGAACCTACACCCTCCCCTTGATAATATCCGCCGCCTTCTCCGCCACCGCATAAACCGTCAACTGCAGATGCGTCGCCGGAATAAGCGGCATCACGCTCGCATCCACGACACTCACGTTCCGCAGACCATACACCAACAAATCGCTGTCCACACAACCTCCCAGCTCCCTCTTTCCCAACGCACAGGTCCCAGACGGATGTGCAAAACTCGGCGCGATAGCCCGGGCGCTGATTAGCGCGGCGAGAATCTCGTCGTGTGTTTGAGCTGCCGGACCGGGGAAGTTTTCCGTGGGGGAGTACGAGGTGAGTAGGGGTGAGGAATAGTAGGAGCGGATGTAGTGGATGCAGGAGGTGAGGATGAGCGAGTCGGTGGGGGAGGAGAAGGTGTGGTAGTTTATGATTGGTTGTGAGTGCGGAGATGAGGGGGAGAGTGTAATGGTTCCTCGGGAAAGAGGTTTTTCGACGGCGCAGGCGCCTGGGGGTGTGGTTAGTCGGTGTTGTTTTTTGTATCTAGTGGGGGTTTTGGAATTTGTGAAATTAATAGGGGAAGATAAGAGGCTAGGTACGTACCAGGTCCTGTGGTACCAATGGGAATTTCTATCACTGCTGCATCATTTTGGGAGAAATGATCGAGAATGATATCGCGTTGGGCTAGATAACCTTTGAGAAGTGCTGGGTTATTAAGGTAGATGGAAGGGAGGTAGCCTGTCACATTTTGGGCGCGGGCTTGGTCGATGATTTCTTGGCTTTGGGATGTGAGTTGGGAGAGGGGAATGAATGCTGCGTCGGGAGAAGTGCCTTGAGTGTACGGCCCCTAAGATGCATTTAGTACGATGTGATGATATATCAAAAAGCCAGCAAATAAAAAAATTGGAAAGACAAACTGTATGATTTGTGATGTATTCCTGCCACGCACTCGCATTATACGAAGCATTCGTGGCGATCGTCGCATCATTTGGAAACGCCAAGTTCGTAACATTCCAGCTGAGATACGTGACGGGATGATCCTGAAAATTTGCCCCCACGGCCGGTGAATCGAGAAGCACTTCCACCCCCGCAGCCTCGAGTGCGTGTTTGGGACCAATCCCACTGAGTTGTAGAAGCTTGGGTGTGTTGATCGCACCGGCGGCTAAAATGACTTCCTTGTTTGCTGATACTATATGCGTTTTATTTGTTTGGACAGACGTGAATTTAACACCAGTGGCAGTGAGATTGCTATCAAAGAGAATCTTTTCGACCAAATGACCCGTGATGAGATGGAGATTAGGTCTACTAGCAATGGGATCATAATAAGCGACACGTGAATGCGAACGAAACCCCGTTTTCGGATCGAGAGTCTGAGGAACCCAGCAGAAACCAATCGCATCACCAGACTCAGGACCATCCGATATTTCGATTCCAAAATCCTCCGCTGCTAGAGTTTGGTTTCTGTAATCGGGAAAGATGACAGAAGGATAACTGATTTGAATCGGCCCATTCCCATATCCCGAAGCGTTATTCCTGATATCGAAATGGGTTTTTAGCTCCTCTGATGGCGGGGTAAAAGTCGTGCTTTTGATAAAGTAGGGATAGAGACCTTCCCAACTCCACGTACCGTCCCCGATGAGAGTTCCCCATGCATCATAGTCTGCTTTGGATCCTCGATCGGCAAACATACCATTGTGTAATGAACTGCCTCCTACTACATCAGCGATGTAGACGTCAAAAGTTGTATTTAACAGTGTTTCGACGGGCGCGGAAGTGTAATTCCAATTCTTTACGTTGTTGGGAAAATACTGGAGGCCGAGTCTTGGGACCAAGGTGAGAGAGCTATTATCTATAAGACCATGCTCAATTACCAAGACGGTTTCTGTAGACAGATTAACATTGTGTACTAGAATCATACTTCTGGAAAAAATCACTAACTTGTAGGATCTTCAGATAACCGATTTGCAACAACTAGACCACTCGTTCCACCACCGACAATGATATAATCATAGCTCTCTGCAAACCAAGATTCATTATGTTGAGGTGACGGAGTAGAGGAAGCTACAAGATTGCAGCTGGCAACAAATAAAAGCCAAACTGGAAATTGAAGAATTGCAGGTGCCATATTAAGATCAGAGTAGTGTTGACAACTTCCACCAGGTACACAAATTCAAGATGAATCCAAGAAGATTACAATAATTACTACCATCACGAACGAGGATTCACCATGAAGTTTTATATTGTCGCGGCCATGAAAGCAAATGCAACAATAGGTGTACAATATATGTATGTCCTCGGATAAATACCATTCCATCTCCATCACCGTCCCATCTCTCCAATCGGTTCTCACTTAGAAGTGATATAAAGATCCCAAGATGTAGGAGACTTACAAAAGTGCCCTGGGTAAAGTATCCGGTAAACGGATATGAACTGCAGAAGAGCTTGGCAATTTGTACTAGCCAATCACATCCCAATCGTCGCGGTTCTTCTCCGTTACGACGAAGAGCCCTGTAATATAACTCTATATCTGACGGAGTATTATCTAATCTTGGTTGGGGAATGCTATGGATATCTGCAATGATGCCTATTGAGGAACGAATAATGTATATGTATATGTACATGTGTACGTACATATATGTAAGTCAGCTTTGAGAATATTTTTGCATCATCACGCCACACTAGTACCATGATGAGGTATCTTGATCATTGTCTGTCTTTTGAGGTATAGAATCTCGAAACTTTTCAAAGGATTTAATAATACCATTGTTTCCAAGATAGATTGTAGTATGTTCCCACAGACGACGATGATGTATGGATACATTCAATCATACGTATGCATACCACATATATCTTACATTCATTCTTCCTCAATAAAATACCACTTGCCCATCCAGTCAAACCGTCAAATCTCAAATCTCACTCCCTCCACCCCTCAGCCTCATAAATCTCCTCACCATATTCACCAAAAAGAAGAAATATACGTCAGAGGTAACTATTCGCAGCTTCAAATCACTAGATAAATCCATCTCCTGACCTATCCATCATTCACCCTCATCCGACCCCAAAAAACCCCCCTCAATCCTCATCTGAATATTTACCCTCATCCCCAACCCCCGAGCGGAAACTTCCACCCATCCCAAAACACCCAGACCGCAAATCCCTACTCACACACCTCTTCAAAGTATCAAAAGAGAGCATGCACCAACACCAGCACCACTGCACGAAAACCATAAATGGTCAGTAAGCACGAAAGAGAGTAAGAAAGTAAGACGGACAACCACCCAGCGTCCCCAAACCTTAAGGAAAATCGATGCGCTGTCCACCCGCCACGTGCGCATGGATGTGCGTGGGGGGTTACCAAGCCCACAGAATTAACACTCGGTAGACAGGTTTTACCACGTGTAGAAAAGCATCAGAGTTACCAACGAAATGCAAAATGAGGTATGGAGCATGAACAGACGGGGTTATGAGACAGAGAGATAATCAAGTATTTTATTGCTTGATTTACTGCGTATGATGGACCAAGGAAAAGGGAAAAAAAAAAAGAGGATGGGTGTCAGGTGTTCGGGAGGTGCTTGTGTGTTTCATTGATATGATGGGGGTTACTGGAGTATAGTATGTATTGATCGGTGTGTCTGTCTGTCTGTCTGTCTGTCTGTCTTATTTTATCTTGTTTTATTCTATGATATTCTATCCTTGCTATATACTATTTTCCATGTCTACGAATGGGAATGGAAAATTGTAATTGGGTAGGTAGATAGATACAAATGCAGAATTGGGGGTGGGTAGGTGGATGATGTGAGCAGCATCGACATCAAATATCAGCATCAGCATCAGCATTATCATCATCAGCCGCGGAACCGGGTTTCATGGTTTCAACATAGATAGAAATAACTTGAAACTTACAACTCACTCATGATATATTAGAAAAGAAAAGAAAAAAGGTACCCCACGTGAGGAAATACTCTCATTTTCTCCCCTTCTCATCTACCTACCAAAAGCTCGCCCGCCTACCTAGTTAATTAGACCGTCAGTCAGTCGGTCAGACCGTCAATTCTCAGACCCGATTAGACCAGGTTGGATTTCTGAAAACCAAAATAAGGATTTTTTTTTATTAAAAAAAAATAGAAGATAAAAGAAGAAAACATGAACCTCTTACACCTTTCGCAGGACAAAGAAGAAGTATATATTTCCTCTTTGTACAGCTTGAGGATAGGAAGATTGATAGATGTATAACAACTAGATGAATAGGTAGGTAGGTACCTGTAGGTACCTGTATATCACCATATCACCATATCACATCACCTCCCTAGAAATTCACCACTCCCTATCTGATTGTCAATATGATGATTGGGATTGGTTATTAAAATGTGTATATATACATACACACATACACACAAACATGCACACACATATAAAAATCCCCAAATCCCACACAAAGATCAAGCACAAGAAACAAAAATCCACAACCCCCCCCCCCCCCAATCTTCATTTCATTGTCCACGTGACCACTTACCACAAATCCGGATTTTTGGGCAGATGAATAAATAGATGCGTATATTCACATGTTTACAAAAAACCAATAACTAACTAACAAACTAACCATTCCCCTCAATTACTACCTACTCGATTACCCAGTTAGTAACCCAACTAAAGACTAAATTAACTAAAACTAAAACCAAGTGTGAAAAGTTCCCCTCTCTTCCCCTCCCTGTCTGTCTGTCAGTCTGAGTATACTTTGTACTTTGTACTTTGTAGATGTGTACCTAGTGCGCGAGCCTATGTAGTAGTAGTAGTAGTAGTAGTAGTAGTAGTAACTTGATGTATATATATGTGTATGTATGTATGTATGTATGTATGTACTAGTATGATATTGAAATGACAGATAGAGACTAGAAACTGGAAGCTAGAAATTACATTAGAGAAACATGGCTGAGTGGAGTGAGATGCGGTGAGTGAGTGAGTGAGTGAGTGAGTGAGGGAGTGAGGGGATGAATGAAACCAATGTATTTATGTATGTACAGAATATGTATCAGAAACCCCAATTTGGAGTGAATGACTGAGTGAGTGAGGGGAACACCGATGTCAGTGGTGGAACTGATTTATTCATTCATTCATTCGTTCATTTATTCACACATTGATTTATCTACTATCATTTCTGATTTTGAAGGAATCTAGGTAGGAATCTAGGTAGTTAAGATAATAGAATAGGTATGTATTGTATCTAGGGAACAAGTGCATACGAATGATTTATTCGAAACGATGAAGATGAGATGGATAGAGGTGAGATAGATGTCATATGTATGCTATTACGAAGGGATGAAGGATCAGAATCCCAAGTACACTCACTCACTCCCTACACGAACCTGAGTACATACATACATACACATATATATTTACATAGATTCAATAAATTGATTCAACACATACTCCGTCCATCTATACTATACATACCATCCCCCCTTCTCCATACACACAGCAAAGTACATATCCCCCCCCTCCCCCCCCCAAACCTAGCACGTGCCCAGGGATCTTACCTCTTAGTAAACCAACCCAATATCCCCAATATCCCCAATCCCATCCATCCATCCATCCATCCATTTATTCCCATCAAAGCAGCACTTCCCTACCAAAAAAACCAAAAGAAAGGAAGTCTCGATTCCCTTTTTTCCTTCTCCAAGACTTTTTTTCAGGTTCGTTTCGTTTCGTTTCGTTTCATTTCATTTCACCATAATGATAATAACCTGTTTTCTATTTTTCTATTTTTCCATCGCATCACATCACATCATATTGTGCCTATGATAGATAGGTAGATGGGTAGGTAGGTAGGTAGATAGATAGATAGATAGATAGATAGTATAAGCTTCTAGACCTTGTGGATCTTTTTGCTTTTATGCTGTGTACTATTTGTAAAAGAGTTGGTGGGTGGGTGGATGGATGGGTGGATGGATGGATGGATGGATGAATGTGTGTGTGCATAAAAAGTGGATGGGTGAGTAGGTAGGTAAAAAGGTAGGTAGGTGATAATTGACCAATAAGAAAGATCGTTACGCTTACTCTTACTTGTACTTGTAGATAGATAGATAGATAGACATATCGATAGGATGAAGAAATATATCAAATTGTACACAGTGTGTGAAAAATCAAGGCTTTCTCCCTTTCCTTCTTTCTTTCTTTCTTTATCATTTCAATTGACGTGTTTCTCTCTCTCTCTCTTGTTTTTTCATGTCTCTAGTTTCTCGTGAACTCGGAGGGGAATAAATCTCTCAAGATTAAAGTAGTTAAAGGAATCGAAAGTAAAGTTCAGCCTCCTTCATCATCTTCATATTATGTTTCAGATCGCGATTCACAATGCTATTATTCATTATTACATATGGGAACGAATCATATCAAATCAAATCAAATCATATGAGAATAGATCAAAGATGGGATTAAAATGGGATGGGATGGGATGGGAATGGGAATGGGGATTTGTTCCAAGACATTGAGTGTACTCTGTTATGTATTATGTATTATGTATTCTGTGTATGTACGTTGTAAGTAAGTAAAATCCTGATGATGTGATGTGATGTGATGGGGACCTCTTTGTTTTAGGAGGATTGTCTCCGGATCCCGGGGTAGATTTGTAAGTACGTAGATGGGTGGTGGTAGGGGAAAATATGTGTGTCGGGTTCGGAGCCACTTCCATCATGATTACGAAGGACGGACGCTGGTATGGGATGTGTGTACCGGTATGTGTGTATGTGTAATCATCATCATTATTGATATTATTATTTCGTCATCAATCCATAGTCGGAGAGAGGTACCGGTACAGTCTGAGGATGGAAGAATACAGGGATCGAGGGGTTTAATTAGGAAGGTTCGGGCTGGGTAAATGGATGGGTGGATGGGTGTGAGGAGGGAAGGGGAGGGAAGGGGAGGGGAGGTGTCATGTATATGCAGCCTTGTGGTTAGAGATATATCTGGTATTGTTTGGTAGAGTGATATGTATGGTATGATATGGTATGGTATGGTATGGTGAAATTATAAACGAGGAGGCATTTGCGAGGGGGATTCTTAGTTTCGTGTGTTCATGTATTCATTCATGTACTCTGTATGTATGAATGATTTCTTCATCACATTTCCCGTTGGTTCCGATGGGGATTGCGGTTAGGGATATGTGTAATATAATGTGGAATATGTGATCGGTTTTCAGGAACCATCGAGATGAGATGGAAGAGGCGACTTACTTCCGAGGCTTTCCATGTTGCTATACTGGGCGAGTTCATCATGAATGGTTGCAGTAAAAGGTGGGATGTTTGGAGTGTTGATGGCAAGGTAGGGTTGTGTGGTGGCAGTATGGTGGGTAGGGTGGTCGGGTTAATCAATCGGTGAAGGAAGGAAAAGTTCATTCTAGAACGAAGATTCCTAGTACCTAGTAGATTTGTTAGTGGTGTGTCTAGGATGTGAGTGTGAGTGTGAATGTGGATGTGGATGTGGATGTGATATGAATGTAAACGTGAATGTAAATGTAAATGTAAATGCAAATTGTAATCAGAGTTAAAGTATAATTTAGTTCGTAATACGAGTTACCTACTACCTAGATCGAAGCTATCTGCAATCATGATAGATACTTCCGCACCTAAGGTAAGAGGTAGGGTAGGGAGCACAAGAGTATAGATGGTATTTATTGTTCACGGAGCTTAAACTATGTTTCATATACGGAGTACTAGCTATTTCATAAAATCAAGTCTTCCTCTTGTCATCGTCATCGTCATCGCAATCGCACCAGGTGATGAAGCTTTCAAGATATTGGACATCGTAGAGACGTTGGAATTTAATGCCAATCCAGCATAACCTCAAGCCTCAAGACCAACATCCATCTAGAATTTCGGATTTTCTCTCCTTGACCTCCGATTGTTTGAATTTTTCTTCAAACCTGATGGATTAATCCTCTTTGAGCTTAGGCCCATGACTAAGATGGAAAAAGACGCCTTCCTGGCCCATTTCCCCTGTGCCGCTCGATGGAACCGTTTGTCGAATCCACATATTATTGCTAAGTTGGTGCGGAGGAGCACTCTATTCATGTGCAGAGTACAGAGTACAGAGTAGAGTAGACCATTCAAGATGTCAGTTGGAGAAGAGTTTGGTAGAAAGCGGAGCAAGGGAAAGAAAGCGAGTCCAAAGAAAGAAGATATGCGGATGGAATGAATAAGATGCGAATGGGAATGGAATGGTATGGTATGGTATGATTGAGATGGTGGATCTTTGAACGAAAAAAAAAAATACAATCAATCCTATGCTCCCGTACAGAAGAAGATTTTGGTATCATCTTTTCGTCTTTGCCTTTCTTTCCCTTTTCCCTTCTTTCATAGATGGAATATTCTTCTACCATTCCCATCCTCATTTTCCCATCTTGTCCTGATCAGACAATAACTTGCTTGTCTCTCTCTCTCTCTCTCTGCCCTGCTCTGCTTTGTTCTGCCTTGCTCTGCCTTGCTCTGCCCGACCGAATCATATTGTTTATAATCCTACCTGGCTGCGTACAATCATTACACACACCAAAGAACACAAGCCAGATTCTAACAATAACCCCCATCACATTTCACCATCTACGCTTCCAATCAATCAGGCCAATCCCATCTATTGATTCCTACATAAGTCAGATTGCATACACACACACATATACATAGGTACAGGCACACATACACATACACACACACACACACACACACACACAGACACACATATACATACATAGCCTTATTGAAACATTTACGACAACACAACAAACACACCACTCATCACGACCTCAACGACCTCCCGACCCCTCTTTACTCCATTCCCCCCTCCCCCCAAAAACCAAGGAGAAGAGAAAAAAAGAGAAAAGCAAAATCAAAAAGGCTTTCTTATTTGATTCGATACACCCAGTATTCAGGAAATCTCCCTTGAATGGATGACATGACCTTTCTTAACCCAATCCATCATTTGGCTCGTTAAATTCCATCCATCTATCCATTCAATCATAAGATTACTCCATCATCATTAAAGTTTTGCTGGCAAAGAAAAGTTGGGTTCGGGCACCTCCCCATTCGCTACTTAGTACAGTACCCTCTAAAATAACGCACTACTTCCTCACTCGTCGTACCTACCCAAAGCTACCCTCGTTAACCTTTCGTTACGTTGTACTCGTACGGCTTTCAAAAAAAAAAGAATCCAAGAAGTAAGTGACAATGGACGACAAATCATACACTCAGAAACCTGCAGAGATGCGAGAAACTCCTCCACCATTACCATTAGATTCAAACATTCCATCACCAACTTCAGATTCAAAACCTTTTGCTTCATCTAGAAGGAACTACGATACATCAACTAAACCTACTGTTAAGAGATTACAAACAAACCGGGCATCTTCTGCAACAAACAGTCCAATAGGATCACGCGAATCGTCACCAGTCCGACCTCAACTAAGAAATCCCTCTGCCGTTCGCTCAGGTACCCCTTCGAGATCACGGAAGAACAGCCAAGACATTAGTCCTTCACGCTCTACGAGTAGCCAACATCCACCATCTGCGGCTGCTCTACAGCGAGGGCTATCAGCTCAAAAGCTTCCTACTTTGAATCACGTTGCATCCGAACCTTCGATTAGAGCACCAATACCTCAGAAGCCGCTAGTAACGAGTGAAATCAGAGATGGTCCACGTTGGCCTGTATCCCCGAGAATAAGATCACCTCCTCCCAGACAAAGTAGCTTGCTATCGCCTCGAAAGACGGAGCACGAAATTCCCGCGATCAATGTGCAAAGAACCTCTCCCACTGCAGAGCAAAGAGCGGAAGGAAGATCTGCTGCCGAAAGCGAATCCGAAGAGAACCTGTCAACACCAGGGATGCGAACACCTGCGAGAGGTGTCAGTGGTGGTAGTTCAACGTTAGAAACCGTTCAGGAGATCAGTCAACCCAACACCCCATCTTTCGAACTCGATGGCGCAATCGACACAACCACTCATGAAAGTCCAACTTTACCAACAGAACAGGACCTGATGGATGGCGCATCGGTTGAGACGTTAAAGAAGCCGACGATTGTGACAAATGAGAGCGGCAGTGAGAGTGGTGGGAAGGGGGATACCAAGATGAAGAATACTACCCCAACGGCAACTCGAACTGGACCACCTAAATCATTTAGTGGACCAGCAGCAGCGCGGGGCAAACCATCCGGGGAAGGCTCTGCGAAAAACATGACAGTTGAGACGGAGACGGTTAGCTCGATCCCACAAATTGCTCTGGCGACTGGCGCGGGAGGATTGGTTAATGGAAGTTTACGGGCCAAGCAAAGTACTGAGACCATTCGACCGAGGAAGGAAAAGAAGAAGAGTCGAAAGGCCCCATCGGTAACTTCTGGAACGGGTGAGCAATCAATTTCAAGATCCAGATTACTCCATCATCATTCTACGAGATCAATTTCAAGTGCATATTCCGCTCGTTCTCCAGACAGGGCGTGTGGACAAGGACCCTCGCTGCGTAAAGGAAGTATGGACTCGACGAGTCCCGAGCGGACGGTATCAGAGATATCTTCTCGTAGACCCAGTTTAAATTTGTATAGTGCTTCCCTTTTGCTAACCAGACAACGTCCAGCTTCTTCCAAGGCAGATATCTTCGAAGCTAAAGTCGCGAGCGCGGTCGACGAAGCAAATTCCTCCGATTCCGAAGAGACCTTTGTATACGAATCAAACCCACCAGAACAAGAGAGACCTCGTCGATTCCACTCCCGAACGCCAAGTGCTACATCCATGGCCAGTCAGATAGACGCAAGAAACGGATTACGCTCAATGATGGACAGTAGCAATCATAGTGTAGCCATGAAGAAGAGTATGAAATTCGCAAACTCTTACAATAGCGCGGGTCAAGAAATGTCAACAGAAGACGACGGGAAGGGCACAGCACGAAGTAATTTAGGCCGTGGGACGGCACATCATCACTTTAGTCGTTGGGGAAGAAATGGGGGAAACGGTCATGCATCTCTCTTCGATAACGAATCGCCTTTTCCAAATGCCGCGAAATCCAAATTTTCTGCCAACCCTAGTCGACAAGGTTCGAGACCCACGAGTCCCAGAGTGGTGAATGCGGCGAGAATGTCCATGGGAGGCAACGTGAACGGCAGGAAAACCTCGCCAATCAGTTCGGGATATGATCTTGATGATGCTGCAGATGATGAAAGAACACCACTTATTCCATCTACCATCCGTTCAACTCGATCGAGTCGCATACGTCGTGGAAATGCCCCATCATCAAGACACATGGAACACCAAAGAAACAGCCGCTCATTCATCGCTCGGTTCGCTGGATGCATGTTTGTTTCTTTATTGCTTCTCCTTGTCGCGGCAGGTCTTGTGGCATTCCTATTTGCGACAACCCAACCACTAGCAAATGTGAAAGTACTGGCTCTGAGAAATATATTGGCCAGCGAGCAAGATGTCATTATAGATTTACAGGTTACGGCACAAAATCCAAACCTGGTTGCTGTCACTATCGACTCGATGGATATGGTTATTTTTGCAAAATCCAAATACGCAGGTACAGATTCTGAGTGGTGGGCACAGCCACCAACAAAGTTTTCGTGGAGACGTGGATTCAAACAGAGACGAGATGATCCCATTAATGATCCCCCAATGGATGATGATCCAAACACCAATCCGAATTTGGAAATTGGACACGTCTATAATTTCGAGAGTCCATTGATATTTGAAGGGTCTCCATTTAAACCTACATCATCTGTATCAATAGGTGAGATGCGAATACTAAAACCTGGAAACCAGACGGAGCCACGTGGATCAGAACGCTGGGGGCGAGTTCTTCAACATGAGTTCGACCTTATCGTCCGAGGAACACTGAAATATACACTTCCACTCAGCTCAAAAGCTAGAAGTATTGGAGTAGAGGGTCGAGCAACAGTCAAACCAAATGCTGCTGATCAAGATCCTGACAATATTCATATCATCGACGGGACTCATCACTTGTTCGATTAAAGGAGTGTATAATTCCAAATCACAGCACGGGTGGTGCATCAACCACCAAACATTTCTTTTCTTTATCATACTTTGCTTGCAATTCTGTAAATTGAGCGGTAACATCAGTCAGATTATAAAAACTCAAGCGAAGGCGCTTTTCATGGGGGGTTTAAATGGCAGGCACAGGCGATCAATAATTTGCTTTCTTCGCGTTACACACATAGGATGGACTTTTTTCTTCTTCTATTTCTTCCGTTGGATTACATGAAACAAAATCACCTGAACTTAGCGCTTTGAATTCTTTCGGGATTATGAACATTCCCGATATACTGCGACTAAAAAGTATTAATCAACGAGTTTCCTTTGTCGAGCAGAATACGACAACGTCTCATGTTCACCACAGATGAGAAGATATAGTAACTGGCGAAAATATCACATCGTCATTTTTTCTCATCTTTCACTATTTTATGGGGGCATTGGGTGGTGGATGGGTTAGGTTGGGATGGGTGCTTTCTTTTTTGGAGGTGGGGTGGAGTGGTCTGCATTTGTCTACTTTTTTTCTTTTTTGATTGGGATGGGCGAAAATGAAATGATCATAGATCTCTGTTTGTTAAGTCTTTGTGACATGAAATTCATATAGATGGGATAGGGCCAGGCTTTGGCCTTTTTTTTTTTTTTTTTTTGGCTGGGCCTTTCTTGCAGAAGAAATGGATGGGATGGAAGAATTAACGGCTTTTATGATTGTGATAGGATGAATGGATGGGTAGTGTGTGATGAAGAGGGGAGGGAGGAGAACGATGGAGAAATTTGTACGAATGATTTGTGTGGCAATGGTAATCAATCAATCAGTAGATGGGGAATGGGAAGTAGGGAAAGGGTTTCGGGAATTTGAAAGGGGGTTTGCCTCTTTTTTGTTGAATCGGAAGGATGGATGATGGGTGGATAGATGGATGGATGGGGGGAGAAATATGTGTACTGTAGAGTACGTAGCGAGTGAATAGAAGTACGATACAAATATTATAATTGGGTTCGGAAGTGAGATTAGAGTGAGTGAATGAATGATATTGTGTTGTGTTGGGATGAGATGGGAGAGGAGAGGAGAGGAGAGGAGAGATAGAAAGGTGGAAAGCGTACAATGGGGTTTGTGGTTCGAGCTTCTTTATTCATAGGAAGTGTTGATTTTGGTGGTGCGAGGATTTTGATGTTCTTTGTTTGATCTTTTTCGTGTGTATGTTTTTTTATATAGAAAAGTTTCTGGGTTGATCCGGTGTTCGAATATTCATTGTCTAATTTGCTTTTACGTACCAAGATCTGTTCCAGAATTTGCCATGAAATGAAATTAGTTAAAGTTTGCGATCATTTTCATGAATGATAGGTATCTTGATAAAACCAGGCGATTCTTCATAAACCGTGCTATTCTGGATTATCAATGCAAAAATTGGAGGGAATCCCAGAAGTCTTGGAGCACTTCATCTTTGTATGGATTCATTGAGATGGCCTGGTGATTGAATTATGGGTATTTATATGTCTGCATCCCATGGCTTGAGATTTTCAATCAAATTTGCATATTTGCTCCGCACATTTGAAGCACATCTGCTATTTCGTGGACTCACCATCTCTATTCGGAATCTTCTACTTCAGCTAAAACACAACCAATATGTCTGCTTATGATTCTTCCGACGATCCAATGGATTTTGAAACCGATCAGGATCCTTCCACGACAATCGTTCCTGAACATTTGGGGAATGAAGATACGATGATAAAACTCGGCTTCATTGATGAACTGAAGAAACTGTTTGCTATCAATGAGCTCCTCAATCTTCCTCAGGTAGGCTTGCCGTTCTGAAGGCATGTCCTGACTACAGAACTGTAATACTTATTAACTGATAAAATACAGCTTGTCGTCATTGGCGATCAAAGCTCTGGTAAGAGCTCGGTTCTCCAAGCCATCACACGACTTTCCTTCCCCGTTGACGACGGTCTCTGTACACGTTTCCCTACCGAAGTTTCCCTGCAACGAGCATCTGAGAACGCGCTGGAGATCGGTATTACGAAACCGGTTCGTGCGTTGGAAGCGCCAAATCTACCGCCTGGACACAAGAAGTGGGTTGAGAAGCAATCCACACGCATTGAGGAGTTCAATAGTAAATGGGGAGGCAAGGTTGCGCAAATGGACGATTTTTGTGATATCATCACAGAGGTAAAGTCTCGTTTCTGGTCTTGAAATTTTTGGCAAAAGCTGTGAGAGAGTATGGATACTAATAGAATGTTAGGCGAAGAGAGTCATCATGGGGGATTCCGTCGAGCCTGGGCAGTCGTCAAAAAAAATGAATGTTGCCCAGAATAAGAAGAAACTGCTGAGCGACGCTACTTTGAAGATTGTAAAAAAAGGCCCAGGAGAGATCAATATCACGATTATTGATATCCCTGGATTGGTTTCGTGTAAGTCTTTACAGCATAGTTGATCTTTGATCATCTTTCTAATATCCATTACCGATAGCGACTCACCCAGCTCATAAAATGGCCAGAGCATTAGTGGATTATTACATAGCAAATCCTCGAAGCATAGTTCTGTAAGAAACGCCAAAAAAGACTCTATAATTTTTTTTTAACTAATTACTTACAGAGCTGTTGCCCATCCGGCAAATGTCGAAACTCAAGATATGTTCCAAATCATTAAAAATATTGACAATTGGAAAAATAGAGTGATTGGTGTCATCACAAAATGTGATAAGATAGAACCAGAAGGCGATGATTGGGTGGGTGGTTACAATCATCGTAATATTCATATGGAAAATTACTGATAAAGAGGGCGCTGCAGGTATTCAGAGCAATCAAAAACGATGAGGCTGATCCAGACTTCGACAGGTGTCTCAGGTACGGTTGGTTTGCATTGCGCAATCTCTCTCCATCGGAAAGAAAATCCAGCGGCAGCAAAGATATCCAAACGATACGAGACCAGAAGGAAGAAAAACTGTTCAACCAAAAAGTCTGGACGGATCTGAAACGACAGGAGAAACTCGGCATCAAGAACCTCAAAGTTGCTTTGACACAAATGCACAACGAGCATGTAACACGCAGTATCCCCGAACTGATTCCGGAAATCGCAGAACGTCTGAAAGCAACCGAAGAGAGAATCGAAGCTCTAGGACCACCGCGAATCACACCGGAGAGCCAATTGAACTGTCTGGTTAACCTCGCGACAAAGTACTCTTTACACGCGGGTGATGCTATCGATGGGCATAATGATCGATTGCCCGTGAACTGTCCCGAAGTAAAAATTCGGAAAATCGTCCGCGACACCCTAGATAAATTTAGAGATGGTATGACCGAGGTTTACGATCAGCGCTTCGATAGCAAAGGTCTCGGATTCACTCTCGAATCGGTCGATGACAAAACGTGGGAACGCGCCGTCCTTCGCAACAAGTATTTTGACGAGATTAACAAATGTATCGAGGCCAATCGCGGCAAGGAGATGGCCGACGAAGTAAACGGAGCCGTGATACGTAGTCTCTGGTCCGACTTAACCCCCGTGTGGAAAGAGCAAACCACAGCCCTGATTGAAACACTCATCAACGCGATTTGGATATCAGTAGGATGTCTCTTACGCGCGATTTGCGAAGAGGAATCTCTTCTCGTCAACGTCCAGAATCTACTCGAAGAAGACAAAACCGCCGTGCGCGATGACGCAATGCACGAATTGGATAAACTTCTCAACGATGAGAAGTCCGGTCTCATCGTCACGCTCAACAAATGGAATACGTATCAACTTTCTGACTTGCGCGAGGGACGCTTCGAACTCATGACTGCAAGGCTGGACGTTATTCAGAGACGGGATAAGGATCTGGCGAAAACCCAGGTCAAGAGCTGGTTTGGCCATAACGCCAAGATCGATGCTATATTTACGACGCATGATAAGTTGGCTAGTTACTATCAGATTGGCATGGTGAGATTTGTCGATAATGTTTGTCATCAGGTTTGCGAGAGACATCTTTTGGGGGGGAAGAGCCCGTTGAGAACTTTGGGCCCTGATATGATTATCAAGAGATTTCAGGGGGTGAGTTTCTTTTTCTTTTTTTGTCAACTATTTTTTTTTTCTCTTTGTCTCGAAAATCGGGAGCTAAGAATCGTAATCTGTCGGGCGATGTTAAGCGAGGAATCTATCTAACGAATGAGAAATCAACAGGACGAAGCAGCGCTGAAAAGAATTGCGGGCGAAGCTGCGCCTCAGTTAGCGGAACGTGCTCGATTGCAAAAAGATCGCGAGTCGTTGAAGAGAGCTATGGAAAAGGCGAAGCAGTATAAGTTGACTCTGGGGGTGCAGGGGATAGGGTTGTGAAGAGTTGGGTTTGCCGTGGGGGAGAGTGGATGGGAAAAAAGAGAAAATATTTCAATGGGAAAATTGGCGCGTGGGATAATAAGGGAGGGAAGGAATTCTTAGATAATGGGATGGAATGAGATGGGATGGGATGGGAATGGGAACAAGCGCAAATGATTTACAGTGGTGGAGTAGATACACTGGTCTCTCAGATCCTCATAGTAGAACATTCATAGCGATTGCTCTGCATCTGCTCCATTCAATTCATAGTCTCAACTTAACACCCCTCTCCTCATCCTCAAGAAACAATAACTAGTATATCCTACCCACTTTACATACCATTCCAAACACCCTCCCAAGTCAAATCCCAAGAAAAAGAAAAAAAAAGAAAGAAAAACCAACAATATCTGCCAGCGAAGCATAATTAGTCATTATAACTATCTCTATCTATCTATCTATCTATCTATCTATCTACTTCCAAGTGGTATCGTGTACCACCTCTCCTCTGTACAAACAAAAGAAATAACAAAAGAAATCAAACGAGTGTGTTTTTCGTTATTATGCTTGCTTTTGGTTATTGTATTTATATCGACATCTCAGAAATATGGCGATGTTGTGTTTCGCATTTCGTTCTTGGAAAAGAGATGTGGATAGATAGATAGATGGATGGATGGATGGATGGATGGATAGATCATGGATCCAGCTATATATCATTTCCTATTCCCGAGGAGAGATTCAAATGCATCATTTCCCGAATATTGAGTATGAGAGGTAAGGAATATATGACATTATCCAAGAGCACAACGAACATTGCATAGTCGGGGGGTGGTATGTTTCGATATTCAATCAATGAATTACCTGTTCCTCGACCCCCTAAGCTCGCCGGCATGCATATCCCGCGCCTCGCTCGAAATGTCCACCTGCACCGTCCTCATAATCCCTTCGATTTCCTTTCCCTGTCCCTGTGCACCTCCCGTCGCACTCTCCAAATCTCTCTCCCTCTGTGGACTCTCCATCCCACTCCTCTCATCCACACTCCTCTCTCTCCCAATTGTCCCCTCTTCTCCGCCTTTCCCCAAAATCGTCTCTTGACTCTCATTATCACTCACATCACCCGGATATCGGGCCGCTGCTCTCGCAGCTCTTTCTTTTCGCGAGGTCGTGAGAGTATTGATATTGGAAGTGGTGGTGTGTTGCTGACTTTTCGAGTTGCTGAAAATTTGCATGTTGTGGGAGCCGGTGTGGGCGTAGGGATTTGAGGAGGATTTTCCAGTGGAGGCGAGTTTTTTGCCGAAGACTTTAAAGAGGGGAGCGAGGACGGGCATGGAGGTAAGAATGATCTTTTTTTGTGTTAGTTTGGTGTTCCATGCACTTTTTCTTTTTTTTTTCCTTTCTTTTCTTTTCTTTTCCTTTCTTTTCTATGCTTTTTGTTTGAAGGAGGGGAAGTGGCAAAAACATACTCCGACATTCAATTCTATATTTCCCCACACAACCAGCATTGTGGAATTACCATTACCATTCGAAATAATGGGAATTTCAGTCATCCGCAAAACCGAACACACAGTAGTGAGAATACCGAGGGCGAATACGCCAATGATGCCGAATTTTTTGGATCTATCCATTCGTAAACCGTAAAGAAATGGGATAGGCAGAAAGAAAATTATGACATCGAAGATGATGGTCGTGATAGCGAGACCGTAAAAGAGCGGACCAGGGGGAAGACAGGATCCTGGAGTTGTTGGATGCCATGATTTTTGGATCTGGTGGACTTTTATATTAGTATATTTTATTTTGTGAAGAATGCGTTGGGAAAGAGGGAAAGAGGATCTATAGATACCGGGTGGCAGTTAAACATTAGTACTAGAGTCCCGACTGCATGGCCTAGAATGCAGAGAACCATCACGATCCATATTAAGAGACGGTAGGTTGGTTGTCCCTTGGAGAGAATGCGAAGATAAGAGAAGCAAAGTGAGACTTTGAAGCATAAGATGCCTATCATATAAAAGGGTCGACCGGCATAGTTGATCTATTCTTTCATTAGTGGCTCATCTTTCGTGTATCAGTGAATTGTTACTGACTCTAGAATATGTGTTCAAGTTAACTATTGGTCGAAGTGTCAACGGTAGACCTAATCCCCATCTTGATTCTATTTCATCATTAGCTAACACCAAAATTGATTGAAATACTTCTTACGAGCAATAGTGCAAGCGTTGTAAATAATACTACATATCTGCTCACGAATATCAGCATAGATTGCAGCAACAGCCGAAGAAAGACCTACCGCAGCAATGACGACGGCCCAGTCATCAGCACCAATACCTCGCACAGTGCGAACTCTAACATATAATCTCGCGCCAACAGTAATGAGCATCAACACAAGTAATGGAAATGAAGCCCCCAAGATCGTGGGATAATTGGATTGAGCATTAACCTCTGGTGTCGAGTTGTAGACCCACAAAGTGGGCATGATGATATGCTTTCTAGAAGGTATTCCACAAAAGCTCCAAATCCATCAACGATCACATCGCATCTGAACACTGGATCTGAGATATGTATATACCTTGACCTGTTTGGATAGATCATCTATCATTATCGGTTTATCACTGTTGCCAAGCTGCTGAATAAACTCCTTGTTATGTCGTTTCGAGTATCGACTTGTTCGTGTTGGAGATGTCATTTACCCCTTGTCGCTTACAGGGGCCACGACAGGTACAGTGCCACGGTTGTTACCAAAATGCCTGCCATACAACATCAGCTGGTAAATTCCTGCAATGTAACTTCGATCAAAGCAGCCGCCACTTTCGGCTCCTGTTATTTGGGACTCGAGTCATAACTCTATTCTGTTGTTCCGTTAAAGTTTGTTTGTCGCCAACATCATACATGTGATTAGCGCATATAGAAGTATTGCTTCAATTGCCGTACTCGAAAATGAGGCATCTCTCAAATAGAAATATACGAAGCACATTATCGTACCATTTTCCCTCTCAGTGATTAATTCTTACGGGGAAGAGTTCTCGGAGACCCGGATGTCTAAAAAGATGGACTGTTAACGACATGGTCTGGCCTCTTTCACATCCCTATGCTAAGCAATTCTGTCTGGTGAAAATTTCACAATCCTCTTGGACCCCTGAAAACTCAAAATGATTACCCCAGTGTAAATAATCAATAACAAATTGCCAGGCGGTATACATTAAACGCAAAGGTTTGAATTGGTAAAGGCTCCGTATTTTCGCACCGGCATTCCTTCCAACCCCCCGTTTAGAACAGGGGGTTGATCCGAGATCCCCACAATTCGGATCAGAATTTGAGTTTCCCCAACCAAACATCAACGATTCATAGCTCAAGGCAAATCGTCCGAATTCTAACCCTGTATAGAATCGACGGGATACCTCGAGGATACATGCCGAGGTGATATTCCTCACCAGAGTTCCTTGTCGTAGTGACACTTCAAAGATTTTCCTAGGATTACTATTCCCCTCTTACATTAAACGTCGAAATTTTCCGAAGGATGAACGAAGGAATCAATAACACATTATTTAAGTACCGTTCGTTGAAGTTGTAATAAGAAATAAAAAACGGGCGCGGTAGCCAACTTCTAGTTCACGGGATCGTTCCGGCCCCCTTCATAATTGACAACTAAAATGATTCGCTAGGGCTGACCCACTGTTATCATGCACAAGCCGAACTACAGTCTGTTCATGGGCTTTGTCTTTGGTTCGGCGATGTAATGAAATCTTAATCATACGGGCTTAATATTGGACGAGCTGATGAGTGCTAGATCAATAAACAGTTGTTTTTGCGTAGGTGGGCTGCCCACATAAGTTTGAGTTTGTGTGCCGTTTCGTGCGCATTGGTTTCAGTAAAGTCAATCGAAGAAGACTGCTACTTTCGAGAGAAATCCAAGTTCGTTTCAGGCTTGTAAGCTTTATAACCTTAATAAATCCCATGGACATCAGAATGCAAGTGTTTGCAGCAAAACAATTTTTCCTTTCCCAAAGTTAGGCCCAAAGGTCTAAGATAATTTTTAAAACGTCTAGACTCACGGATAATGTTGATATACCCGCTGAGTAATTTTGTGATATGTTATAATCGTAGCAAACTACAAATGGACCATGCTTGAAGGAAGAGAGCTATCTCCGAACGGGAAAATGTCTCATTGCCCTCGTTATATGTGCAAATAGCTCGTCAATTAAGTAGCTTGCTCGGCTCCAAACATGAACTCAAGAGCGGCCGAATTTGAGGTTCTTGCAGAAATTCTTCCGTTAACTGGATCTGTTTTGTAATTACCCAATCTCGAAGATGAGTGAAAAGCTTTCCACGAAAATGACTATATTCGCTTTACCAAGAAATTACCTGATAGAAAAATAAAAATTCATGGTTTGCCACAAATGAGCAATATCTAGAAATACTGATGATAAGGAGATGATCTCTCCACTCACATCACTGATTCATTTTGGAGTCAATTTGCCGTCAAATTTGTATGCAGGTTTACCGAGTCGACAGCCTAATTCGTAGCTCCTGCTCCAGTATAGAGGATAGAATGGCGAGAGACCCACTCGCAGAGACGGCAAAATCGAATGATAAAATTCGAAACCATAAAAGTCGGATGCAGAGTTTCATTAGTGCCGTACATCCTGCATAGTAAGCTGCAGTCTAGGACGTACTGAAATAAAATGACAGCGCATGGTTCATGGGCTCACGCGGGGTATTTACCTGATATAGAAACAATAATTATCAACTGCCCCACGGGGCACCATTGTGTCGGATCTCTTCAGCATCGTCCATTGGGCGAACAGGAGGTAACAGACGGACCTTTTGCTATCCTGAGAACTATTGCAATTGTAAGTCGTATCGCAGCGGTGGAGAAATGTTACGGATAATCTTATCTGACATAGATATATGGTGTGTCGTTTGTTCTTTCTTCACATGTTCCTTCAGGTACCAGATCAATCATGTCTTCGACTTTAGCACTCTTGTCAAAGCATAGAGGCGCGGTTTCCGTTGCCGCAGTGGCTAATACAGCTTCTATGCTGTTTGGCTACGATACAGGAGTTGCTGGTTCTGTAGTCGCATTAAGAAGGTGCCTATGAAACAGCCGCCGCGCGAGGAAACGTCACTGACTTCTTAAACAGTTTCTCTTCGGAGTTCAAACTCTCGACAAGCCCTGCACATTCGGCATACATTTCCTCCAATATTGTAGCTCTTCTCAATGCCGGTGCGTTCTTTGGAGCTATAGTTCCGGCCCTACTCACGAAATACATTGGTCGAAAACCAACCATGACTATTGCGGCTGCCTTTTTCATGCTCGGTGGAATTCTTCAAACTGCAGCTCAGCCACCTTCTCTGTCTATGATTTATGCTGGTCGTGTTATAGCAGGTTTTGGTGTCGGCATGGTTAGTAATCTTACTCCCGTTCTTGTTGCCGAGACTGCGCCAAAAGAATTGAGAGGATTCCTCATGGGACTCTTCGAAATGTTCCTCGTGAGTGGTGGATTATTGGCTTATTGGACAACATATGGATGCTCGTTACATGTTGAGCCCACGAGCAAACAGTGGCGAATTCCATTGAGCATCCAAATCATCCTCGCTGCAATCATTATGATTGGATCATTCCTTATAATCGAATCGCCAAGATGGCTGGCCAAACAGAATCGATGGGATGAAGCCGAACACGCCTTGTGTTATCTCCGAGGATCAACATCAGAGGACTTAGACATCAAGACTGAAATTGCAGAGATGCATGCGCAAATTGAAGAGGAGATTGCTGCAACTTCTGGTAGATCGATCACCGAACTGTTTCAATCCAGAAACCTTCTTCGTCTTGTTTGGGGATGTGGTGTCTCCTTCTTTAGCATCTGGTGTGGACATAACGGAATCCTGTACTACGGACCAACAGTATTCAAACAAATTGGGTTTACCGCTCAGAATGCTGCTCTCTTTGCTAGTGGAATCTTCACCTGTCTTAAAGTGGCTGTCACTATCATTTTCTTGATTGGAGGAGTAAGTTTGATCATACCTTTGCTATTTATTGTATCTCAATTCATAAGTGGATCATCCTGACATTGATATTGTTTAGATCCAACACTTCAAGAGGAAAAATCTATTGAGTATCGGGAGTGCTGGCATGGCAATCTGTATGTTTGCTCTTGGTGCAGTCTTAGCCACACATCCACCGACCGCTGGAAGTTTAACGAACGATACGCCAAGTGGAAAAGGGATGGTAAGTGTACTTAATACCACTGGCTGGGCCAAATACTGACTTTTTCAGATGGCAATCATCTACCTTTTCGTCGTATTCTATTCAATGTCTTGGGGACCTATCGCTTGGGTTTATATTGGAGAGTAAGTTGTCATAATACCACAATGTTCTCCAACAGACTAACAATGTTAGGATTTATCCTACCCGAATCCGTGATTGGGGAATGGCTATCAGTGTTATGGTTGTATGGCTTTTCAACTATGTCGTTTCTAGAGAAACTCCCATCGCAGTGTTGAACATTGGATGGAAAACATGGATGGTATGTTATTTTTATAAAAAAAAAAGTCAGGAAACATGGAAAAGTCGCGCAATCTAACAATTCTTGTTGGGAACAGATTTTCGGAACCTTTAACTCGGTCGCATTCATCTTCACTTTATTCCTTCCAGAGACCAAAGGCTTGAGTTTGGAGCAAATGGATGTCCTCTTCAAAGTTGTTAATGAAGATGTCAGAAGGAAAGACGTCGATGAGCATGTTGTTGTACCACATGATGGCAGCGAGAAGAGCACAAATGCTGAAACGGTCAGGGAGGTTTAAGTTGTGCTATAAATGTGTATGATATTAATGATAGGATGCACTGTGTAGATATCTCCAGTGAAAGTCCTCAATTTAACTCATGAAAGAATAAGATCAAACGACATTTGTTATGAGCGTACTTCACTTTCATCACTGTATGTTGTTACAAAACGTCTTGGCCTGTCGAAAAAATATTAGTACTGTAGGCTGTCTTGTCTCTGTGCATGATACTTTTACCATGATATGTTCATCCCGGGCTTCTAAGACTCTAGGTTACAGGCATTGGACCCTATAGAAGATATGCAACAAAAGATTTGAGCTAGATGGATAGTCGAGGGATGATTGGCTAGAGAGCTCGCACATATGATGTGTATATCAGTAGTGAGTTTTGATGGGAAAATTCATCATCCGTAAAACACGATACTGAGGCAAAGTAAAGGGGTTTTGAGGAAATGAACATCAAGGCTCGGCGTGCTGTATCCCCCCATTTGATCGGTTTGATCCAGAATTAATATGGATAAGATTGTAAAAGCAGACAACTTGATGTCTAGATTTGGCCTTTTGCCGCTGTGTTGTAATGTGTAATATAATGTACATGTACAAACGTTGCGTCAAACGGAAAAGAACTCGACATTCGCGTGAGCACGTGGAAAGATGATTGACGTGCCGACAGCCAGTCTTTAATTGGTTTAGCAATTGTTACGTAATCACGACTCAACTCCCACCAGTTCGTTCTTCACACTTCACTCATTAAAACTTTTGATCCTTTTATCAGAAGATTGTGATGTTAGGAAATATGGAGAAGCTCCCCGGCATGATATAAATCCATATGTTATGTTCGCAACAAATCAAGAATCTTCTCCCATTATTTTATCACGTGTCTATGTAACACTCAATTGGTTCTTTCTTGCCCAGGAATTGTGTCATTATTATCTCATCTCCCCAGTATAAATCTTGTCTGCCATTTTTATGGACTCACTCATCCACCGATACAGAATGATAACAACGCCTTCCCACACAAATATATTGCTTGGTTGCTATCGATTCTTATTATTGTGGTTCGCAATTCCCCATCTTTCAATTGTTGGTAATGACGACACATATATCCCCTGTTACATATTACATCATAAGCACACAAGAGGATGAAAGAACCACCATCTCACAATCTTCCTGCAACCGGCATCAGCGCATATGTTGGTAAATCCTTTTGCATCATCTCCGTCTATTATGGCTCTATCTTAATATCAGATGGCCATTCAATTTTTTAATTGGTGGGTGCATCACAATATCTACGACAGATTTCCTTGAAATCAAATCTCGATGCCTTCTTACATGGGATTTTCAATTTGCCCATTAGCGAGAACAGGGTGTGACGAACCAGTGGGAATCATTGCCCCCCGCCATGCATACTGAGTTGAGTACATAACATGATACACAACTTATGAGAGGCTTCTTGTCCCAAACAAATGGATCAAATGGGAAAATAGCCACATTAATGATCATGCGACCGTGTGGCGTTGCCTTGTGGATATATGACGTTTCTTATTGCATGATACTTTGTTAGATGTTACTACTCAATGATGATTTACTTGTCTTGGTGCGGCAGGTCTAGATGCCAGGCAGTCGTTACCTACAAACAAGCGAAAAGCAAGCAGGGTCGGAAGGAGTAGGTGGGTAGTAGGTATTGTTCACTAGCCACTAGCCACTTGCCTCACCCCTCCTTCCCAAACCTGCTTTAACTTGGTTTTGAAAGAACCATGGGTGCGTACCTGCCTCGTTCGAACCATGGCTAGTGTCATAGTTCTTTTGTCCTCCTAAGTATAAGAAGGACACTTCTTCCACCCAGTTTCCATTCTTTATTCACATCAACAAACTCACTTCCGCACCTACAACTACAAACTTCAAACAAATTTTTCAACCCCTCACCTCAAAACAAAACTCCATCAACATGTCTGACAGTCTCCGCAAAGGTGTTGGCGAGCAAGTCTCCGAGAAGGTTACTCCCGACTCCCAAAAATCCACCACCACCAAGATCGGAGAGAACATCACTGGAGGTGTCGACAAGGCTGCTGGTGCCGTTCAACCATGTATGCAATCTTTCCTCTTTCCTCCCCTCTAATTTTCCTCTGGCACAAGATACTAACCATTATACTCACAGCCGACTCTAAATCCACCACCCAAGAACTCTCTGACAAGACCCGCTCTGGTGCAGACGATGCCCAAAGCGAAGGAAAGGGCGTTCTTGGTTCCGTCTCAGACACTGCCGGCAATGCTGCAAACACTGTTTCTGACACCCTCTCCAACACTGGTATGTTAATATTTCAAGCAAGAAACAAAGAATCACACATAACTAACCTATTTAATAGCCTCCTCCCTCACTGGAAACAAATAAATTCATTTCTTTCGAATGATTTACACTGTTGCGAATGCATGAAGGACGATGAATGAATCGAAGCATTGATATTTCTCTTAGCGTTGGGATTGAATGGGCTTTACTTTTGCTTGCTACATATGATAGCTTGCTTTTATGAATGTATGATATCCGTAAGGAAGGAATGGATGGATGACTGGTAATAGTCTAGAGTTGGTGAATCGGAATACCTTCTCACACATCTTTTTGTCTTTTCTCTTTTGTGAAAGTGATGTGAATATATATGTAATGTGAATTCTTCCGTATGACAGGTTACCTACTCCATCTGTCTACCAACCGATAACCCCACAGTCATCATCTGAGTCTCAAACTCCCTTCCCTCCGCGAAGACTCCGACAATTAGAACCTGTAACCTATACATCGCCATCGCCATCGCCATCACCATCACTAATTCAGAACTCAATTTCTTTTGCATAATTCAAGTATGTAACCTGTAACACGTATACAACGTGCTTCATCTTATTCATTTTAACACACGCATCAAGCAAGTACTCATGTGAAATGTTTATGTTTCATACACCCATTACTTCCTCGGTCTCATCTCATTGTATGCCCATTCCCATTCCCATTCCCATCTATGAAATCATCTCACTCTACTTTCTCCACGACCAATTTCAATATTTCCTCGATGCCCTTCCCCGCATTCTTTGGATCTTTCGCAACCGCCTGCCAATACTCCCCGTGGCGAGGTTCGCTGAGTATACATTTCTGTATCACATCTGCTCGTTTTTCCTATTTAATTATGTTAGTTTTGATCTACATATCAAACTCAAGTACGCCACCGAGCTTCCTATCCTCATTTTCATGTCTAGGACCAGGGGAGTTGAGACTTACTTCAGTACCATGCTGCAATAAGAACTTGTAATACCAAGCCCACGTATCACCCAGATCACTATCCAGTAAAATCGCCTTTTCGAACCAATTCTGCGCTTTTTCCAATCTTCTCTCGCCCCAGAAAATACGGGCAATAGTGACGAAAAGGATGGGATCGTTGTCGACTTTCTTGATAGCTTCCAATGCCCTCGGTTTCCTTTGTGTACGTGCTTCAAGATTCCAAATTGATTCTGTGTATAATAATCCACTGTTAGGTACCTCTTGAAGAGCTTTTGCCATCATGATTTTGGCCTGTGCAGTGTTGTTTGCGCGTCGTTCAACTCTCACTGATTCAGTCCACAGTTCTGGTGATTTTGGAACTGCCAACCGGGCTCTGTCGAGAACACTACGTGCTTTGACGACCATGCCAGCTCGCTCTTCGAGTCGTGAATATAGTAGCCACAGTGGAACAGATTTTGGACATGCTTTTGTACCTGTACTGTAAGCTTCACGAGCTTGAGGCATTTTGCCTTCGCCTTCGTAAATTTGACCTTTCATCATCCATAATTTGGCTGCACCAGGAAACAGATTTAATCCTTGATTAGCGAGATCCAGAGCTGCGTCGATATTGCCCAATTGTCTTTCGTATGCCACACTCTTTGTCCATACACGATCAGTTGGAGCTTCCTGTCGTGCGGTTTTGAGAAGTTCTCGTGCCTGTTCTGGCTGGTTGTTTTCTGCTTCTAGTTTCACAGCTGCCAGCCAAATCTCCTCGTTGTTTGGATTTTGGTTGAATGCTTTGCCAAGGACTCTTCGTGCATTATCGACTTCTCCAGCTAACCACTTTTCCTTGGCTAACATCATCCACAATACTTCACTGGTAGGGCGTGCTTCGACAGCCTTCTCGAGTAACTGCCACAAAGCTTCCTTTGTACCATGATTCTTTTCTAGATCTGCAGCTGCAAGCCAAAGTTTCGTGCTAGTAACAAATACTCGAAGTGCATAAGCATAGATAGCACGGGCAGTTTCGTATTTTCCACGGTTGATACTAGCTTTTGCATCCTCCATCCAAATGTCCTTTCGATCATCATCTTCGTCCAGTCCCCATCCGAGAGTTTCACGAATGATATTACCACAGGTCAAAACAGCTCCTTCTTCCTCACATTTTTCTGCTTCAGTGATCCAGTCTTCTCTTTTCAACATGGCAGACTCCTTTGCCAAAGCTTTGACAGCACGGTTCATGACGTTTATTTTAGAAGCCGTGCCCATTTGCTCACCAAGACGGGCAGCAGCTATCCAAATTTCATGAGAAGTAGGTATAGCTTTGCGAGCCTTATTGAGGACTTTTTGAGCATTCTCTGATGTTTCTAATCTTGCAAGGGCTAACCATAATTCGACTGAAAGAGGAATAATTTCGGTCGCTTTGGCAAGAAGTAGACGTGCATCACTAGGATCTTCTTCGAGATTGACAGCCTCTTTCCAAAGATTTACAGATTGCGGGATGTGATCTAACGCGTGTCTGATGACTCGTTTCTTAGCCCTAGGTTCCGATTCTAATTTCATCGATTCAACCCATAATCGCACTGAACGATCATTGTTTCTGATAGCATTTGCTGCAATAATCTTTGCGTTGTGGTTGTCATTCAATCGAATATTCTCGAGCCAGATATCCTCGCTCTTAGGACAATACTCACAACCACGTGCGATGATATTACGTGCCGCTACAGTTTTTCCTGCAAGCTCTTCGACACGAGCGGCTGCAATCCATCCTGGAGCATGCTTTGGATTCGTTTTGATGACAGACTCCAGCAGAGTCCGTACACGGACGATATCACCAACTTGGGTTTCACCCTCATTAATTTGCGATTTGGCTAAACTTGTAAGATATCCTTTCGGGTCGATATTGGTCGCACTTCCAGACATTGAGTCGGTGCCTTGAGACGCTTGATCGAGTTTTACCTTGAGTACTTTATCTCTCGCCGCTCCGATATCCGCAAAATTGGTCATGGTTCCATCAGGTCCATCTCCTGCACTTTCTCCACCATCATCCATTACGGTAGTTCCCAGCTCAGTCGTGTCTCGAGCTCCAGCAATAACACTATCAGGAACTGCATAAAACCTCTTCCTCAATTCTTGTTTGCTTCGTCGATTTTTGCCAGTCAAATCACCGACTTCCGGTAAGTTCGCCCAATCTTCATCACTGACTGTTCCTAATGCTCGTTTTAGGTCCGCAAATTGTTGTTGGATTTTGGGATTATTGCGTTCGTATTCTTCCCTTTCTGCTTTTTCTCGTGCTTCCCTGTAGGTAAACTCGTCGGTAATCTGCTCATCTATTTTCATATGATAAACCAAATGCATTGGAGGATGTGGAATTATGATAAATGGGGAGACAAACCTTCTTATTTTCCGCCTTCTGTCCATCTTCTCATCTACTTCTTGGTAGATTCTATCCGCTTCATCATCGTCCTTGTCATAAACGCCACCTGAAAATAATCCAACTTCATTGTCTGGATCCTGAAAGCGCTCATCGTCCTCATCATCATCTTTCTTCTCGGTGGCTCCGTATGCTGTAGGAGCTGCTTGACCAAGTTGAGCAGCGCGCTTTGCAAGAGCTTCTTTGATTTGATCTTCACTTGGTCCTTCTCGCGCAGGACCTAAATCAGATCGTGTTGTAAATCCTGTCGCTCCTCGACCTAAACCAGCAACATAATTTTCTGGCGCCTTTTGATTGAGAAAATCGCGTCGACCAGACATGATTGCGATATTTATTGTATTTGAAATCCAAGGTTCAAAGCATTGAAATAATAAAATCTCGAGAAAAGATGCAAGGCTGAGAGTAAATAAATATATCAATCACCGACAGCCTAGCGATTGAGTAGCAGCCGTTTTGGAGTGAGTACTTATGTAATCATTGTGGAGGCAGTTCTGCACGGTCCACATGGCTCACAACTTCAGTAGATTCAGACCTCGCTTGGTACTTTGGGTTTTCCTTGTGCTTGAAAAAAGAACCATATCAACCTTTTTTAAAATTATTCGTTGTTCTCAAGTAAGGATCTAGCAAGAGATGACATGTTATCGACTCACTTCTCCTTCTGGAATATTCCCAAAGCTTGAAAGATCTACAAAGTACAGTATCTTGGCCTTGGGGAGTTCACCTGGATCACTGGGAAGCGCAACTGAAGACATTGTCACAAATAGCTATCTCAAATCTATACTCGTGATTTAAAGCGAAGAACAAAGGCGCCTGGTAACTCATGGTTGGTACTCTAGGCCTCCATCTTTGTGCAATATTTTAATTCATGTAAGCTGGTTCTATTCCGTTACATACCATCAATTCTTGCAAATCTCGATAAACAATATTAAATGGAGCGCTAACGCAGGCTCCAGTAGAAGGACAAACAGAATAGTAAGCCTAATTAGCATATCATCTTCAAATTTACTTTGTACAATTGTATAGAGGTTTTAAGTAGGGCTATCATACTTCACACCTCCATCCTGCAATTTGCAGACGAACACTACCTCGAAACACATATTTATGCGTACTGTGCATACAATTCTTGTTGAGCCCGAATAATACACCCGAATAATCAAAACTGTAGATTGAGAATTTAGTTGAGGGTTGGCAAAAGCATCGAAAGTGGCCGTTGTCTTTGCCCATCTGAACCCCCTCGATTCGTGTGCTACGGAGATCTAGAATTACTGTCAGGAGTTTGGCTCTTTCTTAAATGGACACTTCAAATTTGTGATTCTGATTATTGAGATATCATGTTCCCATGTGGTTTCCTACCTTTCTCGTGTTATTAATAGTAGTGAGAGCCTGTGTAGCATGCATGAGTCGCTAGGGTATTTTTTGCTTTATGGAATGAAGTGTTCGACTTCCCCGGTCCCTACACCACATCTTGTTGTAGAATAATCATAGCAACCATTGAAGCTCAACCATGGCCAGGATTTTCTGAGTGAGATTTCTTCAAGCCAACAGCGAATCAAGAATGCTATGAATCCTGATTTCGTGAACCGAAACGAATCTCCATCCATGCAAATTTAGGTCACATATCTAAGAAATAGTTTGGCCTTTATATAAATCTGTACACTTACAGAATTAGAGCATAAGCTTCACGGTTACTCCCTTAATCTTCAATCGTTGAACTTAATTTGATCATCTATTCTACTTGTGAACCGCGTCACCAGACTGATCCTAGTGACAATCACTTAAATTGTGCTTCACTGTTGCTAGTTTATATTTTCCATAGATCGAAATCATCAAAACAAACACATCTTGTGTTCCATCTGCCTAATTCACCATTCCAGTCAAGCCAAAGCTCAAAATCTAAGCTAACGATTTTACAGAACGTAGACATCCATTTGCAACAGATATAATTATGAAACAACTATCATAATTTGAAAGGTCACATGGCCACCAGCAATAAGAGGTTATAGAAACCAACACCAGAAGTTGAAGCAACAAACACAAATGAGAGGCTAAAATAGCCACAGCAACACCAGAGGTCAATTGACCAAGCAAATTCATTGGTCAAATGACCACGGCAATATTCGCGTTTGGAAACAGTTGTTCAAAAGCCGAACGTGAGTACATCTCCTTTCTCCTTAATATGACAACCTGATCACCACAATTTTCTGTACCGTTTCAATTTTACACATTATTTACTATAATTTAACGATTCGTATCAAAAACTTCTTAGTTTTCCTGACTATCATTAAAATTGGCAGTATGTGTTTCATGTTCTGGAGAGCAGTATCTAGAAGAATTTCATTTTGCGCTTGCGCTTGCGGAGAGATTTAATAGTATCAGAGTCTCATGAAACATTGCTAGTGATTGAAATTGAACCTGCGAAGTCCGCATGACATTCAGTGATATTCTCTATTTCCTAAGGTGAACGTTGACCGATCGTTGTAATCACAAGCCGATATTCAGACGGTTGGGACGTCGAATTCCCCCCCTCATTCAAACTCAAATCATCTATACACTGCACAAACTGTGCCAGCGCCATATCTCTGCCCTTTGTGTGTAAATATTGCCCCAAGACACTCAATCAGAAGAGCAGGATCTTCGGGACCAGAAAATCGATTTATTTCATTCTCTTGTCGAACTTCCTGGATAATATAGACTGATCATGACCAATATATCTTCTTGGCGCCCGAAAATATCATCTGAGACACACTAATGCCTTTTTCTTAAGATCAACAGGCGTCTCAATTTCTTTGAAAAAGTTTCTGTTGTATATTAATCACATTGTGCTACGATTTTCAAGAATAGACTCTCACGAATGCAATTTTAACTCAGTCACCACCGCTTTTGCTGTAGCTTATCTAGATGCCGAGATATCTCAAAGTTAATGACTTCATTTCCGGTTTTCGCTTATTTCTTAAACTTTGAAAGATACAGGACTTGCGATAGAAAAGGTTCATTTACGTTTCTCTACAAGATTTCAAAGAAAGCCCTTGTCAATATGGCCCTGGTACTGGATTAATTTTTGCGCAAACTCATCTCATTATAGAGATATCGCGAAATTTGTAAGGGGCTTCGGCGATTCATTAGGGCTTGGACAATTGCTTTCTCAGCTTTCGATTTTCAAGAGACAATCTCGCATTGTGCAATATTCAAAATCACAACTTTGCGTAGTGAATACATGTATGGTCTGTAAGTATCACTCTAAATACTTATATTATAGAGCGGCTAATTTTGCTATTTAGAGAGGGGGGATTGTGTTGTTGTGATACAAAAATTCTGCGGAGCGAGGTCATACTGTCTTTCCCACTTCTCCAAAATTTCTACACCATCCACTACAGCTAGAATCCTCATAGATACCTCAAGTAGATCTTCTCATTGGCGTCGGCAGCCGCCATCAGCTTTGGCATCAATTGTCTTTGTTCCCATTCTTCGATCATCCTATCCTTGTATTCCCAAAGCGGATAAGTAGATCTCCCAAAAGTCTCAAGATCATCAAAGTAAGTGAGGTCGCAAGCGTCAGCTAATATCGTGGCTCTCTGATGTAATCTCATATTAACTCTGGATACTAAATCCAATGCCGTTAATGCATCGTTCTCTTTAGCGGTGACGTTTCCTTCGAATGCGGCCTCTACATTGTCGATTTGGCTTTTAACCTCTCGAATCGTTTCAAGCCATTGTTTGAATAATGACGGGAACGTATCAGGCATGAGACGACTGAAAACCTTTCCGTGTCTTTCCACTGTGTCCTGTACTTTGAATTCCCCATCACAACGTTCGTCCATTTCCAACAAAGGTTTGATGTCGTCTTTGGAGATGCCAAACGTAGCGTCGAAAATGATTTCCAACTGCGGGAATTTTTCGGCTTGGCGGATGGAGTTTGGTAAGAAAACTTTGAAGGACTGTCTGCGTTCCATCTCCATGGTATCGAGTTGCGACTGTGTTTTCCTCAGCGCAGTTCCCTTCTCCTTCACCATCCTGAAATACATTGATCTCAACCTAATCAATTCCAGCATATTTACTTGTTCTGTTAAAAGACGTTTTTCGTTGAGCTCCTTCTCGATTTGACTGATCATCTTCACTGACTCTTCATAATAGATGCTGTGTTTGGGTATTAGATCATTGGCGATGGCAGTCTTTGATGCATCGGGGCCCTTGCCAGTAAAATAAGTCCGATGAGTGTGGGGAATTCTCGTAGTAAGAGCCATGACAGTTCTTTGCAAAGGGTGTCGGGCCGACTTTAGTAAAATGGAAGGACTGATGAGACGCATTTTGGATTAGGCTGATTGAAGGTGGATGGATGAAGTTGTTTAGAATGAACTTCAAAGTTTTTGAATCAATTGTAAGAAAGTTCAAGCTTGTTTATGATAAAAGGATTGATTCAGAGGCTGTAGTATCAATGACTAGTGTCTAGTAATCAAGCCGATGTCTTGTTTGTACGGCTTCCGACTTTGAGGATACCTACCTAGGTACCTATCCAGGCTTGTGGCCTAATCATTGAGGCATAAATGTGCTCCGTCATGCTTGAATTCATACTCTTGCAGAGTTGAGATTAACAAAATTTTCTTAGAATGTTCTTGAATTTGTATGTATGTCCATCAAAAAATATCTCACAGCACTCATATTGTATGAAGGAATTAGCCCCCTTGCCAACGCACACTATTCGACTTGAGGAGTTCAGCGTGACAGGGGCAACTTCGCCAGCAGTAACGTTAAACAGCTGATGGCATGATAGTAACTTTACAGAAGTGGCCCTCCTCACTTCATTCCCTGCAGGTACTCAGTTGATGAGGCGTTGTATGCTATCGGAGTTGATGCATGCTTAAATTCGATATCATTGCGGCCAACTCCAATCCACTGGGCGCATATTGCGACCAAGTCGACATATATCATACATTCCTTTATTCCTGCCACTTGAAAATATCTTACACCAATGTGCCCCGTTTGTAATTATCGTTCATTTCATCCCTCTCCCTCGCTTTGTAAAGGACCTCTGGATGTCTATGCACACTCGGCATCATACCCAAACCAATAGACCTCCTAATTGCCTTTGCAATCTTTCTCTGATTGACTGGTCTTAATCCAGTTTCCTTACTTCCTCTAATCCTTCCCATCGGCGTTACATATTCTGACATGATTGAGAAATTCTAAGATATCTGATTAGTCCTACTCAAGCTTCTCTCAAAAGCGCCCTATTATTCTACCCTCTCAAATCACAAAAGAAAAACTAACCTTGTAACTCCCTGTAGCTATAGGATCAAAAGCAACCACATCAAAAACATCCCTTGTAACCTTTCCTCTCTTCTTCCATTTCGCCATTTCGATTCCACTCAAATCATGTGGCGCATACACATCTCCAGCTCTCCACCTTCTATGTATTTGTTTTGTCAGAGCTGATCTCGAGACATTGTCTTCGTATTCCTGAGCCGCAGTTCTCTGCACCCCAGAATTCGCTGATAATGCCTTACGTCGCTCGTGGCCTTTTTCTTGAGCTTTGTTCACAAGAGACATCAGACTATCATAACCTCTCATTTCTGAGGATGATGTGTTGGATGTTGGAGGAAGTTCTGCGTGGAGCATTAGCAATTAGCTTCTTGGTGGAAAGATTGTTGGATTATTATCTACATACCAGCGGACATAATTCTGGTGGTTGAAAATCGCATTCCGAGGAACGGCGATGACACCGCATTGCGCGCGGCATTTAAACATTGTAGTCGAGGAGGCATGATTGCTATACTTGAACGATCCAATATCAAAACCACTTGGTGTTGCTCAATACCAAAATCTTGAAGTCCAAAGCGGGCCGAAACCCCGCATCGGAGCTGGTTATTCCGATGACCCGCAAAAATTTATTTTGATGTCTACGGTGGAATAGTGATAGGCTTCAAACATTTGCGCCAGACACAACATCTTTCAAATCTCTCAATTGAACTCAGTTTCACAAAATGGTTCGCAAACTTAAGCATCATGAGCAGAAGCTCCTCCGAAAGGTAGACTTCACAACCTACGCATCAGACAACAATCATCGAGATGCGGCTGTTATACGAAGATATGCGATCCAGAAACCTGGGGATTATCAAAAATACAATAGACTTTGCGGTGTAAGTTTATAGTTCCTCATGATAGTAGCCATCAGATACTAACATATGAATAAATAGTCTCTCCGTCAACTCGCGCACAAACTCACACTCTTACCTCCCGACTCCCAAGTCCGTCTAAAGCATGAACAGCTCCTTCTCTCTAAACTTCACGACATGGGAATTCTTCCCTCTACCGCTTCCACTTCCAAACTTTCCTCTGTTGAATCGCACGTTACTGTTTCCGCGTTCTGTCGAAGACGTTTACCGGTTGTAATGACGAGATTGAGAATGGCAGAGACAGTACAGGCTGCGAATAAGATTATTGAGCAAGGACATGTTAGAGTGGGTACGGAAACTATCACAGACACGGCATTTTTAGTTACGAGAAGCATGGAAGATTTCGTTACTTGGGTGGACGGTTCCAAGATCAAGAGAAATATCTTGAAATACAGAGAGAAATTGGATGATTTTGATTTGTTGTAGCGAATCGAGGGAGATGAGGTCATACATGGTTGGAGTCTTGGACGTAGGAAAATTTGCTTTGCTCGGAGTTTGGGGGTTGATGGAATTATTTGAGATGGATACCTTCAGACAATTCATGGATAAAACAAGTTGTAAAGTATGATAAGAAACTAATGATTTCGATGGTCCCAGATTGCTGGAAATAGAGTGTGAATCGATTTGATCATCATAATCATAGAAGGGGATAGGAAATCAAGGCGATAACGAAACTTCTTGACACGAGAGAATGTGGAGGATGGGTGGCGTCATACTTGATTTTTACCTGAGACCGCGGTATATCAAGGGTATGAAAGTGTATGTTCCACGATAATCCGAAAGTTAACTGTATTTTGGTGGAAGACAATCAATTGTCCAGGACTTGATTGACACTGTTCTGAGCAAAATAGTCAACTTAGACTCTCTGGTCAAGGTTCACCAAAGAGCAGTCTTCTGCTATCAGATTCAGTTACAGATACAGTTGCGAAAATATAACTCCATTATCTGACATAATATCACATTTTTGGCCAATCGGTCTTGTTCGTGCGTAGAAACTCTTCTTTTTGTTATTCAATGCTATCATGACAAGTGTCATCTATACTATCATTATGTCTAGAGCTTTTTCTGGAAAGTTGCTCAAAGAACAGCAAGTTTTGAAAAACATACCAATTCTCCCACAACGAAGTCATGAACACTTGAAATTCTTGTTCTCTTTTTCCCTTATTACATTGAAGCTTAGCACAGTTCATATGAAATGATTGCTCATATACACACGCACTGCGAATCTCCCCTATTCATCTTGATACAAACTTTCTACGCAAAAGTCCCAGCACGCTTATCCAGCACCTACGGCTAGACATCAACAGTTGTGCTCGCCGAAGCAGCAGCAGAAATGCCATAAAATGTCTTTGTGGGATAAAAATTCGGTTCTTGAATATAAATCGTCTCGCCACAAAGAGTTTCCACAGCGACGAATTCTCTGGTCATGAGAGCGCTCACAGGGACTGTAACACCCGCAACAGCGGTGTTGCACATCGTGGATGTGGATGAGGCGTTCGCGACGTTTAGTATCGAGGAGGCAGGGATACCATACGTGGTCTTTGTGGGGTAGAAATTAGGTTCTTGGATGTAGATTGTTTCCTCGCAAAGAACTTCGACTGCAACAAATTCGCCGGTTGTGAGAGCACTAGCGGGGATTGTTACACCTGCGACGGCGGAGTTGCACGATGTTGCTTTGGCTGCGACTTGTTGTTTCTCTTCGACGATGGGTGTCAGGGTTGCTGTTGGTGAAGAATCTGTTGATTCAAATTCAGATTCAGATCCAGATGCGGATGCGGATGCAGAAGCCGAAGCCGAAGCCGAAGCAGGAGTATCGGTAGAAGGATCTTCAGATGAAGAAGCATCAACTTGTGTGCTTGCAGCAGGGAGAATGGAGGTAGGGAAACTGTATGGTGTATTTCCAAAAGTACTTGTCATGGCTGCGGCTCCAGCCACATAGGTGCTGGTGCTGGAGCTTGTGGGTTCCGGTACGCCCCATTCTGTGGCGGGGAAATTGTTGGGTTCTTGGATGTAGACGGTTTGGCTGGAGATGATGACGATGCCGACCTGTTGCGGTTGGCGTTAGTAAAGATATTCTTCTTGAATCGAGTAGTAGGTTTAGAGTATTGTCGCGCGAGGGGTATTGGTGGTAGGATGATATGAGAGGAGAAAGTTAAGATCAAATGTGATAGGAAAAGAATCCCGAAACTTACTTGTTCACCGGTCGTCAGAGCAGAAGTAGCAAGTGTGGTAAAGAGACCAAAAAGACCGGGCAATTTGACTCCTGTACCTTCATCCTCGCTGCGCTTAATGGGATTTCCGGAAACGATGACAAAGAGAAAAGATAGGATTGCGAGAAGCTTGACTGTAAAGACGGGAACAAACATTTTGAAAGAGTGACGGATGTTTGGTTGGTTGTTTTGTATGTTGTTTTGTTTTGTTTGTATAGTATTGTGCTGTCTGTGAGGGGGAAGTTGGAATGTGAGGAGATGGATGAGGTGGAAAAAGAGGGGGAAGAAAGTGGAAGAGAATTATAAGAAATGCATAAGTCTACTATGATACACTAAAGAAATATATTGAATGTTTATTAGCTGATTCAATTTCCTTACAATTTCTTTTCGTGCATCTACTTTCCCATGGTGAATATTGTGGGAAATGAGAAGTTGCATGTCAGATGATGGTAACTTCAAGAAGGGATATCGTCAGTCCGAAGGCCGAGAAGTGAATAAGTAGATAGATAGTAAAGTAAGTTTGTGATGAATGTGTGACGTTGTTTGTTATGATGATGTCTAGATGGAGAGTAATAAGTAACAAGTAACAAATAATAAACAGTAAATCATAAGAAAAACCAAAGAGCACACAATCTCTATGCCCTTCTCTCCTTGATAAACCCAATTCGACTCATCATCTAGATGAAAAGAAACTATTTAATCCATGAAAATATCGCTTCAAGTAAAAAAAATCATCATTAACATAACTACTTATTCATCTCATCTGCATCCTCACTTGTTAACATGAAGTAAACATCTAGCTCCCCCCGCATTACATTCAATATTCCACTTCACCATTCTACCCCTCTACACTTCACATCATCCAAGATCCCCCAACCCCTCCCAAAAATCGAATTAGATACAAAGTAAAAGAAGACTAATCTCGGGTTCGTCTTCGGGTAGTCTCATCATGTCATTCATGTAAGGTCATGTAGAGACAAGTAATCAAACCCCTCTAAATACCAATCTTAACCACTGTAATGAATATGTAATGAGAAGCGGGGAAGCTTGTTCAAAAGTTGTTTATATATACCTATCTACTACTAACCTACTACCTATTTCTCTTCCTCTTTCTTATAAAAGGTGTTCATCATCCCCCCGTACATTACATTGCATTACATTCCTTCTCCTTTCCACTTCGAAACCCTTCTTGAATTGTCGAGTTCTCTGTATCATATCATATCACAACTGTACAAACACACACACAGACACACACACACACACACACCTGTTTGTTTGTACCATCACACTTGATAAAGTTCATTGTACTTACTTACTTCCAACATCAAACTTCTTTGTATTATTGCATTCCACTACCTACCTACCTACAGAGCAAAGAATAATCTAAGCTTTATTTCATACCAGCAAAATGGATCGTGGAAGGGATGATGAGGCAGAGCGCAGTATGTACATCTCCTAGCACCACTCCAGAGCTTACCCGGTATAGTTGATCAAAGCCTTCACTTGACTGACATAGACATATTCCACAGACAAGGATTCAAGAGAAACCCAGCGAGAGAATTCTAGGTACGTTCACACACACTCACTCCCTACTTCTCTCCCCCCTCCTTATCCAAACCAACAATATCCCAGCTCTCCCCTCTCTCCTCAACCTCCAAGCCCAACCCGCCAAAATCTCACAACAACAACCACAACCATTCCACAAACCCGAAACCCACACCAGCACCCCATCCCCCCACCAATTCACCCCCCCTTCCACGCCTACACACCGCAACTAAACCCACCCGTCTCCACCCCCGAGACCATGCTCGAAAGAAGAAACCTCACACTCTTCACACCTCTCCCCATCGCGGATCTCTACCAACCGGGAGGAATCTCTTTCACTGCACACCAAGGAGTTTCAGCTGGTTCATCTCTAGGAGCAGGACCCGGCGCTGCCTCTCCTATTCCCGTAGGCGGCGAAATGCACGCATCCGGTACATCCTCCAGCGCCGCATATCTCCCCCCAAAAGGAAGATACAGTCTCAAAAAGCGAGAATCGAACAGCAACCCCTCGGTCTCTACTCCCAGATCCTCCGGAGTCAAATCCTCGCGAGTCCAAAAATCCAAAAAGCCCTCCTCATCTTCCGGCACCACTACCCCAACACCATCTGCAGGGGATCTAAGTGCCTATGTAGATACTATGACTGACAGCTTAAGTAAATCTCTCTTATTCCCCTATGATCTATACAGATGTGCTAATGTAATTGCGATATAGCGGAGACACTTGCCAATCTTCAAAGTGCTGCACAGGTTATTCGGGGGCTGAGAATGGAGGAGGAACGTAGAGCTCACGCAAGAGCGAATTCTGCTGTTGCGGGAGTAGAAGAAGAGGAAGAGCAAGGGGAAGAGGAAGAGGAAAACGAAGAGGGTATGTCGTCCGCTCAGCTAGCGATTGTAAAATTTGCTAATAAGCTCTAGAATGATCTTCACCCTAGTATTCTCAATCTCGTCATTGGTTGTCCTAGATTCGCACCTTGAACTGGATTCAAGGTTTCGGTCAATAAGCAGAGAAGGAAGAAGTGGGCGAGGAAACCATCTACGAATTCAACTCTACGATCATATGTGAGCTGGATCTTTCAAAACAATCTACATACAGACCGAATACAACTCCACGTGTCATTTTATGTTGATGGGATGATGTTTATACATTGTTGATCTGGAGTTATTGTGATTGCGGTTGCTCTAGCAAGTTCTTAAGATGTATACTTCTGGGTATCCAGAGAAGTATCATACAATGCGCTTCCAGGATGAGTTCCTGGAGTTAGAAAATCAGAATAGATGTATTTGGATCCAAGCCTTTCGACGAACTTCTGGGAAGAGCGTTTCTGGCATTTAGGATAGGAATCATAATAAATGGTCAATTATCGTATTCCATGATTCTCTGAGATGATATTTGTGAATTGTGAAGACAAAAATAACATGCTACTTAAACCATAAATTGCTCGCAAAGACAAATGATACAAATGTGACTAGTGAAAATGATGCTCTCAGATCTCTTGCCCTCAAACGGCATTATGTGTTGAAACAACTCGGAATCATTTTTATGCCACTTAATATTCTATAGCAACCTTGGTATCTAACGGTACCATCATCTGTTGTATTATGCCCAACAGATGGGTTTTCAATAAAGCTGATTCAACGGAACAGGCTATTCACACATCATCTTCCCAATTCCCACATCCCAAAATCCCCGGAAAACACTCAATCCCAAAGCATGAAGATCTCATCTCCGAAACAACTAAATTCGAGTACCAGCCAATAAGTCGCAAGAAATCTTATATTCTCCACAAATAGCAAACAGAAAATTATTTCTCCTTCAACCTCAAATTCTCTCCAGCGCATCAAGAGAATTCCAGAGTTTTGTCGAACTTTCATATTGAAAAGAGAAGAAACCAATAGAATAAAATCCCTATTATGTTCTTAGCAAAGAATATTATCCTTTGGCTACAGAGTCGTATCTTCTTCTCTTGCAGATCTCATAATGGAAAGAATATCATGAGTTATCAAGTGTTTGATTGCCATCCACTTTCTTAGTCTAAAGAGGAATAAGCTCGCGGAAAATGATAGATACTTTGTGCAATATAATGAGAGTACAATCAAACTTCCAATAGGCTCTCATAGTGAATGAAGTGAAAGATACAAAGAAACTAATAACTATAGCCTATAAATGGGATATATTTGCAAATGAAATGCAAATTTGAAACTGCAAAAATTCCGAGAACAGTCATCATGAATTCTCCAAATAATGCAACCTCTGGCCACTATTGCGAGATAGACAGGTTCAGATGCTTAAAATGCGAGCATGATGATTACCGCCATAGACACCGATGTGAACGACATTTGGTTGGGGATGCTTATTGTAGAGAGACGATACCCATGATCACGCGGGATCGAAACGTGTTTTGTAGAGATTGCGCAGAAGAGTAAGCTTTGAGTTTTTCCACGTATTCCAGAACATAACTAAAGTAAATTCGCACCAGTGATGATCTAGAAGCTGGCAACCAGGATAACACGTCACCGGAACTATCAGCAATTCATTATGTGGACGTCGGCGCCAATATCACACAAGAAGTAATAGAGATTCAGCCTGTATCTACTGATACTTCGCAATCACAGGATACTGTCGAGCCGGATATGTCATCAGGAGGGTGGGGCGAGCCTGGAGGCATATCACTTTCGAATGTAAACCCGCAATCCTCAGCTCATGTACCTCCGGACCAAGATCTCGCGATAACACCACTGGCGTCTCAAAGTTCCCCCGCAGCACCACCATCATCAAATCCTATCAATACAAATATAGCACCGCCATCAGCACCAGCACCGACACCAGAACCATCATCGGCATCAGCATCAGCATCAACACCAGAAAGAACAGTAAGACATGCAGGAACCTGGGAGCGATTTTACAAGCGATGGTGCTGTTGCAGTTCCGAATAACCCCTCACATAAAGACATCTGTACAATCAGAAATGAATGTAAAGACACAAATAATACCATATAAAACTAGATAGCAGGGATTTTATGACTGCTATGGTAATCATCTCAAGGCCTTGAATTTAGATATGAAATCGATCATTGTGGCTCGATATCTAGTGCAAAGATGTGAAATTGATCCTGCTTATCTCGTACTGAAAATTGCAAGTCATTTATTATTCACTAGAATACTAATCGAGAGCATTTATTTCTCAAAATGCCTATGTGAAATTGCATCCTCGCATGCGGGATACCACATCTAAAGTGGTATATTGTACAGAGAATCAAAGTCAGTTTTCATTTTCTGACTGTATTTTACCATATCAAACCATTCTGATTTGTCTACACAAATCGAAACTCGATGGTATAACATCGTTGGAAGTGGAAACAAGTATTTAATCAGTGAATAATGGGTCTCCAAAGACATCAATCAAATGATTGTGATCCTTGAACAGCGCTTTCATAAATTGGTGTTGGATGTCTCGTTGACTTCAATGAAATATAATTGAATGCCGGTTGTTTGCCGTGATGATCACTATGTTCCATCTTGTGTATAGTTATATACAGGTGCATCTTTTTGGAATGGGAATGCACTCGCATGCTATATGTTATGCGGCTCAGAATTATGTGTTTTAATAAAGATGCCACTGTTAGGATATCTCTCATACAAAGTGTTGTGAGATAAGTCAACCATCGGCGTGGCCGGGAAACAGTAGAAGCCTGTCTGAACAATTTAGTTGTTCGAGAAGCAAGTGTAGAAAACCCCAATATTTAATAGCAGAGAAAGAATCCTGAATGAAATCAGTTACATGTCGTAAGAGATTTGCATAAAATGGTTTGCACTTCGTGATAGTGATCAAGTGAGGAATACGATATATATCGACAAGCTCTGCATTATCTCAACTTGATCATATCACGTGTAATCATACATCAAACGTATATCCACGAGGCGAAGTAAAGGATGTGTGGATACATACATACTGGTTGAGTTTTCTTCCGTAAGCCATACAACGTTCAACCAATCACATGCCCTCATAACAACACCGGTCCACCACAGCAAACACAGCCAGCTTTGAAACCCAAAGTCCCGAGATGATCTCGAGGTTAAACCAGCCTTATATCCATAAATTGATCAACTAGCTAAACAAACTCTAAGAATTGGGCGCTGTAGATCGAAAAGCCTAATCGCCCTGCGTTGCATGGATTGCGTGCAGGCTGGACTTTGTGATCGGTGGTTTGTACTCGGTCTTTCGTGCTGATGATTCGGTTTGTGAAACCTAAACCTGTGGATACCTAGTAGTGTTTGGACTTCTAGAATTATCATACACCGTCATGATATGAAGGGAAGCCCATTAACGCCCATGACTATTTTGACCGCTAATGTGGCGGTTAAGGTATGACTATCTGTGAAGCTGTGGGAGGTATCTAACGGGGCGTCTTGGTGGTATGTAACTTCACATGCGGCTCTGTTGTGGTCTGGTAGATGGATGATGGATGATGTACTAGGTATTTAGCTTGTATCATTGGTACGTACAAAGTGTACTCGAGTATAATCTGCGGGAACTACGGAAACTAGTTACACGCCAATATGACGACGGACGATTAGAACTTTGGATGGAATTGTTTCATTGTTTATTGTTTGTATTGTATCACATATCAAGCTTATTTGTGAATGTACATCCCTCCCTCATCGCAGAATGTGTCTAAGATACGAGTGTGTCATCGTCATTCATTCGCTTTTTTTACGCCAAATTTTCCACGCAGCATAAGTTGGTCATTTTTTACAAGGGTAAGCCCCTCCAGCTCTACGGCCAGGGCGAATAGATAGAAGGTACCTAGCTAGATAATAATACCTACCTCTTATAATATGTGAAGAAAATGTGAAGAATGGATTGACCGAACATTCGAGAGGTTGGGAGAAGGGAAGAGATTACAGATGATAATAATAATGATGATGATATGAATACAAATACAAGATAGGTGATGACTAAATTCTTCACATTTACCTATCTAGGCAATTATTGGGAATGAAGAAAGTATCTCAATACCTACCTATGTTTCCATCTCCACCTCCACCTCCATCTGCATCTCCATCTCTATCTCCATCTCCATCTCCATCTCCATTCAACATCTCAACATCTCAACAATTATATACACTGTGTCAGGCAAGCCTCATAAAAACTACATAAGCATCACGAGGCCCAAAATGGGACCGAACACAAACTTCTAATTTACTTCTTTTCCTCGGATCTTGGAGGTTGTCACGCTTCCTTGGATTATCCAAAACTTAATCCTAGCGCTACGAGGGTTGGTCTCCTTCACCAGATCAGATACTTCAAGGTTCCCCGTGGTTGACATAGGTACCCAAAGAGATTGTACGAGTAGACGCCCGAGATGCCTACGGAGTATGTGATTTCGCGTTGTATTAAATTGCTTGCTTTGGTTCTTTCGTTGAGGAAAAGTCGAGGAATAGTCGAGGGAAAAGGAAAAGTCGAGTTGTGGATTTAACCAACGGAAAAGCTTGACTTCGCCCAATTCATATATGTACACTGACGCAAATATCCAATCCACTTCCACTTCCATTTTCATCCGAAGTCCCCACTGTCGAATTGTTTATCCCCCTCCCCCCCCAATCACTCGAGCGTCTTTGGAAATTTAAAGAATCACCCCTCATCATCTACAAGCAACAGTCAACACACGCACACATATATACACATATACCTAGTAACATCACATACATATAATAAATAAAACTCGCACCAGCATCATCAACACATCCATCTATCATTCATTCATTCCGTTCTCAGATCCCAAATTATATAAATCAATCATTTGGCTTATATCACGAGATGTCCTCATAAGCTTATTGGCGCATAAGGCCGTGGGACCAACCAGACCAAATCCTAATCATTGAATTCATTCACTACCTACCTACCTACAAACGTACCGATCTACTGCATACATACGCTCGTGTCAGGAGGGGCAATAGGAAGAGTGAGCGCGCAAAGTATCAGCAGCAAAGCCTCGATCCAAAGTAATCCTCCAACTTCCAACCCCCCCCCAACCAACAAATAACAACAACTCACAACTTACAACTTCTCGTCTTTTTTTTTTCTTTCTATTAAAATCATTTACAACCAACAAATCTACTTGCAAACATATACTGTGTGGTCTCCGGACACATACAATTTACCCTCACTTTTTTGGCAATATCTATAGGGTAAACAATCCAAAATGCCTGAAAGAGTTGTTCGCAGCTCTTATCATGACCGAGAGGTCGACTATTATTCTTCCGATGAAGAACGGTCATCTTACGGTCGGTCGAAACCAAATGGTAGTACTTATCGTACCGTCCAACGTTATCGGGTCGCACCCAATCGACTCGAGGAAGTAGACGACACTCGATCCGTTCGCTCTTCCCATCGAGAGTACGAAACTCGACAAGGTGATCGAATTGAAGTGGATCGTCGTGTCGAAATTGAGCGCGAGCGTGAACGATATGAACCAGAAGTACGACGAACGGAGCGCATCGAGGTAGATCGAAGAGTTGAGGTTGATCGCGAAAGATACGATCCTGAGCCAAGACGCACCGAACGTATTGAAATTGATCGAAGAGTTGAAGTGGATCGTGAACGATACGAACCTGAAAGACCTCGTTCATCTATCGACTATGATCGAGCGGTGGAATACCAGAGAAGCACAGTCGAGCGAGCTAGAGAGCCCGAACGAGATCGCACTAGAACAGTAGTTTATGAGCGGGAGCGAGAACGAAGCGGGAGCCCCTTACCTTGGGAACGGCGCCGGAACGATAGACCATGGGAGACGGAACGGGACGTTCGCGAGTCTGATGTCACAGTTGAGAAAACAATAGCTCGACGCCATAATGAACCCTATGAACTCGAAAGATACTCCCGCGAAACTGAATACTATGATCGACCAGAACCTACCCCACCACCAATTATCATTCGACAAAGAGCTCCAGAACCCCAACAGATCATTGTTCAAGAAGCGCCAAGCCCGGCCCCAATTATCATACCTCAAAGTGCGCCAGAAACACAACGGGTAGAAGTCATTGAAAGGAAGACGGAAATACAACAAGAGATCATTCCTCGACCTGAACCACGCAGAGAAGAAGACGAGTACTACTATCGTAGGGATGTTCGCGAGGTTGGTGGAAGAAGAGATCGAGATGATGATTATGACCGTCGTTACGATGATGGATATGATAGTGAAGGGTATGTCATACGAAAGAAGGTTGTCAAGAGAGAAACTCGCAGTCGTAGTCATAGTCCTCATCACAGAAGACATTTGGCAGAAGGTGCCTTAGCTGGAGCTGGTGCAGCTGCTCTTTTGGCAAGCCACAAGGAAAAGCAAGGATCTGAAGTTGCTCATCGTGGCAGAAACGTTATTGGTGGAGCCGCTCTGGGTGCGATTGGTGCTGAAGTAGTTACAAGAGCACGCAGTCGTTATCGCGACAGTCGTGAGGGCAGAAGTCGGTCCAGATCAAGTAGCCCACATGGTCATCATAAGTTAAAGACGGCCCTTGGACTGGCAGCTGCTGCAATTGCCGCTGGAGCCGCGGTCAAATATGCCCAGAACAGAACTGCAAACAAGGAAGAGCTGGTTCGTGGCCGAAGCCGACAGAGAAGTATGTCTCGTGGTCGCCGCTATTCTGATGGGGATGAATACTGGTCCGATGAGTATGAAAAGCGTACTACCGTCATACGCGATAGAAGTAGGAGCAAGAGCATACATGCTGATCCGGCGCATCGCAAGAAATCCATGGCAAAAGCTGGAGCTGGAGCTGCTATAGTCGCTGGTGTCGCAGAGCATTTCCGAAATAAATCCCGAAAGCGTAGTGGTCAACGATCGCAATCACGAATTCGAACCGCTGCGGAGATAGCCGGATCAGGTCTTGCGGGTGCTGCAGTGGCCGGTTTGTATGAGAACAGAAAGGCTAAGCAGGAGGCTGAGGAAGATGATGTATACGAGAGACAGGAGAGAAGAAGAAGCAGAACTAGGAGCAGGACTAGGAGCAGAACTAGAAGCAGGTCGAGAGCCAGATCTACAGGAGTATATTCTGATCCAGGTGTTGACCCAGAATTAGGCATGGTTCAGTACGGTACTGAACCTGTATACACGCACCAGCAGCCAGCACCATTCGATCGACCTAACGAGTACGATCCAGCTGTCGCGGCGGCCGCAGCTGGAGCTGCTTATGGTGCTACCAGACGTAGTCGAAGTCGATCGCGCCGACACAAACGAGATTCATCTAACGAAGATGGAGAACGACCACGATCGCGATCACGAAGTAGAAGCCGGAGTAGAGTACGAGATCTTGCTGCTGGTGCGTTGGGTACGGGTGCGGCCGCTATTGGAATCAATGAATATAGAAAGAGAAAAGAGAAAAAGGAGAAAAAAGAGAAAAAGGACGCAGAAAAACATGAGCGTGAGCGCGAACGAAGACGTGAGGTCCCCCAGCACTCAAGATCAAGTTCCCGCTCGGTTTCCCCGTCGGAAATAAGATCATCTCTATCCAAAAGATTTTCAAATCTTATCCCCAAAGCCCCCGAATGATCATGTTATTTCACTTTCATGTCCATAGGTACTTCCATATCTGTTAAAACATTTGTTCGAGTGGCTCGGCCTCATGTATCTCTTTCTTTCGTACTAACATTCGTTTTGAATCAGGATATGAAGACGAAGCACCTGAAAGTTACTACGCGAATTTCCGTGATGAGACATATTCGCCTTCGCCGCCTCACGCTTCCGGTGGTTCATACTATCCTGAAAATCATGCATTCCCACCACCTCCTACTTCCAACCCAGAAACTTTCACCCATCATGGAAATAAATCTACACCTTTTGTTAATGAAATCCCTCCTATTCCTCCTTACAATCCTCAAGACTATGCAAGTCAACGCCCTACTACTCATGATCCTCATCATTACCCACCTTCATCCAGAGTTCCTGGTGACAATGTGAGTACTCATCAATCTTCGAATCCCGAGCCTTTTATGACAGTACCTCCTCATACAAGAGAGGAGTCCTTTTTCCCTTTTCATGAAACCTCTCCACCTCAAACTGATCATGTTTACGACCGGGAGGGTGCGTTGCTTTTATTCATTTCTTTCCATGTGTACAACATAATTGTCATGATTCCAATGCTAATACATATCTTTATAGATCGTTTAAATGTTCCAATGCCATCAACACCCGATTCACCCTTAACACCAATCGAAGCTACTCCCTCAAACAAATCTGTCATGTTCGCTCCTCTATCTCCCACTTCTTCCCGTCGCTTAGAACGTATACGTAATTCCAAAGCGGATCAATCAACTTCCACGGTTAATACATATGAACAACCCAATCCATCTTCGGATCGCCGTTATAGAAGAAGACGAAGGCGTAACTCGGATCCTTCTTCTGATCGACCTTCAAGACCTCGTAAACACCGTAAACACAGGAAAGGAAGACATAGTGATGAGAGTGATAGTGAAAAGAGTGAGGATGAAGAAGTGGAGGTATTGCCAGCGAGGTTTGATAAAGAAGGAAGACCGTTAAGTAGGGATAGGAGTGGAAGTCGCGAAAGAGATATTGCGAAGGAGTTTGGGGGTGGGAATGAAATGGTTGAGAGGGTGGTTAGAGGGGTAGGGGAAGTGGTTGCGGGGAGACAGACGTGGGGTGATTTGTTGATGGGGTTTGTTAAGGACGGTGGGCTGGCAGGTGGTTCGACTCGTGGCTCGGTTGCGGATTTTGAGGATGAGGAGAGGGAAAGTCGTAGGGAGAGAAAGGAGAGGAGAGCGAGTAGGAGTAGGGGAAGGGATAGGGATAGGGGTAGAGAGATTTAGGGGTTGGATATAGCGGAGCAGTGCTTTCTTTTCTCGTTTTTGTTACTCGTCAATTTCCTTTTTGCGATGCTTGGGATGAGTAATGATGTCACGGCCGTGGAAATAATACCTTGACGTAAGCTTTGCGTTGGATTTTCTGCGTTGAATTACTTTTGCGTTGGCTCTTTTTTATTTTATTTTTCCTTTCAGATATGCGTTTTATGATCATCACGATATCATGGATAATGGATATGAATATGGACACGGATTTCTCTTGGCTTTGCATTTACATTTGCGTTTTGGATTGGATTTGGATTTGGCTGAAATCAAATACCCACTTGATTGATAGGATGAGATGTGCTAGAAAATGATATGAATATGATTACGATTATGAGTGATGCAGAATCTTGGTGACTTTTCTTGTTAATATTCATGTTGCTAGGATGTTTGGATATTTGAATTTTTGGAAATTCAAACATATTTGATTGTGTGATGAAGGGAATGGGCAGTGGAAGGGACGGGCTGTTAATATGATATGTGTGATGCGAAATATGCTTTCTATGATGGATTTTGACTGTTATTGAGGAAGAGAATGGAATGATAGATAGGTAAGGAAGGGGGGGGGGGGGGCGAATATATATGTATGTTTTATGTGATGTAGTTTGTGTTGTGTGAGCAGTGAGTAGTGCGGAATTAGAGAGGGGGATGGAAATGTTGGTGCTGCAAATATACTTGAAAAATAGAAATTAGGAGTTGGAAGTTCGGGGGTTTTTGATGTACTACGTATATCTGTGAATAGTGGTATATGTTTATGTGCATGTATTCTCACATGCTTTTCCTATCCTTCGCTATGCTGTTCATAAATTGGGGTATCATCGCTTGAGAATGCTAATATAGTGACTGTTTTTCTAGATGGATTAAACCATTTGCCGGCTGTGAGGAAAAGGGGATTAGTGGGTGAACTCGCTCATGCTGTAGACTAGCAAGGAAGTTTCACATACCGGAATAAACTGTCTTAGTTTAATTCCCGCCTGGCCGAATACTGCTGCCGTTTCCGCATCCATACTGTATCCTTGACTGTAAACGACTTCCGAAATTCCGACTTGTACGATTTTGATACTGCATGTTAGGCAGGGACAGGTATCGCAGTATAGGATGGCGTTTTCTCGGACTCTTTCTCGACCGGCTTCGAGAAGTGCGTTTTCTTCTGCGTGCAGACAGAGACATGTGCCGAGTCCTACTCCAGAGCCTTGTCCTTCGTTACAGCGGGAACAGCCTCCTTCTCCGCAGTTGAGTAGTCCTCTGGGTGTGCCGTTGTAGCCGGTTGAGATGACTCGTTTTTCGCGGACCAAGACGCAACCCACGCGGCGTTTCATACAATTACTGCGCTGGGCGGCCAGGGAAGCTAATTGCATGAAATATTGATCCCAGCTTGGTCGGAGACGGTCTTCATTTGTTAAATCGAGTTTGCCGAGTGTAGCGTATAGGTGGGCGAGATCGGAGGAGGTATTGAGGAGACGAATGGTAGCGCGGGATATGAGGGATTGGAGACCGTGCTCGGGATCGTAGAGATGCTGATCGGAACGGAGGAGAAATTCTTCGAGAGTGATGGGTGTGGAAGGCGTATTGGGGCGTGCTTGGAAACGTTTCCAGCGGATGGAGACTGGCGCGTCGACGCTGACGAGAATGAAGAAGGGGCGTCGAAGAAGGGCGTCGAGGATGGATTCGGTGTAGATATTTGTTGTTACCCATCGTTCGCGCCAGCGCTTGGTTACGAAGTCGAGGAGGTCGGCGGTGCTTGTAAAGGTATATTGGGATTGCGATTGAGGTTTTGATTTCTGTCTTAAAGTTATGCTATTCTCCTCAACATTTTCTGATTCTTCAGCTGTAACGCCATTGGTAATATGAGGAGAGTTCTTGCTGCCTTGCTCTGGTCGGAGGTAAAGGTGAGTGAAGCCATGGTGCTCTACAAGATACTGTGCGATTGTACTCTTGCCGGCACAAATTCCTGTGATCAAAGGTCAACTAAATATTATTTTATATAGGCTTAGGATATTCACTTACCTCCACACAGACCTATAAACATGACTTTTTTTACCTTTTTTTTTTTAACCCAAAGCTTCCTGAAACCCTGATCTCAACTTTGGCTTATTCCAATTGTGTGAGGATGTGTGGTGGAAGGTTTTGTAAATTTCCATGGAAGCTTGAAATAGCAAAGGCAGCTTGGAGGGAAACAATCATGAATCTGCCGGAGTATCACCGATTGGCTGCTTATATAATCTCGGACCATGTGAGTTGAATCCTTGTCTTACTCAATCACCCAACGTGCTGTATCCCACTAACCCAATTGCCCCTCCTCCATCTACCTCATGATTTCAACCTAAGACTCTGGTGTCACACTACACTTCTTACAACTTGATTTCGTTCATAAGATATCTCTACTTCTTCTAAGATTTCAACATATCACATCAATTCTTACAAACATTAACAAAGCTAACCAAATTGCTTTGATCTTAGAGTCAAGACTGTACCCAAGATACCAACGTTGCCTTTATTGAAGAAGGCCCTTGGGACGGAGAGGAAGAAGAACTAATAACCTCATTTTCTACTGTTGAAGACTTATACACAGCTATTCGCGTGAGAAAGGATAACAACCGACTCGACATGGCTTTAAAGTTCGCCCCCTTTGCTTCTGAAATAGAGCTACCATTTTACACAGCTCTTTCCCAACTAAAGATCGACCATGATAAACTGGACGACTCTGCAAGACCTGTTCTTGGGTTATATGAACCAAGAGCTACACAAAGTCCTGATCAAAGTTCTCGTATGAGAGTTCTTGGTAATGCGTTGAGTAGCAACGAGTATGAATTCGTCTCCGTATTCCGAATACGCGTACTGATTCATTCATAGAGTTCCATCTGGTCACATTCGAGCTGAGGGCAAAATTAAGAATGTTAATACCATCGAGGATTTCAAAAACATGGACAAACAGGCAATGCTACAAACTTCTGCTAAACAAGTAAGTCCCGTGATCTTCTGATCGACTCGCTTCGATACCGTTCTGACAGGGTCAGATTTGGGATGCTATTAATGATGGCACCATTTATTCCATCCCTTCATTACTTTCTTCATTCACTATTTTGTCGTTTGCAAATTTGAAGAAATATACTTTTACTTACTGGTTTGCTTTTCCCGCTCTTCATTCGGAGCCGGCATGGCGGACAGTTGAGCAGCCGCCCAAATTCAGCGCTGAAGAAACCACGGCGCTTACGGAAGAACTTGGTACATGGCGTTACAGCCACGATAATAGAGAACATGGATTTTTTCTAGCCAAGCGAGTATATCCTTCTTCTGAACAGCCACAAGATCCGGAGAGCGAATCTACATCTGATTTGCCCTTCAAGTGGGTTATTGGATCCTTGAGAGAATTCGAAAGTGGTTTCTTTAATGGCGTAGATACAAAGGATCAGTATGTATCTTTTGTAGACCCGTCTACTTATCATGAGAATCCAGGATGGATGCTACGTAACCTATTAGTTCTAGTCAGACGGAGATACAAGCTCGACAAAGTCCAAATACTTTGCTACAGAGATAATCATGCAAAGCGCCACGTGCCTCAGAGTTTAATCCTGATTGTAGAGAGCATCTACGACCCAGAATATCAGTCCACTGCTCCGGATCAGATACCTAAAGTAACAGGCTGGGAGCGTAATAGTCTTGGAAAGCTTACCGCGAAAGTCACCAATCTGGCTCAGTACATGGATCCTGCTCAATTAGCCGATCAAGCGGTAGATCTAAATCTTAAATTGATGAAGTGGCGCATCGCACCTGAATTGAATCTGGATGCTATCAAGAATACGAAATGCTTGCTACTCGGAGCTGGTACCCTTGGGACATACGTTTCGAGACTTCTGATGGGTTGGGGAGTACGCAAAATCACATTCGTTGATAACGCGTCTGTCTCCTTTTCGAATCCTGTTCGACAGCCATTGTTCGACTTCAAGGATTGTATTGATGGTGGTGCCAAGAAAGCATATAGAGCATCTGAAGCTCTTCAAGAAATTTATCCAGGAGTCGATAGCACGGGACATGTAATGGCAGTACCAATGCTTGGACATCCGATCACAGATGAAGCTGCTACAAAGATGAACTTCGAACTATTGCAGAAGCTTATTGAGGATCATGATGCAATATTTCTATTGATGGATACTCGTGAGAGTAGATGGCTTCCAACTGTTATGGGAAAGGCGGCTGGTAAAATCGTTATGAATGCAGCTTTGGGATTCGACACGTATGTCGTGATGAGACATGGGGTTACTCCTGAAGATGGCGGTCCTGCCGCTCTAGGCTGTTACTTCTGTAATGATGTTGTAGCGCCATCCGACGTAAGCTCTTTTATTTTCCCCCCATCTACATAACTTGCTAATATAGCTCTTATAGTCCGTGAAAGATCAGACTCTTGATCAACAGTGCACAGTCACTCGACCAGGTGTGGCACCCGAGGCATCTTCTAAGCTTGTAGAACTTCTCGCTTCTATTCTTCAACATCCGTTGAAAGGTGCTGCCCCGGCTCCAAAGCTCTCCTCAAATCAACAATCTGGTCAATTGGAGTTCGACCGGGACCCACCAAATCACCCTCTAGGTCTCGTACCTCATCAGATTCGAGGTTTCTTGGCCGCTTACAAAACTATGCTAATCAGCGGCCCTTCCTACGACTGCTGTTCAGCCTGCTCACCCAAAATTGTGAATGCGTACAAAGAAGACGGATGGGAATTTATCAAGCGCGCATTAACTGAAAAGGACTACATCACTGAATTGAGTGGCTTAGCAGAGGTTCAACGCAAAGCCGAAGCAGCTGCAAACGATGTAGAATGGGATAGTGATGAAGAGGGCATGGAGGATGAAGAACCTGAATTACTTTGATTATGAGCTTTATCTATGTTTCTGGACATCGTAATGGCGTTAAGCTATATATGGAATGGGTATTGATGGTATGATTTATGACTCTATCGGCGTTTTGCAGATGGTGGTGGAGGGTTTTAGATTGGTTGGCGGGTTTGTGGGGGTATTTTATGCATGGTGAGCTTTCTTGGGGTAGTAGTCTATTTTATATATTTTAGATTGGTGGTTCTGATGGTTTTAGCATTTTTAGTCTCATAGAATTTGAGATAATTGAAACGATCTTTAAGGGCAACTAATTATATCTTTATATAAGTGCGAGGCGACTATTCTGTATGTGTGATGGTAGTTTTCGTCTTGACATAACTTTAATCTTCCAACTTAGTCTCGATAATGGTTCATTAACATCTTAATTCAATTAGTGACCCAGCCCAGTCCAGTCAAGTTGTTTCAAATGCGTATTAGTGAGGGGTAGCTTCTTAGCATCAATGATTGGCTGTATTTTAGTGGGATCTAAACGGGAGTTGCCGCACGTTTTTCAAGCTTCGAGGGCCAATGTCAAAAAAGTTAATGAACACCTTGAAGCTTCTTAGCACGTCAATTATAATTATTTCTATCATACCGTGAGTCAAACAATCTTACTGCTTCTTCTGTTCTCATTTAACCCTTTGGTTTTGTAGATTCCGTACATAGCATTGCCATTTCTCAACCATGCGCTCCCAATTGACCCGCAGAGTCTTCCGTGGACTTCTGTCAAACGAAGGCCTCATATTACCATGCCAAAATCGAGCGCCAGCGTCATTAACACTTCGTCGTCGCCCGAATGCACTTCCTGCAGTATCCTACGCATCGCGTCGTTCTATATTCGGATTTTCTCGGAAACCTCCACGACAACCAAAAGCACCGGACTTGGAACCCGGAATGAAAAAGATGGCCGAGTTTAGCTTGATGACGAAGATTCATGCACGAACTGCGAATAAGGATGATATGCTTAAAGCTTTCAATGAATTCTTCAAGCATAAGGTCGATACGGAACGAGCGGTAAACAATATCGAGGCAGGGCATGCGTTGAGGACTTTGAAGTATCTGGTTAGTTGTGGGTTGGGAGATGGACACCTTAAGGATTTCATGACGGCTTTGAAAGCATTGACAATCATTCCTAAGGATGAAACGAATGATTTTCTGGAATTGGCGAGACTTCTCTTCCTAGAGATCAAGAAGTTGTCGGAGTTGTCTGGATCTAATGAGAATGCGCCAAGTTATGAACGCTTTATAAAGATATTGAGTGGGGTTGGGAAATCTCTAGAGGCTAGAGAGCTTTGCGAAGAAGAGGCCCAAAATTTTCTAGACGATGGGAAAATTCCCTCAGCACCTTCAATCAAAGAGTACAGTGCTACACAGCGCAAAATCATGAAACGAAACTGGTTTACCGTTTTATCTGGATTTGCGCGAGAAGGGAACGAGGTGGAACTATTGAAAACATACGAGAGATTGGAGGAGCTACGTATAGGACGTAATAATACTAGCAAGGAAATCGTTGTCAAGTTTTATACGTCTAGGGACCGTGTTGCGGAAGCGCAAGCGTGGTTTGAGAAGGTTTTCTACGATCCGGTTGAACTTACCCCTAGTATATTGCAGGACATACTCAAATTCAGTCTTCGTCATGAGGAACTGCTAGATTGGTGTAAAGGTATCTTTCGAAAAGTTTTGGAGTCGGAAAAATTGCAAAAAGAAAAGTGGGATGTCGTGTTTCAATGGGCTGCGAGTGCTATGGACAAGGGCGTTGAAGATGTAGAACGTATGATGCGTATCATGGAAAAGCGTTATCCTGACGATTATTCTATGAGACCTGATATTGACACTATCAATGGTCTGGTTGAATATGCAATATCGAAAAATGATCCATATCTTGCAGAGCGTTATATCGCATTGGGGCAAAAGTTCAATATTCGTCCAAATGCGAGAACTTTCATCCTGCAGATGGACTATCGAGTCGGTGCTGGAGATCTTTCGGGTGCCCATGCATCATATAACCTGCTCCAGGGCGAGGAGATTTCCAAGGATGAAGATTTGCCTGTCATTAATAGATTCGTCCGAGCACTCTGTGCCTCCGAGAATCTGCCTTACAACGAGATCTCATCAATCGTTTCCGACCTTGACGAGCGTAATGCAAGGTTAGAAGCGGATACTGTTTCTTCACTATGTACGATGTACATTACCCGCAACGAACTCCATGATGTAGTAGATTTGCTACAAGCCAATACCTACCACTATACCCTTTTAGAGCGAGCTCAGATACGAGATGCGATACTTGCTTTCTGTTTTGACAGAAACAATCATGAGGATCGTATATGGGATGCTTATCGTGTCGTCACCCATATCTTCGACGAAACAGATGTTCCCACACGTACGCGCATTATGAATGAATTCTTCGATCGCAAAAGATCAGATATGGCTTGTCATGTTTTTGGTCATATGCGCCAGCATATCAGCCCTAACAGACGTCCCGTGCTAGATACTTACATAGATTGTTTTGTTGGTATAGCATCGTGTGCTGATGCCGAGTCTCTCGATATGGTTCACAATATGTTGAAGATGGACAGTACCATAGAACCTAATACCCGACTTTATAACTCTTTGATGCTGGCCTATACAGCTTGCGAAGATGCTAGTCGATCACTACATTTCTGGGATGACATCACGAATTCTCGCGAAGGACCCAGTTACAAGAGTCTGGAAATAGTGTTTCAAGCATGTCAGAGAAAACCGTTTGGTGATAGACCAGCGAGGGAGATTTGGGATAAGATGAAGAGGATGGAGATTGAGATTACAAGGGAGGTTCATGCTGCATATGCTGGTGCGCTAGCTGGACAGGGAAAATTAGATGAAGTCAAGGTTTTGGTGGAGGCCATGGAAAAAGATGTTGGGTTTGGTCCGGATATATTGACGTAAGTTGTATTCTTACTCTTTTGCTCTAAAGGATTTTCTAACATGAAGCAGCATTGGAACGATTTATAACGCAATTCAAGGCTCAAATAGGAAAGATTTAGTGGCAGAATGGACAAAGGAACTATATCCAGAGGTATGGAAGGAGGCGGAGAAACTGGGATTTACGGAACATGAGGAGGGTCATATGGTGTTGAATATGCCGGAGAGGAAACTTAGAGCTTGAGCGAAGGTTATGTGTTAGATACATGTTCAATTTTCAAACTTTATGACAGGTTGTTGAGAATTCCCAGCTGGTGATCAGTAGTCAGTAGTCAGAGCTTACTACAAGCGCTACTGAAGTTGCTTTTGCTTGTATAATGAATGATGCATGTCTTGAGTCTTGAAGTTTTTTACTTTGCCATTTAGCAAAATTTTAGGTAAGTTCCATGTTCACCGTCAAAACTGAACCGTTTCCAGCTGCTGATGAATGACAGGTCAGTATTCCCAACGCTTTACATGGCGGTTAGTGGGAAGGCATGATGATGAAGAATCATGAAAAACGCAAAGAATGAGTGAAATTCTTTCCTTGGCCTGAGATCTTTTGCTTGTGAACTTGGATATGAGGTTTTGTTGGCAAGTTTGGAGATGCACTGTCTAGCTCATGGATGAATGGGTGGGCTATTGGATTGTATTGGATGGCTGTATTGTTGCTTCGTGGTGGGCAGTTTGGAGAAGAGATATCTGGATTTTGTAGCGGTGGTGTTGGAGTGAATAATGCGGGTCAGATTGATGGGGTCGATATTTTTATGGCCTTCGCATGTTCATTGAAAAAATAATAAAGGGATATAGTCGACGATGATTAGAATCTGTCACAAAATCTACGAATCGGCACGAGATAAATCTGCTCCAATTATCTTAGCAAAGGGGAGATGAAGGATCCAGTAAGAATGAGAGTAGTTTTGATGCTGAATACGTCATGATGATATACATCGCTTCCGAACAACATAAGGCTGTTGTCTGATGTCTCTCTTTTTGTATCTATTCTACAAGGTTAGGTTGAGCAGCTATAATCGCCCAGCTCGCTTCAAAGTTGCACGCTATCAGATAGTACACTTCTTGTATCATCTGATCCAAAGAGTGAGTAGCTGTTGCCACTCCGTCACAAAATACAGCCAACTTGCACCGCCGTAATGGTTGGAAACTCTTTTGTTACGGTGATTCAAACGCTATAGTGATAACTTGCTACCAACAGCGCCTCTGTATAGCACAGTATACTTAGTTTCCAACAGCTTTGTATGTGAGTGATATCGAGGGTAATACAGCCAGACCGTATAATGTTTACGGTGTCGAAAGATTGTTAAGCTAACAGCATATACGCTTGCACCGTACCATTCCTTCGACTATAGATAGATCCCCCTCTCACTATATATGTTCCAATCACGTCCACTTCATCGCATCCTCTATTCTTGAAATCCAGACGCAAAGTTACAAGACTTCAATTACAAAAATCACCACTCATCTTCGAGATTATCAAAGTCACATCAAGTAATCCATTTCAAGTTACAAGCACCTTCAAAATGGATACCCCAAACGCTATCTTCTCAAGACACTGCCAAATCACCATCTTCCAATATAAATGTCTCCACGACGGACAAGAAAACAGCACAAGATGTAGGAATCATCTAAAAAATGTGCCCTGTATCCCCGATGTGGTTTATTCGGAGGAAGTAAAGGATAGAGTCTGTCCAGAATGTGTCATGAGGTTAGTAATCCTTTTCCAACTATGATTTGAGATTTGATGTTTAAAAGTGTGAGAAAGTTGGCTAATCCCATATCACCAGTAGAAATTCTGGTTATGCTTCTGACGAAATTTACATGAATACATCAAAGACTTACACCATACCACCAGGGCGTGATACTGCGAAAGAATTGAAACGACCTAGTTCTTTCATTAAAAGTCTAAGTGCTATTAAACTAAATTCCACACAGATTGGATCAGGAGATAAGTTGGCAAGAAGCAAGGACATCAAGTTGCGAGGTAGAAGTGCTGAATTGAGATATAGAAGAGCTATTATCAAGTCACGCAGTGAAAATGGATATAAAACATCTGCGAATACACTTACAAACACAGCTATGAAGGCACCTATGAAGAAATTGAAAATGGCTGCAAAGAAACAATTGAAGTCGAAGAAGAAGACAGTGGAGCCGGGAATAGATGACGGAATGGAAGCAGAAATGGATATGGAAATGGAAGGATATGGAGATAAAAATGAGCTATCTGATCTATCTCGCAAGATGAGTCATCTTACATGCGATTAGTTCGGGTAGCTAGGCAGCTCTGGACTGAATATGGCTGAGTTTGCTCAATTGAACAAGAGCTGTATTTTTTAGTTAGGGTTTGACGTTGAGCAGAAATTATATTCAATCTACTCAATATCTAGTTGGCGTGTGACGAATGACATCGCTTACTCCTTGAGAAGATTAATACTCCTTTATTTAGTACTTAAATTTGGTCCGCAAATTGAAGAAGATACTCAGCATAAACTTTACACGCTCTTGTTCATTCGGTCGTTTAAATATTCGGCTATTTTGCCATCCCCCTTCATATGCCGTGAACGAAGTTTGAGTAAAATGTATCATCGATAGCTCAAGCAATGCAGTACACTTCATGATAGCTTTTCATCTACAGCTTACAGAAGATGCTTACCTCAATGCTATTCAGGTAATCTCCTTTTTCACGACTATTGATCACTAGAAGAACATTTTCGCTTCGGCTCTAGTTTTCTTACTAATTATAATGTTTTTGAATACTATAATTCTGTTCTTGAAGTTGTAGGAGAGCTTGTTAATAGCTACCAGCTAAAGAATTGTAATGAATACTCTTTCAAAGGTTTTATATGACTTGAGATTACAGTGTTTGTGAGGCCATGATAAGTCATCGTATGATTCACTATTCGAGCTCGGTGCGATTGGACTCCCATGATTTCAATTGTTGTGACAAGTGACAAAAATGTTTTCTTTCATATCCTAATGTTGAATAATTGGTACGAATTTGATTCTCATAACACATATATTATGTTCAAATGACTCCATCGAAGTGCTTTGCTCTTCTTTTCTTTTCTCTGCTTGGTGTGATTCTTGCGAAACCCAGGAGGATGTCTCATGAATCTGTAGCATGGTTAGTTCATAGAAATTTTGAATTAGAAGGTTCGAATACTTACTTCTTACTTATGACCAAACAACCATGACACATTTCTCTCGCCAAGTATCCACGATAATAATCGGTGTAGCGTTTTCCACACTTATCATCGGTACCTTGATGTATATCACACCAAGAGAAATACTGCACATCGGCTCTCTTGTTACATTCTCTGCAGACATGGACTATGGCTCGACAATACAATAAATGATCTATCTCTAGCAGAATGGAGATGTTGACCCAAGGCCATTTTTTAACCTCGGATCGAAGAAAATATTGAGAATCAGCGACCATGCTCAGTTGCATGAACTACGATTGCGCGATCCTTTTGACTATTCTGTGATGGTAATGTGTATTGAGAGCACTTTAATGGCTTTGAGATGGGCTGGTATTAATATATGAATTAAATGTCTTTTGTTATCTTTCTTCTTTCTTTCCTATTGACAGAATGAGCTGGAGGGTCCAGGATGATGAGATGAAAGACATGAAGAGAAAGAGAGAAAAAGAACAACAGTGGTTTGATTCTTGGATCCAGCAGCTTTTGGAACATGTGTGCAGGACACTTGACTTTACATTTCTCCACACACCTTAGTTTCAAATTACTATATTACAACACGCTTCCAAGTCTTTAACTGTCATATTTCTCCATGAAAAAACCACACAAACTCATCCCTAGATATCTGAACTACACAATGTGTAAGTTTGACCTCATAATCTGCTCAGAAAAGGAAGCACACTGGATGAAGCTCGATGGAATCTACTTATGTGCGCAAGCACAATCAACTTTCGTTCCCTGTAGCATCTACTCGACAAAAGAAGAGCATCTTCAAAAACTTAAACATTGGTTGTATCCTGTACCCTGCCGTAAATGTCATCCTAATATAGAGCAAGACGTGTAAGTATCCTTAGTACCTAAGCGCCAGTCTTCACAATCATTCTTCAGCTCCCCGCAGCTGATTCATGCGATATAGAAAGGAAGCAATGTCCACTCCTATCGGGACAGTCTCCGATGATCAAAAGGTGGTTTCTCAATCTCAGACCACGACCAACAATCTTAGCCATGATCCGCATAGAAAGATTAATTTCGAAAGCAGTCATGCTTCAGACAAACTTTGTGATAGGAGAGGTGATAGCGATGGTATGGATGACGGTAGCGGATGCTAGTTACCACACACGCGTGTGATTTAGGGATGATTATTCCATTGATTCAGGATCTAACACTGGTGCTTGCTCTCTCATATCGATACGTTTCAGGAGAAGATTCGAAATCTGGTCTTAGAGTATTAATTTGGTGCAAACATTGAGTGAAAATTAGACTGAATGGAGTTTAAGATGTAGTTGAGGTGATTCTACATTTTTAGCTTCACTTGCGTTGCGAATTGTTCACTCATCAGAAATGATTTCTGGGTAATCATAGTCATTGTTTCACCATTTTATTTACAAGCAGAATGATGACAACATTGCCAATCGGAGTCTATCGAAAGCTCTCATGCATCGCGGAAACAAAATTTCTATATTTCATTCTCGTTCGTATCATAGTCCCATATCCCGCTGGGCCGAAAGTTTTCATTAAATTTCGGAATGACGTAGTTCTGGTGAATTAATCAATTTGTGTTCAATGAATTTTGGCTTGTTAATTCATTGCAGAATTTCCCTTTAAAGCTCGCTTAATGAAGATCATTAGGGGCGCCTTCACATGATAGTGAAAGCATGTGCTTAGCTCAGTGATTACTCACTATACTCAAACACTAGAAAGTTATATTGCCAGAATTCGCATCTTTTATCTATGGCATGTTTCCATGCAAAGGCGAAAGCCATGCCTTGAAGGTCAAATGACTTTTCGATTGTCAGTTTTACACGAGACTGCGAGTTTCTCCACATAGCCATTATTCTCACTATCAGCTTTCTTCACACAAGGAGCAATGTTCCAAAGCTTTTATCAATTAACCCAAATTTCTAGCAAAATGAATCAAGAAGATCGACCCTGAGCCTTGGTGGTATTTCAAGAACATGATAAAAACGTTTATTAGAGACTTAAATGTCTTTGCTGATTTTCATTGGAACGAGACAGTAAAGCTCTCCTAACCATTTTTTGAAGAGTTTTTTTAAATTTCCTTCTATCCATACTAATTATTTCCTTACAAAACAGATGATTAAAGAATGTTCCTGGACTTTTCGATGAAGCGTTCCCAGAATTCATCTTTGAGCTCTAAGATCTCATAGGAATAAAACATCAAATACATAATACGCAAATTCTGGATATGATCTTTGTCTTCGAAATTAGAACTTCTCAGAATCCGTTGACTTTGTAGAAGTGCTCATTATATTTCTTATTATTTCTCTACCTGACAACAGATATAAATATTAAATTGGAGACTATCCCTGCTACTATAACTTCAATTTCCAATCCATAAACGGATCAATCAAAACTTAAATTCACCATGTGCCACTACACGATAGAAGTATGCAGAAAAGATCACGAAGTATCCAAGCGCAGAAAATGCACACACTGTTCTTCTTGGGAAGAAGGAATTGACTTGGCACGTTGCACATACGAAACTGCATTGGAAGCAGGAGAGGTGGAGAGAAAAGTTGTTCGATCTAGACTTTTTGAACAGTGCGTCAGGTAGGCGATTTCGAGTACTGCTCAAATTTTGGGGTTGATATATGATGGAAAGCTCTGAAAAATTGACCGGGTTAAATGAATTAGCTCAAACTTTTAAGCTTATTCTTTACCGATAGCTAACTTGACCTGTAGAGAGATGATTGAGGACATGAAAGCTACGCTGGACCACCGTCGCAAAGAGGAAGAAGTTGAAAGTAAGGAAGAGGCCATCAGTACGACCGGCGAAGAAGAAGTCCCACAGAGACATGCTGAATCTTCTAATAAGCTACACGTTGAAGCCCCCACGGGCGTTGAATTAGGGGGTGTTGAAAAGGCGGTGAAAGAACTAGTAGAGGCAGAGAGCACCTCTACCAAATCTAGAGTTTCACTAGGCGATGTCGGACCTTCCAAGCTACGAAATCTAGAGCGCAATGCAGGGCCAGGACATGAAATTCAAGGACTTAATCAGGCAAATACGAAGCATTTAGCCAGCACAACTAAGAAGGAGCCCGTTGAAGGCAAATATTCTGATGCGCCAGGTACTAAGCGCGTCTCGGACTTTAAGCTGAAGGGTATTCCAGAGCCAGTGATTAGATAATTATGCCGCAAGAAGTGATGACAATTTATTGGCCATTTTGACTGAATCTCTGGTTGGAGGAATCTCTTTCAATGCGGGTGAGTGAAAACGAAAGAATTGACATACAGTCGCATACTGAATGAATAGACTAATATGAATCATATTAGTGCAGGCAGTAGACACAAAAGGGCTTTCTTTAATTTTGTGCTAAGACCCGTGATCGAAATAAAAATGTTACAAAATCAACTACGACTATGTGGGCTTCCTAGCTCACATCAGTTTGCAGAAAACTTTTCCAAAGGGAAGACAAACAGGGTTATATTTCAAGCAGATCTCTAAGAAAGATTTAAGAAGAATGATACTCATTTGCTGCATAAGCTTGCCAGATATTCGACACTTCACTTAACTTAGTTGATTCCTAACAAAGACCATTCCACCGAGAAATTATCTGATTGATATCTCATATCATTCTCATAAGATTGATTTCCATGGTGATAATCGTTCAAAACAAATAGTTGCTGATGAATATTCATATTGAACTACTTTACCCACAAGACCTCCAACTGGAGTGATAAACATTGCTGGAAGCTAAAGCCGATCCTTTCATTTTAGTTCTGTTTCCAAACAGCACTAAATGAGATTAAAGGGAACTTTACAAGATTTCAACGCAGTTCTTTCTAATGTTGCTTATTTTGTGAACATCCTACGAATTTCCTGCAGGCTAGCTAGCCCCCTTGTCTTAAAACATGATCTTTGTAGGAATCTCAATACATTAATCATTATTGCCTCTTCTTCTGTACTTTTGTCCAAGCTTTTGGTTCTTATTCATCTACTCCTGGGAACCAGATTCAGACTCAAAATGTGCATCTACTACATTGAAACTTGTCTTGAAGGTCATGAATGTTCTCTCGTTTACACCAAGGCTTGTAACTATGCAAACAATTGCAGACCGCTCAGATACTGTGACATCGAGGAAGTGAGAATGGGTAATATAAGGAAAAGTAAGAGCGCGAGACAATTTTGTGAGCTTTGCGAGGTAGAGAAGTGAGTAATGATATCCTCTCACATATTTATTCACAAGTATTTCAGGTTCCAGTTCTCCTTCAAGGCGCCGGAGGAGAGACTATGAATTGCTTCACGAGTCTTGGCGCAAATCACTGTGTATCACTAATCATATATTTTTAGACAAATAAACGCCCAAGAAGATGCTGTCGAGGCCACGGCCGTGAACAGTGAGGAAGATGAGGAAGACAAAGTAGAAGAAGAAGAGTTGATGATAGTGGCGAAGAAAGAGGAAGTATACGAACAGAGCAATGAGAAGGAGGAAACGGATGAACTAGATCAATGCACAGTGATTCAGAGTATGCGTTCCCAAGCTCCAGCGGCAGCAAGAAGTGGTAGGAGCACCGGAAGGGGCTTGAAAAGTTCATTGCCGGCCAAAAATATCCCAGCGAAACATGGACGTGGTCGAAATGAGAAGTTTGAAGAGAACACGCCCACAGCGAAGAAGCAAAGAACAAATCAGGCAAGAAAATCCACGGGCTGATACCATGAATGGTAGTGGATGGAGTAAGCCGAGGAGAGTCGAGTTTCACTTGTTACAGAGACAGACTTACAACATAGTTCTATGAGTTCAGCCTGAAGAAATGATATGATTGTCTACAAAATTGAGCAAACCCTTCCGTTGGTGATATTGTTTATGTACATGCGTATGGTTCATTCAATAGTCATCTGATCAATTGAAATCCGTAAAAATTTGACACGTTGAAAATCCCAGCACCCCATGACGAACTTTTGTATAGCTACCAACATCCTCGAGCGGAAATCCAACTTCTCAAACGATGCCAACTATCACTTTAAACTCTTGCTAATTACGTTTTAATAATAGCAGCTTCTGGTTTTTCCATGCAAATTTCAAGATTCTCTCCTGGAGGACTCCCCAGGAAATCAAACAGAGGGAGTAAAGGACATGAAGGTATTGACTTCATCCTTTTCTTCACCGATTTTATGTCATCATTTTTTGATACCGCTGACCGGAAACACAAACAGATGCTAAGTGAATCATGTAGTGATGCACTGCTCATTTCACTCAAGACTATCCAAGTCAGAATGGTCAGCTTAGCAACTTCATGGAGATCTTTGAGCCAGATTCATGTTTACAAACAATCTTCTATTCAGGTTTGTTATAAAAACAAAACTTTTTCTAGAACTTTTAAACTAGTCTGTGGCATTAAGTCTAGTTGCTTGATATAGAGCCTGCTCAACAAAGACTCAAACGATGAAACGTTCTTGCTTTGATCCCCGCTGGCGACCTTAACAAAGCTAATTGCAGCCATTCTTCCCATTTTGAAGATTTTAATATAGCTACAATGCTTAGGTTTTCATATCCACATTGTTTTAAGATCATGAATGACTTTTTTTAAGGCAATGAAACAGATCTAAATAGTAATGTGTGTCTACTACACCGACATGTGCCCGTGAGACCATAGTGTTTTTATTCACACCACTGCCTGCCGAAGTGCACAGCAAGATAAAAAATATTGTGCATCCAATGATCAACCAGAACATAATAGGTGCCAACGCACATTGAAATCACCAGAGCCATGTCCCGTATGCTATGATTTGTAAGTAACTGCCTTCTATTATTCCCAACTCTCAGAAACTTTGATAGCACCAGATCTCATGATGATGGCTTGACGCAAACTTCATCGTTATTCACGATCCGGCAATACTGACTAAATTTAGAAGACCCCCAGCTGTGAAGTCAGGCAAAGATGAGAACGATGGCGAGGGTGACGGTGGTGAAGACGACGATGATAATAATGGTAATGACGATAATGGCAACAGGAGAGGGAAACAAAAGCAAATAGGAGCTCTCGGGCAGAATTCTTTACTTTCTTCGCGAGCGCCAGACGTAGGGAAGCGTAAGCAACTCCCAAGAAATATTCCGTCAACAAATAGAGCTACCGGCATCACAAAAAAGTGTAAGCCAGACACTCGAGAAAAAGTCTCGAAAAAAGCACTACCGAGACAGACAGGAGGAAGTCAACAATACTCACTGCGTCCCAAGATATTGAAGACGAATTCAAGACCAAAGGCTGGGAAAGTCGCAAGAGGTAGATTCTCGAGAGATGAATAAGAAGAGGAAGAGGAATTCTGAGGGAAGATGCCAAGGACCAGAAGTAGGAAGCAGCATGGTGGTAGTGTGAGTGGTCCCGCTATACTAGTAGGCCCAGGGACATAGAGATAGACCTAATACCATAAGCAGAGCATAGTGACTTATTGAAAAGTCTTGCATGCATCCAAAATCCGAATGGTTTCTGAGCGAAAAAAAAAAAACGCCGCAGCAATTTCTTGCCCTGGCTCTGCACTCAAAATTGTTCACATCAAGTGAAAATAATGTACGTGGTTGAAATGGCGTAGTAGCCTTGAACTAAACAATGCACCTTCACACAAGTAAAAGACTAAAGTTCAATGAAGTTTTCAAACTTACGAAACAATTAGCATGAGCTCCTCATCGCATCAAAGCGTAGTACTTAATATTAGAAAAGGGACATCTCGAATGTCTATCAATCACAAAGCGATGCTAATTCATTGAGTCAATCAATATGAGAATATGTGCATAGAAATAGACAAGAACAGTCAGAGCATTGAGATATCTAATATCTTATAATAGTTACTGTACATCCTTAAGCGGCGGAGAAACCTAATATAGAAATTCCCTACCTCGCTCAGGGAAGAACATGAGTAAGTATCTCCGCCAACTGAAGTCCCGCTAAGCAAAAAAAACCATTTTTTATCTGTTTTGCGTTTGAACAGACTCTGTTCTTTTGTGAGGAGTGCCATGACCTTGTTAACCTTCCGAATGTTGCGGCTCAAGGAACACGATTGGGCATTTTTTTTGAATGTCCGTCTATACATCACTAGCAAGACCTGCTCTAGATCTCACAATCTCAAGAGGATAGAAATGAACTATTTATGTCCGATCTAATAACCTTGTAGTGAGTGGTTGAACGATGGTTGAAGATTTTGCCAAGCTGCAGCTCGACGATTACCTAGTCATTGGACATTTAGCACAACACCCAATCGATCATGGCTGACCAAAGTCCTGGAGTAAAAGTCAATTTCTCTCTTCCATGTAGGTAACTTGGCGCTGTGCACATGGCTAGGAACTTTCTCTGATAATTCTCCAATTGAAATTTTGGGTATGATATGCCACATCGTCGACTGTATAAAACCCGTTAGAATTCTTTATGATATTTTGACTTCCATTCTACTTTGGTATCGCATAGCAAAAGAATAAAATAATCGCGAACGCCACTTCCCAAAATAGTTTATGGGTTTCAATATTTCAGATCGGTGCCGAGGCTACCGCGAAAACATTTAGACTGAAAATGACAAATGTTCCCCTATCCTACCCCCCCCCCTCCCTTTGTGTTTGGTATCTAATTCATCACTCATTTACATCCGTCTTTCTTCCACTGAATCCCCTGTAGATGCGCTCACGACAGCCAATTCAATACCCACATGTAATGCACACGAGATAGGTGCGTAAAACTCCGCGTTCCACATCGTAACAACAAAATTCAATACTGTTTGAGGTCGCCCTTCGGTCGTGAACTTCGATGCTTTCGTCTCTTCTCACCTCTTACTATCTGTCGTGTTTCAGGCTGAATCTGGATATCCTCTGGAGCTTCGAGTTTCTCGTCTTCATTATCTTCCAAAGAGATAGGAGCATTGGGACTAACATTTCCCCTCCCAAGAACTATTGGGGGTGGCTCTTTTCTCGGCATTACCATACTCCCTACCCAGGTCAAAGCATGCTGCCATAGTGCCGGTGGCTTTGGTAAAGCGGCGATATTGCCCACATTTGACATTTCGAACAAGTCAGAAGGAACATCTTTCATCGTAGGGAGATTTAACCAGACGTATTCTTTCGAATTGTGAATGTGTCCACGGACGGTCAGAGGATAGAGTTCTTCTGGAAAGACGAAAGCCGTTCTAACAACCATGGGTCTATACGCAGGAATGAGGAGATGAAAACGTGCATTGATTCTTGATCTCTCAAGTCGTTTCCGCATAAATAACATCCAAGTACACAGGGCGTGAAGATTTTCGGACATGCCGACAAAATTACTTGGCACCGGTTTGTTTTGAACGATATCGTGAAACTCGCCGTGCCAGTCTGTATCCGGATGGTAGAGGAAATAGAGATGCTCTTCGTCACCACCATAGACACTCGCTGCCTCTTTCCGGATGTATTTGTCAACATGCTTCGCAAATTTATCAGGGGCAGCAAGTCCTGTCTGTGCTTCGAGCTCGCCATAAATTTTTAGACCGATCTCTTCGAGACCCGATGAACCCTGCAATACTTCCATGAAAGCAGCAACAACATTCGCCCCCACCAGGAAGGTTTGAAATAAATCCAACCAGTTCTTGTTCTTCAAATATCGATTCATCCCTGAGGCAAATGTTTGCACCTCTGGCACAACGGATTCCAACTGATTCCTAAGCGCTGCTCCATTTTGATATGTTGTGTAACCTTCTGATAGATTCTTGACAACGCTCGAAACTTCGGTCAAGACTCCAGGGAATCGAAAAATTTGCTCAAGATACATTGGCGCTATGGATGTTTGATTCGATGAGGATCTCGACGATCCTTTCTTGGACGCTGCGACAGCGAAAAGCTTCTCGAGACCCATTTTGTAATGTCTTAGGCGTTACTGCAATGCTTTGTGGCTTGTCTATCTCGAGAAAATTTTATTTTTGTGAATGAATGGACGCAGAGAGGGACAGGGCGTAGAGGTGTATTGAGGGGGAGATGCGAAAAATGCTGTTAAAATATCAATATCAAGTCAGATCTTTGAGACTCATAAGACTCACATCAACCTCCAGGGCAGATATATATGTATGTAGCGCACGCAAGAAAGAAGTAAAATAAGAGAGGAAGAAGTAGCAGAACTAATGTTCCCCTCTATTATCAAGAGTCATCAAGTAACCATGTTGCGGTGAGAGCTTCCGAGGTTCTATTAAGAGATATAAAAGTTTGACTGAGGATAATGGTTCTTCGAGATGGATTGCTTTCTCACAACATTGATAGATGATTGTGATTGCAGATAAATCGCCCCTCTCAACTTATCAGTAGCATTAATCTTAATTGTGTGAATCACATACATATTTACGATTTATGCAAATATGAGCAATTGGGCTTGTCAAAATGGGGCTGTCGACGATGGGCCCGCTGTCAACGTAGCTGGCGGTGAGTGGTGAATTTTTCTATCTAAGACTATTTAGGCTTAGCCGTTGTTTCTGATCCTTAGTGTGTGGGGTGCTGTAATTTTCAACTCTATAGGCTTGAGAACCCTGAAGCAACGCGACTTGCCACAACCAACAAATCGGCACACAACACGACTTTGACAGTTGAAACATTCAAATTTACCAGTGCGAGCTTCTCTAGGTTCTTTAACCTCATCATTCGCTGGACACTTAAATGATAGAGTCCAGGAACGTTTCCCTGCTTGGTATCAGTGCTCAAAGATAGCGGAGACAATAAACCGCAACATTGTTCTGGCAATACGTTCGTAGCTTTCAGAGAGTCTCATGATGCAATTTCCTTGGGCAGGAGGGGCTATTTTGATAAATTGAGAACAGAATGAGGCTATGCTATTCGTCTCTAACACAACTACAATCGCCGCCTTATGATTGGCCTGCTGTTGAACTCTGGTATGCGAACGTCAACGATACACTGATTAGTATTGATGCTAGCAGTTACTAGTACATATTCATGTGAATATGCTCGCTTCGAAAGGATTGCTCACGACATCGAAGCTATGAGTGTAAGAACCTACTTCAGACTCTCGTTGGGATGATACAGCCCTCAAAGACATTTGTAATTTCAAGCATGTTTCTATGCCAATAACCCAAGGTATGAGCTGGATAGCCCGGGCTGGATCCCTTAATCAAGGTAGGTTCAAATAAATTGAATAGAGCAATTTGCTCTTCATGTTAAAGATATTGCGCTCTTGACTACACACAGCTGTGTCGATACTTCCAGAGTCTTATCAAAGTTCAGACTCACATAGCCTGCTGTCATCTGATTTTGGCACATTAAGTCGCGGCATACGACTCATATCGCTGTTGGAAATCATCTGTGGTAATTAATAGATATAAAGCATGAATCCCATGGAAAAACACATTGGTTCGGTTCCCATGTTGAAATGCTCCTTATTTTCGACCACGGTACGACAATGTAGATTCATTTCTTGACGAATGTTTATCCATCATGTAATTATAATTCTACAAACACCTAGGGAGGTGGTTTTATACTGTCTCTGTTGCCATAACTCTTCTATATTTTTTGACTTTTACGATGACATTTTGGGTACCCTCCGCTCTCGCTCTCGATATGGCAGCTTTCAAAGTACCAACGAAAAACGAAATGAACTCTGTCAAGGATGTATTCATATTTTACCATTTCCGTTTATCATTCGGGCAACTACGCAGAAAACTCCCATGATTTAACGAGCATTCAACGGTTTGTTACGGGATTCGGTACCCAAGACCAGTCGAAGTTCGTGGGTGGAACTTGAGTGCATTTTCCTCATGATTTGAAAGCCAGTTCACAAAGTAGTAGCAGACCTACCTCCGTGTATTTTGCGTTTGGTTCATTTGCTGAAGCAAGCTTCTGTACATACGTCCTCATCAACTTGACGATTATTAACTCATATGCAGATTTTTGACTTGCTATCATGAGGCGCTCGGGTGAAGAAGTAAAAATTGAAGTCGGGAGCTCGAATTGAGCGTCTCAGAAATCCCTTGAAGGAGTGGACAGCGATTCCAATCATGGTGAGTTCTCTTTTAAATATTTCCAATCTTTAAGTCTTTTTGATATCAAAGAAATGTAGAGAACATCGACGCTGTGTTTCATTAGTATGATAGGCAATTTTCTTTAGGAACATAAGCTTTATGACGCTTTTGTGACAGCAGACGACACCGTCGAAATTGAAGCTTATAGTGGAACAGAATTGATGGCGCTGAGAGCAATGTTGTATACGAGTGGAATGATTTTGATACATTGGAGATGGTAGTGTGGAGTTTCCGTAAAAAGAAGTCAAACACAGAATGACTACTTACGTTACATGTAGGTGAGCTCCAGAATATGGCAAGCCGCCCAGGTAGTAGAGATCATGCCTCCATTGCATAGCAATTTAAATGCCAAGCTTCTCCCTAGCCTGTGAGCTTATCCAGCAGAGAGAAATTATAAAAAGAGGTCAACTGACCACTAGGAAATCAATTACCAGTAAGAACTCCAAAGATGCTTCTCGACCGAGGAAATATGTCTGTTTATCAGATGATGAATCGTGTGAGGAAAACTAGACATCCCGTCTGTGTGAATCAGCAAATTTTCCCATATTCTAGCTCACTGGAGCTGTTTGAGTACGGAGATGTGCTAGGATATGGTTCTCGAGTGGTTCTGTTTTGTGACGTGAGCATTGAATTCAAGACAAACCTGTGCTTGGATAAGAAAAATGGAGCTGACTAAGCAGGCGAACGAAAAAGTCGATCTAGCCAAGAAAAAAACTACTTTTCTGGTTCAATAAAATACCAATCTCGATGTAAACAACTAAGGGATATCTCCTGCTTTTGTCCGAGTTCAAGTTGAATCTCATATTGGCAATTTTGATGCTCAGTCTCTGAACTTGACCAGTTCAAAGGGTCTTTGCAAGTTGCTTCAACAATTCCATAGTTTATAGGTAGGACAAGTACCATGGTGAGATCGCTACAAGAAAGAGAATTGGAAGAGTCAAAATTACAAGATCTTCGAAATTACACACGGACAAGTGAAATACCTCAATCTTTTGAACCATGTATTCTGCAGGTACGATGGCACATTAACATCACCATTGCCGAAGTTCGTATTTGCAGATTCGGTTCAAACTAGTTGGTGCTGGTATCTACCGGTACTCAACCCTAGCGTTGGACATTTAAGTGTCATGTGTGAAAACTACGGGATGATAATGTGGACAGTTCCGGTGGGCGTACCCCTGGAGCACCATCAGATCGTGTGTTAAAGCGGGGACATGCTGCAGCTCATGCAGAACAAAAGAAGTTTGGCCATGGAGCCGCTCGAATAATCTTCTTGCATCGGTAAACTGTTCGTGGATGGACACTTCGATTCCCATGGCTATTCGATGGAAATCAGATAATCCGTTAATTCATGGGGTGAAGACTATTCTGGGGGAACAGATGTGGAGATGTCGCATGGCGGGGTTGTCGTTTAACCTTAATGGTGACATTGGGGAGATCGGCAGCCAAATCCTTCATGAAGTTTATAACTCCCATGTTACCAAGAAATTCTACATAAAGGAAGGCAAGATGCTAAAGTTTCAAGCAAAAAAAGGGCGTCAGAGGTACACCTTCTCGTTTGATTCTCATCATGAAGTACGGCATACTGTCTTTGTTCTTGGCAGCCATTGCCAATGGCTCAAATATACTGCAGAGACAAACCATCCTAGGAACTTCTACTGTTAATTTGAATAACAATACTGGTTCCACCTCACATCTTGCTTCAGGTATTCTCTATGGCATTCCAGACACTCAGGGACAGATTCCTACCTCTTTTTATTCTGATATGGGATTCAATTACGGACGAGCGGGTGGTGCCCAAGTTCCGTCACCAGGACGGGGTTGGATATGGGGACTGTCTGAATACAAGGTTCGTCGAATTCTTCTTCATAAAGCAAGTGTGTACAAATCGCTGAATAGTCCTAGGTTCGATTCGCGTCAGCGTTGTCAAATTACCAATCCACTCGGGCACATGGTGGTAAATTTATCTTCCTCATCCACGATTTGTGGGGTGCAGATGGAACCCAAAACTCGAGTGCTGCTTACCCTGGAGACAATGGAAATTGGGCTTCATGGGACGCCTATTTGACTCAATTGATCTCTGACATCAATGCAAATGGTGCCACGGCTGGTCTTTCAATTGATATTGTAAGTCAAACCATGTTGAAATATCGCCATCTTAAACTTGTTAACTGACTATCCAAAGTGGAACGAGCCAGATCTCACCGCATTCTGGAACAGAACTCAAGCCCAGTACTTCCAATTATGGGGTCGAACTTATTACAGGTTAAGGTAAATAGTGAAATGATCGCGTGCAGAATTGTATACTAAATCAAGATGTTAGGGCGGCATTTCCAGGTGTTCTTCTCATTGGCCCCGCCTATGCAGGGTCTCCATCCCTCAGTAATACTTGGTGGACTGGTTTTGCTTCATTTGTAAAGACAAATAACAGCGTTCCAGATCAATGGGTCTGGCACATGGAAGGTGGTGGTAGTGCGAACATGGGAACAGCTTATTCGGGGCTTCAGCAAATCCTGACCACTTACAGCCTCCCTCAAAAGACTGTTAACATCGATGAGTATGGTACTTATGCCGAGCAAGTCCCTTCCGGAACTGCTTGGTGGATTTCGCAATTGGAGAGATATAACGCTATTGGGCTAAGAGGTAATTGGCTCAGTGGGTGGTCACTTCACGATTTCATGGCTGGTCTTCTCGGTAAACCGAATGCTGGAACCTCAGCTTATTCTCCCACTGCTACTGGTTACTGGCCGAATGGAGAATGGCAGGTTTACAAGTACTATAACCTGAATATGACTGGGCATCGCGTTGGAACATCAGCGTCAGCAGATGGTCAATTGGATACTTATGCTACTATTGGATCGACCCAAGTAAAGATTCTATGTGGAGTACGCATTGCAACCGGAACTTGGCAAATTACGGTAAACAGTTTATCATCTGTTGGATTACCAACATCTGGTAGTTTGAACATCCATACTTGGGGTTTCCCAAATACTGGTGGACCCTTTGGTTCCGTTACAGCCCTGAACGATCTTGGTACTGTGGCTCATACTTATTCGGGGAATAGTGTAACTTTTCCTATTTATCAAGTGGATACGACCACTGCTTATGCCTTTGAGTTTAATGTCAGTTAGAAAAGGGAACAAGAATGTCAGTGGAGTAGTTGCGGCTTTTATTGGGACTACCAAACACTTACAATCATATGTGCACGATCAATCGAGGTTGTTCTGAATATATAGGAATTTGACCAATCATTATATCTCTTGGCTTTAGTTGCATGAGTCCGAGGTACAATTTCTTTGTTCTGATCTTGATTTGGATTTCGTCACAGCCCCTCACCAAGCCATCACTGTCTGCATTTCTTTGTCTTCACAAACTTATCTCTACCATAATAGCTTCTCATCACTCAACAGATACAATGAAAGTTAAATACACCATTGCAAACCTAAAATAACATGTCTTCAGACTCAGATAGTACGCCAGTACCTGCAATTTCCTCCGAATTTAGGGGAGAGACTAAACCTGTCGATTCTACCTTAACCGAAAATGCTAAGCCTTCACAGCCCGACGTTCACCGACTTAAGCTGCCCACTCAACATCGTGACAGTACAATATCTACACCTGACAGCATGAAGGTCGAAATCGGTAGTTCTAGCGATGGAGTTGCAGAAGCTGTCAGTCCTGTTGAAGACACGCGCGCGAAATCTCAAGGCGGTGTACGCGAGGGCGAGGACAACAGTAGTGATGGATCATGGGAGGAAGTGGGACGTGAAGGAACTCAAGCATCAGAGGGAGTAACAACACAGGATAACAGACCAGTCTCGGTTGGCCATGTGGAAGAAAAGATTTCGACACAGGAAGAGGAAAGTTCTGGAGATATGGCTCCGGAGTTTCGACCGAGAACTCCAAGACCTTATGGTTCTCATAGTGAGTGATCGAGTTTTTGACAGTTTTGTAGAGCCAAGGGATTGGGTTTCTGGTTGATGGCAATATTACTATGCGATTTCAATTGAATTCAATTCTCGTCATCCCAACCATCTCATCAAGGAAGTCATTGTACGAAAGGTTCAGGGTACCCGGATATTTCGACTAAAATTTTTTTCTCATATTACTGCTTAGGTATTGTTTGGGTTTAATCAAGCTTGGTCGGGAGTGCAGAAAAAAATGCAATTTTTTTACTTGTGGGCATTTGTCGTTGTGCGGGTATGGCAGAAAGTTTATGAACTTTATAATAAGGATTGATCATCTCAACTTCTTGAATCACTGCCCTAGTTCCTGAACTTTCCTGCCCATAGTGTTGTTACTTGAGGCCATATAAGCTATACTAGAGCTTCAATACGTTCCTTAAAACCTCCGATTTGGGAAGTAATGAGTCCATTGTCCATGTGAGAAGTCGCGACAAGAACGCCAAATTTCACTCCTTCCTATTTGTATTCTGTGCAGGATTATTTATTTTCAAATAAAATCGGTTTCTTCTCACATTATCTTTATCAATATTATTCAACTCATCAATTCTTATCCTCTATTACCTACCCGCAGATATAGCCTCTTCTCGCTCATTCATTCTCATAAATCTTATTTCAAGTTGTGGTTTAACGTTTCCATCTTGCTCAAATCAAAACTTCCTGTTCATTGGAAGCTACCCAGCTTCAATCACTATCCTGCCATTTAATAACAATCTAGCTCAAAAGCTTGACTGTCCGCCATCGTCGTTGACGTCACTGGTTCGAATCCTCAAAACTTTTGAATGAAATCATCAGCACTGGAATATGGCTAGCTACATGGCTTCAACAAGCTACTCACTTCCGCCTGCACATTATGTGCCGCCAATAGCCACTCCACCTGTTCGACCCGCATCTATAGGATCTACTTCAAGCGAAAGTTCGTGTCCAAATGCAGAATCAAGAGCTTTGAGCTACTCTGATAAAGTAACGAACATCGAGGACTCCCGTGCCAAGCCTGTACAGTCTTGCAATCGTAAATCCGGGAATGATATCATTAAAGGGGGGGACTCAACTACCGAACCTCTGCAGAGTTGTAGTCGCAGCACTGGAAGAAAAGTTATGAAAAGCTCCAGTTATCGTATAGAGACTGAATATCTCAAAAGCCCCGCCATGCATGCCTCTTTCGGGTTTGATAACGCCAATTGTGTCAAGATCAAACAACTTCCTGAAAGAATCAAGGACGGTATTCGAACACTCTTAGAGAAGGGATGGGAACATGGTATTCAAAAAGAAGGTAAATGTGCCAAAACTGAGGAGGGTTATTACTTCAAGCTCAAGAGGAGACCATTTGGTAGCGGAAATACCTATGTGGTCACTCGAATGACACGCAATATGATTGCGTACCTGGCTTCCGAGTGTTGGAAAGTACAACCTGTCCCATCCCTCTTAGATCCGTACGACACTCTGAATTTTCGAAAGTGTGCAAAGCCCCTCCCAAAATGTTACTGGCTTGCTATGACATATGGGCATGCGGGGAAGTGGCGCCTGAAAGACCAGTTATGCATTCTGGGTGGAGCAGACGAACTTATTGACACGATCCGCCTCACCTTGCAAGAAATGGATCTTATCTCCAAGCTCAAAAAGGAGCATGCTGATTCTGAAAAAAATTGGCACCAGTTCTGCATCAAGGGCTCTTTTCTCGGTTCTGGAGGCCCTGAAAAGAAAAAAACGATGATGCTCAGGATTATGGAGAGGCTTGAGGAACGTGGTTGGATCTTATACGTCGGCTGGCATCGAATCTATCACGAACGGACAGATTACGAACAAAAGATCGGGACTTGGTTGTGTGTGAAGAGCCGTGAATGGACGCCTACCAATCCAGTGAAAATTTGCTGGGCCGATTGATTTGAGTTGCGGTGGAACATTCATGATAATGCAGTGATTAGAAACGCACCTGAAGATAAAAATTGCAATTATCAATAGACCATGAACATTCTATACGTTATCATCGTTTCTATAGGATATCTTATTGAAGATTCATCATGGTGGGTTTTGGTGAATGTGTCAATGCTGTAATTCTAAACTCCGACAAAAGTAACCCGTTCGTGACAATCATCTTACACAATGACACTATGAATTTTAACATGAATCAAAAGCTCATGGTGACTTTAAGTGATATATTTTGATACATAATAGACTTAGAGATTACCAGTGAGAGCAAAAACCTCCTCTTTGCTTCTATGCCTCATCCGACCTCCTCGCGTTAGACAGCTGATCAGAGAGGCTTATAGATCATCCATTCCCGTACTTTATGGCAACAAATTTACAAAATCAAAGACAAAATTTAACTAGACTCATGATGCCTTTTACACATGTTTTTGGCCTTTATTCAAGTGAAGTGTTCAATTATGTTTGACTTAGACAAAACTAATCGATTCCTAAACGAAACCTGAAGAACCGCTATAATTTAACTATTTTCCCCATTTTTCTGAAAGTAGTTGAAACTTCAAACGCATTCAAATAGAAATTTGCAAAAAAATTCAGGTTAAGACATCGTTTCAATTTGGGATAATTGCCGAAATCTGAATACTGTAAATTGGATTGGTTGCTTGTTGCAGTGTTGGAAAAGATGAGTAAATACTCTTGTATTCTGAGATATTAATCAATAGAGTATGGAGAAATGTTCAATTCCTGTACAGCCTTTGATAATCAAGCTTTAATTGTATCTGTACTTGTACTTGTCGGTGTGCGTAGGTCTATTGGATGCTTTCCTAGTCGGTAAACCTTGACGGAGTTAATCAGCCAGTACCTATCATGTTTCCATGTCAGTTCTGATTTATATTACAATTAAAAATTAAACTCACGTATCTTCAAAGGCGTCCGGATTTTCTGCCACAAATTGTTCGCAAGTCAACTCTCCTCTTTTGCTGCAGATCCCACCATCATTCCCCCAAATGCTTCCTGCAAAGTCTCCACAAAAGGTAGTGTCAAATACCAAGCTCTGATTCGCGAAATGGTTGTCAATATTACAGAACGAGGAACAATGAGATATTGCTTGAGGCTTTGGCCAGGAGCTGGACTCTATAATTCCTTTTCCAATATCAAAAGGAGTGGCATTTCGGGGAAAGAACCAGATTTTGATATGATCTGAGGTCCATTCCGTGGCGTAGATGCCGCCACCATCTGAGTTGAAAGATTTACCGTAGGTGAACGCTCCGGCTTGAGCTGTTGAGCCGCAACCGGCGTGTTTGTTCAACTAGTGATGTGATTAGTAGTGTAAACCACGAATAAAAAGGGTTGTCTTACGGTGCCATCACATCGGTTGCTGTTTATCGTACCTAGTTGTGCGGTGTCCTCGTTTGGCATGGTACAATTTGCCGAGCTTTCACTATTAGCAGGCCAAAAATATCGAAGGGGCAGATGTCTTACGTATGGAGAGTCATTATTTTGTCAATTTGTTGATTGACGCCTTCGATGATGTCAATTTTCCTTGATTGCAAGTCAGAGACTTCGCTAAAAGTTTCATTTTGGAAGCAAACTACCCATTATTCGGCCAATCTGGGCCAAGAAACCAAACTATATTTTATGTCGTCAATAGCTATTTTCTTCACATTGATTCTTTGGAACGTACAAGCTGGCCAGGTACCACAAGTTCCACCAGGCATGTGCAAAATATCTGCAATAAACAATCCATGTGTCCATGACTTCTGGCTCGCTATGCGCATTGAAGGCTACGAAACAGACACTTTGAACATTGCAGTTGGTAAGTGAATTTGAGCAACCACAAGGAAGATTCTTGACAAACTCTAGGCCAACGTTACAATATCATTATCAAGGCAAATGCAGACTGTTCACACGGTACAAACTTCTGGATTCATTCTAGAGACTGTAACAGTCCAACACAAATATCAACCTTGGGTATTCTCAGATAAGATCCGACATCAACTGAGCTTCCCCCGGATAGGATAGTCATGATAATCAGTTAAACCTTGGGTGTTTGAAACCTCCACCCAAAGATCTAGTTCCTGTGGTTTCTAAGAAGGTTAAAAAGCCGATTAAGAGACTTGCACCAAACCAATACCTCAATGTATCCTTGCAGTCATATCCTATGCTTGACCCCGATACCCACCTACTGAATTGAAACGTCAAAAACTGCCCAATGTATCTTAATTGGAGCGTTCCTTCTCTCAAGCTCATCCAAGACAATTCCGAAATGACAGACTTGGCCTTCCCACAAGATTGCGTACCAGTATCTCTTGATTTTCCGGATAATGATTGGCTATATTTCCTCACAGAAGGCATGTTCAATACTGCAGACCCAACTATCGAGGTTGCAAATAGTAGTCAACCCATTCATTTGCATGGTCATGATTTTTCGATATTAGCCCAACCTCACACACCCTTTGATATTTGAACATTCTCCCCAAACCTTGATAATCCTCCAAGAAGAGACACTGCAATGTTGCCTCAATATGGATACTTAGTAATTGGCTTTGGAATGAACAACTCCGGAGCCTGGCTCCTTCACTGTCATAATGTAAGTAGTCTTGATCTTTCTCTCATCATAGACATTTACCTCTCTCAATCAATTTTCTTCTCGTCATTCAGAGCTAATCCTTTCCCATTCCAGGCTTGGCACGCATCTTCTGGGATGGCAGTTCAATTTGTTGAGAGCTCCGGTAAGCTACAGAGTATGATCAGAAAGGCTGGGATAATGCCAGGCTCAAAAGGTCAACGTGATGCCTGGATGAGCTGGTATGATGACTACAATGTACCCGCAGAACGCACTCAAAATGCAGAGTCTGGGGTCTAGCCTTCTGAGTCTTGATTGGATCCGACAGGGTTTCGCTTAATTGACTCCACGTGAAATTTACTTTCAGGGGTCAATTTTGTTTTACGCATTTTATTCTTTTGATCCCTTATGTGCGTTCAGTACCTGTCATTGCAAATACAAAATTACGCGCCATCTGTCTAGTCTTTTTGAGATTGTCAAGTACGATACATTAGAATCCTGTCAAAAAGACAACTTTCCAAACAATTGAGAACATCTCTGAGTTGATTCAAACAGTTTTCTAGGATTCAGCTTCTAACAAAGTTTGTTCAAAAAATTGCTTGACCAATCAAGTGAGGAGCCAAAATTCAAGTGGCGTGTTACAAAACATGAATAGCATCAATCAGTATTTGCAGAATTAGTACTTTGCTTTGTTGGTAAGTAGGACTACAATTACGACTGTCTAATCCCTCTAACTACCTGTGGAATACGGTCTATCACATCTCGTTGATATTACCTTTCTTTATATAGAGAACCTTTATCAAACCATCATTTCACTCCAAGTCAAAGATGATCCTGATTTATACCAAGAATGACACATAGACAAAGCTGTATAAGAACATTATTCTACAGTAGAGTGAATAATTGACAATCGCTTGTGTCGATATGTGCAAATTATTGACCATTGACATCCTCTCGGAGTATTCTAACTAATATCCGAGGCATAAGGTCTACATTAGTCTTCCAATGATCTTGGTACAAAGAATTTCATTCGATTCAGTTTAAGATAATGCAATTGACACCCTCTTTCTAATAGCATCTTTCAGCTTCACAGAGACAAATCTGGAAACAACTATCCTTTCTATACTCCTAAATCAATCATGTTACCTGATAATCTAGCTGGAAGCTATCGACGTTACAAGACACCAATGTATTTGCAACATGGTTATTAAATACTGCAGAAACTTGTGGATACAATCCTGGATATGATGACGAAACTCCCGAGCCGCAGTTAGTGCAGGCAAGCACTAGACTCGTTGGAAAGGCAAGAAAGGAAGCAAAAAAAGCTGCAAGGGATTTGCCATCACTTATACAAACTAAATTGAGGCATATCTCGACGAAAAAGATATTGCTGCAGGCGGAGATTATCCCAAAACACAAGAAGCCGCCCGTGGAAATGCCAAAAAATATTCAGAACATCTTAGAGGTGCAATAATGGCACGAACACGCTGTGATAATGTAAGAGCTTTCTACTTATCTCACTTCAATATGAATTCACGCTAATTGATCGCACAGTGGTTTTGTAATAAGGAGACAGATAAGCATACTGATCAATCCAACAACACACATGCTTAGTTCATCTCAATACTCAAGAAAGCACTTGACACACTCGAGCCTTGTATTAGAAAAGAAAACGGGGCTGGCTATAGTTCCAGGTCTAGTTCTCAAACACGAGGCAGCAATTCAGCTCATAGGAAAAACAGATATGGCATGCTGGGGGTTGAAGATGTTGGCGAGGAAAACCTCGATATCACGACTGCTGAGATCGTTACTGCGGCTAAGCCTAAAGCAAAAAAATATCTGAGCATATGTGAGATGGAAATCGAGGATAAAATAGCCTTGGATTTTGTCGTCTTTTGTTTCTTCGAGGATTTACAGCACATACAGGAGTTCTTGAAAGAGACATGGAAGTTGGTTGCTAAAGAAGAACTGGACGCCATAACCGCTGCTCTTGTGATTAGCCTGGCTTTCAGTCTTGCACGTCAGATTGAAGATGAGCTTATCTCTAGCCACCCAGATCTTTTCGGAAATGACCCACCTTATGTTAAGATTGCGAGAATTCTACGTGAAGTTAATCTCGTCAATGGCAAGTCTGAGCAACGAGATAACGCGTCGAATATATTTGCTTCGGACGAGTTTGTGTACTACTCCATCTTTCGGATTCTATCCAAGTACCTTAAATATGGACAGACTAAAAGTAACGGTGCACAATGTGTCATACCTATGAGTACTTTGTTATCTGCAAGCGAACTGATCTACAAATAAACGAGTGAAAATTCTATGCCAGCAACAGCATCCGCGATTAATGATTGGAAGAATGAGGACCTACTGCTTTCTCAGATTCTCATCAATTTCACGGACAAGACCATCTTGAAGTACCATAATGAGATACATTTCAGCGAAGAAGTAAAGAGCAGAGACGTATCGCTGAACGCATTGTCTCATCACCATTCGAAGGCGAATTTACGAAAGGTCTCATTTTTATCAATAACACCGGCAATATCAGAGTCTCTGTCGTATTTGGAGCCAGAGCTCTCATGGACATTGCAAATATCTTGGGCAATAGCGCTAGTAAGTCTTACGAAAGCTTGCGCCTGAAGGCATCTATTGCGTCACACGCTCTGAGGATCCGCTTCGTTGCTACTACCAAGCATAGCTTTCAGGATAGTCTCGAAGAACTAAATAAAGATTGGATCATACGGGAAACAACGCAACGAGCGATCAATATTTCTCAATTGATTCAGCAAACTCTCAAAGAAAACGCGTTAGTACGCATAAAAAGTAGGCACTTACAGGACTTCGCGAACTGGGTTCCCGAGCATCACTCTCTATACAGCCACTTCAGATAACTACAGCCTGAAGCTATCTGGCCATCAAAAGATCCAGCATTATACTACAACCACAATCCAATCTACTGTGGGCTCGAATGGTTCAGAATTGCCATCAAGATGGAAAAGGAAGGTATAGATCTTTGCAACACATTCACATAATTTTTCTCGCTGTGTAATGACAACTAATAATATAGTAGCCACTACTCTCCACGACTAGAGATACAAAATCTGTAAATCGAGAGAAGTCAGATACTGGACCCAGATACAATCTCCCCCCTACAGGCTTAAAGGAAAGATTTTATCAAACGACTTATGTTCAAAGTTGGCTTATATGTTTGCTGGTACTCGGCTTTGCGTTATTCAAGGCATATACCGGTAGCTGCGAGCTTTAAAATGCAGTTAAATGGCAGTGAAGCAAAGGTGAAGATTTGGGATAATAGTAAGGAGTCACTAAGATTATGTTTCTGAAAGAATCAGTGCTCGTTTTTTAGTCGAGTTTGAGGCAAATATGGAGTCTGACACTCGGTTCATAGGTAGCCAACACAGATTCTCTGCTACGAATACACTCGGATTTGCATGTTCTTCATCCTTTATTTTGCTAGTTGTCTTCGCTCATTACATGTCTTTGGTTAGTGCCAATCTATTTACTCTTTCAGACACCTGTATTTTGAGCAACTTGATCTTTAGCAGGTATCGACAGATGGTTTTGCACGTCGAATTTCCCAAAATCTGAATTAACTTGCCACCTAAACAAAACTCATACACATCTTTATTCATGTGGTGAGTGTATCTCAGCATTTCATGCATATGGAACACAAAGAGTATGGAGATAAATTGATCAAAAGCCTTATGTTGATCTTGAGAGTTTCCTCGAATCATCTATATCAAGAATACTTCTAAGAATATGCTGAAAGTGCTTCTGGATCTTGTATCCATTCAGAAACGCTTCCTGCTAGCCAAGAATCCCCTTACTCCATCACAAGGTCTCATAACTCCAATCACGCAGCTTCATGCACCACTCAGCCATTCCGTTACCTCTCGTCTCTATCCACTGGCACTAGTTTCCTGAGCACTCTCCACCGCGGGTTCCTTGTCTTTCATACCACTCCTAACTCTATCAGCATCCTTCAACATCCTCTGCGCATCATCCAATCTGCCATCCATCTTCAAATACAATTCGCCCAACGGATTCCTTGCAAGAGCAGTCTGAGTTGAATCTTCGCCGGTAATTTCGATTTTCTTCGCGAGAGATCTTGAGAATGAATCCTCTGCGCCGGCAAGATCATCACGTGCTTCCAGTTTATTGGCCTGGTTACTCCACTGTCCTGCTTCCATAATCTTCATTGCTTTATTGGCGTCGCCGCTGAAAATGAAAGGAAGACATCTTGGTTTTTGGTTTGTGTTGTGTGTTTTGTTACTATTGATAGAGAAAATTGAAAGATCTGAAGGTCTTGTTGAAGTTTAAAGGAAATCAAAAGTGAGCGGGCAGAGAAAATTACTTTTATGAAATTGAGCTTGAGTGAGTTTTGCGTAACGCAATCAATGGCGAATCAATCGGTTCATAAGAGATTGGGAGGCGCGTGAGGAATGGGAAGATATCTCGCGTGAAAACGTGGCGTCAATAAAATGTTCGGTAAAAACCCCGAATGTCATCATTCCATGTATTGATACCTCAACTAGCACGTGACAGAGCGAAATATCATCATTTCGTTACACCATCGCTAAATTTATAGGCTAGCAAGTTTCGAATCTAGTACACAACCTTTCAGGAATTGATGAAATAAAAAGAAAAGAGATAAAATTATCAATTGGAATTCAACAAATTCAACAAATTAATTTTTATTCAATTATCTTGAAAACTGAAATTAAAATTCAATTTAGTAGTATTTCAGTAATAGGGGGGTTAGCGCTAAAGCTTGATCACCGTGACAAAATCAGCTGGAAAACTACTAAATTGAATTTTAATTTCAGTTTTCAAGATAATTGAATAAAAATTAATTTGTTGAATTTTTTGAATTCCAATTGATAATTTTATCTCTTTTCTTTTTATTTTATCAGTTTCTGAAAGGTTGTGTATTAAATTGAAAGATTGATAAGCGTTACAAAATGCTAGTTGAGGTCACTTTAGTCATAAATCTGACATTTGAGGTATCAATACATGGAATGATGACATTCGGGGTTTTTACCGTAAAATGTTTGAGTATCACGAAGTTTTTAAGTGAAAGAGGGGTAATTAAAAAGGCATGTATCCTGTATAAAATGTAAATTCAGTACCACAGGTAGTTTATAGTCATGTATTCAAGCAAGCAGATCATTATTGTTGGAAGAGAAAGAAGGAAACATGACTTCATCAGGTGTTGAGCTTGGAAACAATGCGATCGTAAAAACACAAGAAGATTCACACAAGACCAAGATCTTTCCACAATACTTGGGTGACAAGCAAGCTCCTTCGTGTTATTACAAGGATTCATTTGGAAGAAGGGAGAGAACCAGAAGGTGTTCGCGAAGCTCAAATGATGTGAATGCCTTTGACAAACCAACGTATTTCATCAATGTTTGGCTATATTGCAAAGAATGTCATATCCAGATCCAAATATATATCATGTTCAACCCACGTCCCAATGAAAAATCTCGAACACCAATTCCATGCCTTTCTTGTACTCCATATCACAAAGATCCCGTGAGCCTCAAATCCCTGGAACTAGCACCCACCCTGATCGTAAAACTTCCCTCTGTGGGCATGACCCAATTCTGCTTTACTACATCCCAATAACTCAAATCCCTTCTTGTCAAGTCAAACTTCACTGTTGTCGTCTCATCCTTTTTAAGTTCAACCTTCTCGAATCCCCTCAAGACCCTGACTGGAAAATCGACATTGGCAGCTGCACCCCTAATTTTATCATATTCGAGGTATAATTGTGCTACTTCTTTGCCGGTCACACTCCCAGTGTTCTTGAGGTCGACCGATACAGTCGCGTAAACAGTCCAAAGGTCAGGATTGCCACCTTCATCTCCACCTGCGGGAGATGGGGTCTGTTCGTTGTCATAGCCCTCTGGATATGGGTATTTACCCTCCTTGATATCCGAGATTTTTTCGATATATGGATAAATGAATTTAGAGAGCTTCCTGAAATTTGCTGGAAAGAGGGCTTCACTAGGATCAGGAATTTTTTCATCGAAAGTAGGTGGAAGAATTCCATCTGGGCGAGGAGCTGGAAAAGATGATTTGGGTAGAATTGCGTCGACCTGGAGGTTTGCGTATTCAAAGGTGGTGTATGAGAGTCCGAAGCCAAACTCAAATGTAGGTTCCAAATTGTATTTATCAAAGTGGCGATAATCAATGTACAATCCTTCTGTAAAATTTTGCTGCGGAACAACACCATTCGGATAGTACAAAACCTGACCACCAGAACCATAATCTTGCAGAGATTTTCCAATGGTATAAGGTAGCTTACCACTTGGATTGACATTTCCGAGTAATATGTCAGCAATTGCATTTCCACTTTCCTGCCCAGGAAGATTTGCCATTATCACTGCTTTGACTCCTGGCAGATCAATCCACTCATCCATAACAACTGGTCCGACAGCATGGACTACAACAATTGTGCTACCCTCCCCTCCCCCACACCCTTCAGCGACTTGTTTCACGAGTTTCTCGCCTCCATGTTGTAGGTTCAAGTCATTGCGGTCGCCACGAATGCCTTCATAACTAATGTATCCTTCTCCGCCATCAGAATTGACAAATACGATGCAAACATCTTGGTCTTTGATAATTGCTGGAGCCTTCTTCAATGGAGGAGAGTTTGTAGGAAAGACAGTAATATAGACATGTTCTGGGTTGAACGATTTCTTGATACCTGAGATTGGAGAAATCAAGTAAGGGAAGTCGACAGCGCCAGACCCCCATCCAGATCCTAATGTACCTTTGTTGCAACCTCTGTCTGGGCATACATTTGGACCTTCGCCTTCACTTGCATCCTCCCCGAAGATCCCTATTCTGTATGCAAGTTCATGCTTATCTGGTGAGCTCCAACCATTCTTGTTCAGAGGTAGTAGATTGTCCTCGTTCTTTAGTAGCACAGTTCCCTCAGTGGCTACTTGGCGTGCTATAATAGAATGCGCTTCATAGCCTGTACCTTGAACATCGATAAATTTATTAACAACTTTCTCGTCCTTATCATCAGGACTTCCAGCATTAATAAATCCTTTCTCTTCATTGGTCCACGAGGAAAAGTTGGGACCTTCACCATCGTATTTTGATTTATCATCTTGTCCCAACTGATACCAAGCAGCTACAATTCTGGTCACCATGTCATTGAGTCTCGAGACAGGCAACGACCCATTCAGAACTGATTTACTCAGCTCGGGGCCCCATAGTGATTTTCCATCAACCCAAATAAGGCCGTCTCCTGGCATGGTCATATCGAGCCCAGCAAGTGCGCTTGCTACACCAGATCTTTGCGCAAGCCAATCAGATTGAACAAAGCCTTGAAATCCAAGTTCATCTTTGAGGATTCCATTAAGAAGCTTTGAGTTTCCACACGAGTATGAGTTGTTCACCATTTGGTAACTGCACATAACGCTGGCTACTCCAGCTTTCACGGCATCTCCGAAAGGCCACCCATACAGTTCATGCAGAGATCGATCGTCAATGTTGGATGACATTGCATTTGGTAATCCCCACTCATAACTTTGCCTGAAATGTTCTTGCTCATTCCCAACAAAATGCTTAATCGTCGCAATAACGCCTTCTTCTTGAATGCCTTTGATGGTTTGAGCTGCGGCGATACCTTGAAGATATGGATCTGTGCCGAATCCTTCCCAGTTCCGCCCGCCTGCGGGCATTCGACCTATTGGTCCAACACAAGGTCCCAAGAGCACATTAACTCCTTTCAGTCTGGCTTCTTGGCCATGTGCCTTACCTCGCTTGTACATCAATTCCTTGTTGAATGTCGCCCCAACAGTGATACCTGCCGGGAAAGCTGTTGCATTATCGGCGAATCGTAGTCCCAAGGGTCCGTCTTGCAAGGCAAGACCGGGGAAGCCTACATTCAAGGCAGGACCAGTATTGCCAACTGCAAGACCCATCTGCCATCCAGTACCCGTAGTAATATTCACCTTTTCCGGCAACGTCATTTTTTCGACCAACGCGGCGGCCTTCTTATAGCTCTCGCTCCATTGTGAGACTGTGCCTCCCGGCGGTGTTGGGTACCATGGCGGCGACTGTCCAGTTGCAGGTGTTTTCTTGTATAACCAGAACCCTCCTCCCGCTAGCACCGACCAAAACGCTACTCCAACAATAATTGTTATTATAAGAAATTTCGACCGTCGAGCCAAAGTACGTCGTAGATTACTCAATCGAGTATTGGTATGATACGCAGGCACTGAAACTTGAGGGTGATTTGGATTGAGATAATCTGAGGCGTCAATATCAGATTCCTCTGAATTTCGATAGGCATCTTCGAATGATTTTCGAATTGGCGTTTGTCCATTATCGTCATAATCTCGCAGAAGCCCTTCGCGGCTCTGATTTTCTTCTTTACTGCGATCCATTTTGTATGTATATTTAAATTGAGTTTGATCCCGCTTTGTTGTAGCTGATACTGTGCCAAGTATGCTTCTCAGCTCAAAGGGTGTGGGCTCGACATATAATCATTTAAAGCTGTAGGAAGATGAAAAGAATCACAGATTCATCAATCGAGGAGATATAACATGAGATTTAGAAATGAAAGTAATTTTTTTGAATCAAAGCAACCTACATAAGATGGGGTCGATGAATATTGGGCAGAAGCAAACCTAGTGTTTGCTTTGGACCAATATTGTTGGGTGCTCTCAGACGGCAAGGTTGGGTAGCTTCCTCGATTACAAATCATGTAGTGAACTGACTCAAAGTCTGTCAACAATTGAAGCAACATTAAAACAAGGTCGAATTTCTTCTTTCGCGCCCGCATAAATTGGGTCAAGAGTCACACATCAAACGTGAATCAATCAGCGAATGCGATTGTCAGTTGCGGAAGTTTTACTCAAAACGTGAGTGAGGTCGACATGACAGAAGAAATTCCACTCTCTAATGTGGGCTTCCGGCATCCCCGGTGAGCTTTGACCAATTGTTCACTAGGTACAGATATCAAGCGGAATCAATTCTGGCTGTTCTCTGTTTCGTTCCTATCACAACTACAGAAATCACAATTCTCATATTAATCCAAAACGCATAAGATTCTGCATAGTAATTAACAAGTGCAATTACTACCAATCATGGATATTAGGTGCTGCCGATCATTCAGCCGATATGAAGGCAGCAAGTGCGCCTCGATAGGTTATGCCATCATATTCAACAACCACAGTCGCAACAATGGCTGAAAAGGGTTGCAGGCGGCGACGGATATGCAGTAACCATCATGCAAGTGAAGTCAGTACTAGAAAGGCTTGCGTGTCGCGATCACGATCTGGGGGCATCATTTCTACCTTCTCACAGAATCCGACAGAGGGTGATGAAAAAGTGGGGTAGGTGGTCGACTTATATCTCGATTCAACAATGATTATTCTATCAGCTAGTGAATACGTTTGGGACTTTCCTTGGATGATCCTCACTTGTTACTTATCATTCAGCTGTGTAAAAACTTGTTTGATTTCAATATCCTCAAGAAGCTAAATGCTGTGAAGCCACTGTTTCATCTACAGCCGCTATGTACTGGTTTTAGAGCAGAATACCACCCACACCAAAGTACTTTGCTTGAAGTGGGAGAATTGATCCTCGCCTGATATATCAGCTGCGCTCCCAGCCGCTAAAAGAGGAGCCCTGGTTAACCTTGAATTTATTTTCATTTTGTTCAGTCGAAGAACAAAACAATCCAGTGTCACAGTCACACTGTTCGAGACAACTATTATGGAGTATCAAACGAACCAACTTTTACCCATCATCAATTCTCCGACAATTGTGGAATGAGGCTTAGGGAGAATTTCGTTTAAACAAAAAAAGATAACTAGCATAAGTCCCTCCGAGAAGGATCGAGGATATTCTGGCACAGCTTAAAGACAGATTCCAGTCCGAGGATGGAGGAAAATCCAGTGCTAAACACAAGACCAAAGATTCTATTGAGAAGTTTCTTAAATGCATCCAATTAATCGGCGGTGTAGCCGTAGAAGCTGCATCCACTGTTTTTGCTCCTGCAACGTTATGCTTCAATGCTATCTCTTTCCTGATTGATATTCCTCAAAAGGTCGCTCAAATTTATGAAGGCTTCGGAACCTTGTTCGAACAAATGACCCACGCCATGGTCCTTCTGAAGATTTACGGAAATTATAGAAAGCTCGATCGAGAACTAAAAGATGGCATTCACAAAATTATGGTTTCGATCGTGAGAATTTGTGGTCTATCTATTAATGTGTGAGGTGACATCCGAAAAGGATCTTATACCATACCCGTGGTCCTTCTCTCACGTAAACCGACACAATTTTAGCATCGATAGTGGTAAAAAAGCTAAGGTCAAGACTATATTGAAAGTCGCTTTCTTAAAAGATGACTGGTATCAAGGATGAATTAAGCAATTTCAAGTCTTTGATTACGAAGCAAAATGACCTCACGGGAGTGATCACTCTGAAGAGCGTTCTCAATAACTCCGCAGCTAACGATGCACTACTGAAATGGCAGGTTTCTTTCGCAAAATTACAGTAATTACTTGCAGAAGAGCAAAGTCGCATTTCAGACAAGGTTACATGCGTGAAAGGTGATCTCAAGGCCAAAAAGGATGAGAAAATCATGTCAGATCGTGTAGAGAAATTTTCAAAGCTCTTGTCGATGCACGAATGATCAGATAAAGCAAATACAGCTAGTGAAGAACTCAAGAATTTAAGGAAACAATGTCCGGAAGACGCCTTCAAGTGGCTGCTCACAGTATATGATTACACAGAATGGCTAGGAATATCAAACTACACTTGCCCATTACCTTTTCGACCGATATTAAACGTGTATGGTGAGGTCAAGACTGGAAAATCCTGCCTCGTAGCACCAATAGAAGAGGACCTGGGGAGCAGAAATATGGCAAAATTGGCCACTGCATATCATGCTTTCATTGAGATAAATAGTAAGAGCACCAAGACTGCAAGGAACAATGATATGGTCTATGCTTTGAAATCAATGGCCCTGCAATTGGCAACTCAGAGCTAGACGTATGCTGTAGCACTTTCGCAATTTAAAGAAAAGAATGTCCGAATTATAGATACACGGGAGAGGTCTGCAGAAAAACAATGGTGGGATAAGTTGCGATTCGCTAAAGATCCTGGGAGCCGTGAACCTTCAACTATTGTTTTCATGTTCGATGGACTAGATAAGCTTCCCAAAAGCAATGCTCAAAATTTTAGGGGGTTTCTGAGGAAACAAACGAGATCGTTTGCAAGCGAAATTTCTCTTCAACTTCTCATCTTGGTCACCGGAAAGGTTGAACACAAGTATCTTGATTTTAAAATTTATATCACCCACTGTACCGAAGATGATATCAAATCTTTTATCGAGCAAGAGTTGAATGAACTTGGTTTTTTGAAGGCCAGGATGTAGGAATGAAGCAACTTCGTGAATCGATTCGTGGGAGACTCCCAAAAATTGCGGGAGCGTCATTCTCAATCATCCTTCAGAAATTGACTAGGGTCGCGGAACCTTTGAAATCTTCTGCATATTTAGATTATATTGAAGCTATTCTGAATCAAGATCCATCCGGAGATGCAGGTTTAGTTGCACAAGAGATCATTGCCGACCTCAACACCTCTCTCAGTGCCCGTGATATTGGACAGTTGAATGAGATTCTCGACTGGAATGTATCTGGCTACAAGGATTTCAGCATTGACCAAATCAGAGCGACAATTTGGCTAAGTTCAGGCAGGTTGCCTGTGCAACCTTTAGAGAGGAAGCTGAAGGAAAAAATTTCTAGGGTTTTCCCTCGCCTGCACAATGTCTGAGTGTGGCCTCCAATTGCGTGGTTCCTCAAATGCTCGGGTTTGGACGCACCTACGGGAACAGCTTCTGCATATAATATTCAAACTGCCAGCATAAGTATGACAGTATCTATATATCAAGCCGACCTCCATTCGGTTCAGAGGTTCTTTTGAGACCTCACAGAGAGAACTGTGATTGGGAGATTCGATTTCTCTCCTGCTAATTCCGACAACGATAAAAAAAAATCAACATCCATTCCACCTGGTTTCAAGCCCATTGCCGCATAACCGAACAGCGTTTAAAGCTTTTAAATGAAGAGCCTAACAATGAAACCGCAAATCTTGTTGGGTATGCACTGGAGTTTCTTCCTCTCCATATTGGAAAAGTAAAGAAAGAATTACTGCTTGATAAATGGAAAATAGAGGGAACTACGTTTCAAGTTATTGCGAAGCGACTCGTGGATTTTCTTAGTGATACTGAGGTAGTCGACAAATTCGGGAATATCGCAAACAGCATGCATGACTTCTGGTGGTGTCTTGACAGCGTGGAGATAATTCGGGATTTCATTAAGGATGACAGAACGATTGATCAGCTTGGGCCGAGGGAGAGGCGCTGGGTAGAAAACCATACAAGATCGGAAGGAAAAGTAGATTTCTATAGGCCTATCACACTTATGATTGCCAAGAAATGGCTGCGGTATTTAAGCCGTACTTGGAACCCTTACAACTCACATAAATGGGTAGACAAATTTGTTGATATAGTTAGTATATGCTATCCTTTCTCTCTTCCGTCCCACCTCCAAATATGCTGACAAGAAGCAGCAAGAATTGAACAAAGATGAAATTAAAGATACAAAAATTGAAAATCCAAGTTTGTATTCCACCTTAAAGAGTTTACAATTCAAGAGGATCCTAAGCAGAGCTACATGGGCCCGAAAGGCACTGCATCTGGACGAAAACTTCTTGTGGCACGAGCGTATTGGTCAAACACTCTATAAGGTGAGTCAATCCAAAGTAGCAGTTGAATATTCAAACAAAGCTAAAAGCTTCCCTTCCTATCACTGGATGGTGAATGAATACCTGGCACTGGCGTATTCCCAATCGCGTAGTCTAGATGATGATTCCTGAAGGGAGTGCGCCTTTTCCGAATTGAAATTAGCTATTACAGCATTGAAATCGATGCAAATGGAAAAGAAGTCGTCGGAAGATGAAGGAAGTGACTCGCTAGCTAAAACCTTAAACTTGAGTGAAGCACTCTTTCGAAACTTGGCACAATTCACATTGTGGCAGAAAGAGATAGGAAATGTTGATCGAGCAATTGCCCCCTACATCGAAGTACTCAAATACAATCCTTGGTATCACAGAATTCATTCCGAGCTTTTGAGGATTCTGTGTAGCGAAGGCAAAGATGACGAAGCAAAGAATGTGATACTTGAATTCAACGACTGGGCTCTCGACTCTCAGCAACGTTATATGGGAGTGTTCTCCGAATTCCTTGTTGATATAGTCAAGAACTTGGATAGTCGTGGTCCAAAAGTTGGTCATAATTCTCTAGACTTTGTCATTAATCTAACACGCTCTAACACAGCATTGGGTAAAGCTACACTTCAAGCACTCGCCAAAGCACCAACTGCTGCGGAGAACGAAATCCATCGTGTAGACTTGCTAGTTTACCAGGGTCTTTTGATTGCAGGGGGGGTCGAAACAAACGTAGAACGCCTACAACGGTCTCTCATATGTTGGAAAAATTGTGGGCGTATCTTACAGGTCTTAGCTCTTAAATCTGTAGGTGACGAATATGATTATGAGCGGAATATCTTTACTTTACAGTCTCGACTTTTGGCACATTTCCAACTTGCCATCAAGAATAGACAGAACAATCCTCTTTCACAGCATGAACAGCAATTATTGAATGCATTAAAAGCCGAGAAATTGTATTTGCTGGTCTATTTTCCTATTTGTAAAAGTCAATAAAATTTGTCGACTAGCCTCAAAGCGTTTCTTGCATCATACTATTCACAGTCAAAAGACTTCGTCAAGGCACAAAATCAATTCAGGGATGATATGATCACTGCAATGTCCATCTTAGAAGATGAAGATCCAGATAATGATCCAATTGGGTATAAAAGTTTGACAGGGTGTTGTATTCATACTGGAGATGGTCGAAATGCACTCAATGCTTGGTCCTTGCTATATCCGAATGATACTCCGACATGCAGTGAAAATGATGAGGGCGAGAGTAACAGAAGCGGTCTACTAGACTAGACGCTAAATGCGAGGGTGGGTGCGGGAAAAAATGGACCTATGCAGATGATCTCTATATGTACAAATCATGTTATCAGATTTTATTTTGTGGCGGTTGCTTGGGAAAACTTAAGGAAAACCGCTTGTCAACGTGGTCTTGTCATCCTAAACATAGTTGGCTGCATGTTCCCCCATGGAAAGACGATAATGCACCCGGTAAAGGAGTGGTTAGGTTGCTGGATGAGACGGGTACTTCAAAAGAGGTGAAAATTAGTGACTGGATCAAAGATCTGAAAAGAATCTGGGAGATTGAGTAAGAATAGATTGTTCATTAATCTTATTAAGAGTTGGGAACAATTGGAGCTTTTAGATATTCAAATTCTTCCTCCATGCGAGATATTCCAGCGGCAGATTCGACAGTTGAACCGTCGAAACCAATTAGGAGAACAGACGGAGGAGGGTGCTCATACATTCTACTATCTGTTTTTCTGTAACAAGCTAATCATCTTTCTCATTAAGAATCAAATATAAGCTTTACCTGGGCTAAAAATGCCAATTTCTCTTTCTTTTCTCTCCTACTATTAATCCAACCGCTACCTTGACATATAAGAAATAAAAACAAAATAAGAACCGCCCGACGCTCATTGCAAATAATCACGTACAAAATTATCCTCGTCGTGAACAGTCGCGCCCGTAAGCTGTATTGAACAGTGGCTTATGTGCAAGCGTTAACCTTGTTACCAACAGTTTTGTGATAGGGCTTAGCCCCCACCGTTCACGTTGCAACTAATTGGGCTATATCAAATCTAGGATGAATCTATTCTCGTAGAATAATTAGTAAGACAGCTCGTAAGATATGAAGTTTCCCTCTTTGATACATCTATTGTATCACCATTTGTATATACACATCTTTATTATCTATTTTGTACACATGGATATGATAACACTGGATGATTCATTATTCTAGATCTCTAGAGCCTTGCAAGTTGGGGAGGGTGGATGGCCCGACAACTATGCCTGTCATGTTTCCATGCTAGGATAATTCGGTGACTGTATGATCGATTATACAAGGGTGAAGCTAAGCGCTAGGTAAGGTTTTCACTGATCCCGAACGGATAACATATTAATATGTCAGCAAATTACGGTACATGGTAGTGGTTTCCTGGGAGATGGAATTCGAGCCGAGACGGTTGATGAATCACTCGCAGCCGAGCCTCATGCGTACCACCTCATGAACCCGTCAGAAATCTCTCAGAAACACTTCATTCTTGAGAATTCTTTCAGACATAAAAATTCATTAAATTGTCTACTACTATGAACTTGGCATATGATTGCAAAAACGAGCGTCTAATTCATATCTACACCTCCTCATCGCCGGAATCAGCCTGCGAGCTGGATGAATATATGAATAAAGAAAGAAAGTAAGACCATCGAAAATCTCTCATCTCTCCTCCTTTGTGTACAACGGCTCCAGTCCTAAATCTTTCTTTACCCCAACAACCCTAATTCCCACGACCAAGATTCCCCAAAAACTGTACTAAAAAGGCACAATATCTATTGACATTAGCAGGATTTACACCACTCGATTGATCAACACTTACGCAACTGTGGCTACAAATGCTTCAAACTGGCTGGCCGGCGTTCCAAGAGTCACAACGATATACACAAGAATAGTGAAAACTAATACCACCAATACCATGAGGCCACGAGAGAGATCAAGCAAGAACAAGAGACAAATAGGAGCAATGAGCATGCTGGTTAGGACAATAAGCGACAGAATTTGGGCCAAGCCCGACTGCAATCCTTCATCGTAATATGATGTTTGGTCGTCGCCTTTTGTCTTAAGAAATTGCTGAAGAACATCAGCGTTCCATTGTCTTCACTTGCATTTGCGACTGCGAAGCAATGTGATAGCAGACTCGCAAGTACTCGGGAGGAAATATTGTCTCACCTTGAGAGGCGACCCAGGATACTTGAAAAGATGAGTGTTAAGCACTTCTTTGAAAGGGTTGTCTCTTTCTTTATTGTCTAAAGAGATGAAATCATTATGATGATAGATGAATTCCTCTGCCTCATTGCCGTTGAGACGTTTAACGCCGAGGGGCCTGTTATTCAATATCCAATTGAAAACTGAATAATAACTGCGTTTTGGGGGGCGGTGAAGAGCGTTGATTTTGGCATATGCCAGTAATATCTCATCTGCTTAGATTGTCATTAGTGCTCAGTGATCCGTGAACTGGGACTAACCATATTGCTTTTGCTTGGTTTCCAACAGAGACATGAGTGTATCTTTGGTCCACGTACGATACTGGCTCTCATTATCTTCGGACACAACTCCTTCACTCTCTTTTTCGTGTAAGTGTCCCTTCAATCTATAAAACGCCGCTGTATTCAATGCTGCAAGGTCCTTATTGTCCCTTCTCCGAAGTTCTCGTGCAATGTCTGTGAGTTCAATTTCTTTATAAATCAAGATACGAATATGGTTTTCGTGGAATGCACGGAATATCGCGAAGTCTTTATGGGTTCCCAGAAAACGTGCAAGTTTCGGTATACCAGTTTCGAAATCCTCCCCTGTTCACTGTTAGTTCACATGCTATAACGCAGCATCTAGCATCTCTATACTTACAGATATAGTCTTTCTTCAAACTCTCCATCAACTCCTCGTGGCTAGGCTTATCCTTACTTTTCCTCAATCTCTCCTGGGTCAAAATTCTCTCCGTCTCAGCCGAGGATGTTGTGCTCTCTCTTGCAGCACCAGCATACTGGTCAGTATTGCGGCGACGAATACCCCCAGACTGAAGAGACTGCGGGCCTATCACAGCCTCACGCTCAATATCTGTGACAGTATTGCCAAGTTGTTGTAGAAAACGCACTGCTGGATTTGCGCGAGGGGCTTCCGCAGTAGCTTCAATATCAGGCTCCATGACAATATTCGGATACTCGATATATACAAAACAGAAATGAGGACATCGTGAAAATTTCACTTCTTCAAATGGGTAGGCAACTTTGCGGCCCAATACTCGAGGCTGTAGACCCAGAGATCTGGTTCATGTCAGCAAAATGCAACATCACCACACCATCATGACTCGTTGGCGAACAAATGAGAGGGTTCCATTCTGTAGCGCTTTGAAAATAACTTCAAATCGTCGCACGCCTGATTCATTCTTATCTTTCTATTAAATGGTGAAACTTTTTCTTCATGGAAAATTTAGAGGGGTATGGTAGGTAAACACAAACTTTTCTATCGTGGATTTTGAGGGTTGGAAAATGTATGTGAATGGGGAATGGGGAATGAAGAATGGGGAATGAAACTTGACTTATTTATCCAATGAAATATTGTGTCCAATTAGAACGATTCCTGAAAACTCGGTATCGCGATGTTTCATTGGGCCAAATTGACGACTTCACAAAGAGCATCATATTCTACAAGTTCAATGTCCAGTTTTTCAATTATGTAAATGTATATAGATCAATTGGAATTTATAATTTGAGGTTGAAAACAGAAGACGATCATCTTTTTTCTCCTGAATAAAACGTAAATGCAAAAGAAATTCGATCATTCTCTCTAGAGCCGCACAAATAGCTGGAAGCATCAAAAATAATCAATTCATCCTCTGACTGTCTCCATAGTTTTTACATCACTCTAAATATTATACTCCAGGTACTGGAGTATAGAATAAACTAGTTACACGTCAAAAACATCTCCCACAAAACTCCGACTATCAGGTGCGAATGCCCAATTTGAGATCTTCGGACTAGGTGTTTTCATCGTAAAATCGGAGTAGAAGCATCTCAGGCTGATTAGCTCGATGTTTCGCTTTGGCATAAGAAAATTGATTTGAGGTGGTTGTATCCAATAGATCCATGTATTGTCTTCTTGGAATTATTGCTCAGTCATTTCTTCTCTTAGAGTCGCCTCTTGCCAGGTCATTAGACTGAATAGCTCGCTCGCTCAAATGGACTTTCGCGTCTGGGAAGATGACAATCAAATGTTTTGCCGAAATCGCGGACTTGGAAATGGGCGCATTCGCCTTTGATGGTCGTTCACCAGCGGAAAACTAGAGCACTGTTAGAAGCCAATCATAAAATTATAATGTAGTGACAGTAATACTGGTTGTGCCTCGGGTTTTGGTTGAACATCTGGGCGGTTCATCGGAGTATCATCGATTTCTCTGCTTGGAGACATTTTATTGGATTTCGCTAGGCTGTCGATATATGAGTGTAAGTTGACTGTCGAATTGAATGTTGTTGTATCTTCCGAACTCTATGTGGTATTGAATGTTATTGGACTTTTCGGATGCAATTGTGTTGAAGTTTGGGAAAGCAGAAAGAAGTTCAGGACGATATGACTATTATATACTACCACAAAACTCCCAGTGATCTCGAAGTCAGCTTGAGACCATCACCCACTCTTAGATATGTGCTTGTAAAAGCTATCATGTTCGTTTTTGGCACACCGATTGGCCGCAAAGGCCAGGTTGAGATACAAAATCAGCTATAGATATGAAAAGGAGAAGACTAGATTGTTTATTCATAGAATCCTATGATGCAGAAATGAATATGATAAGTTTTGTGATCAAAATCATCAAATCAGATCTTCCATAGTGAAGAAATACTGACTGTGGTGGACCCCGTTGAAGAATACAGGAAAGTAGTAACGAGTTTCTGTGTAACAAGCCCATATTTTTTCCTCGATGAAGGCCAAATTAAAGGGCGATGAGGCAGCAAGCAATTAATGTACGCTTTGATTATTTATCCATACTAATACAGCCAGGTTCTTGAAGCGCTTTCGCATATGTTCTATGAGCTGTGCTTAAAGGCTTTTCTCCAACCAAATCCCGCGTGAGATCGTTGCCAAGATACTGGGCATCTTCTCGTTGCTCAAAAACATCATCTATAGAGGGACACGATGTTAATCACATATGATTCTTGAAAGGCAACGCAATGATCATAGATAAACCAATTGTGACAGGATTTATGAAAGAAAGGACGAATCAGCTAATCGGCTTCCGGCACGGCGCGGCATCTATACGTATCATCGGTTGTTTGCCGGGGCTCAACTATAAAACGTAGAATATGGACTAGTCATGGTCATATGTATGGTGCTAGAACGCGATTGGTTTGATTTGTTATGTTCTGGTGGTTCAAAAATTGGAATATTTGTTTCAAGTATGACTCTCTAAAGGATACGTTGGGAAGCGTAGGCTAGGCATTGAGGGCATTCAGAGTGAGTAGATTGATTAGACTAACTAGCCACTGGGAGGGGAGCTCTAATATATTAGAACTCTCTTACTAATACTGATCGAGGCTAGCCCGCCCTGCTTTATCACCATGGGAACCATACCTTTTAACAATATTGATCTTTCTAGGAGGCTCTTCTGTGGCAAGTAGCATCGAAGAAACGTATTTCGAGGCTAGAATCAATACAGTGGTATCTGTGGGCTTGCTACGCCCTGCTTTGATGGTGCACATATGCAGTGGAGAGGGGATATTGACCTACTTTAGCTACGCTAAAGCTGAAATAGAGCACCTCCACTTTCACCGTGTCTGCTAGTGTCATATTTGCCAGCGTTCACTGATTTACTGGCCACTATTCAACTCCACATCATTCTTCAGTTTATAAATCCATAAACAATTATGCATAGCAAAAATAGTAAAGCATGCAGAGATTTCAACAAAGGAGAAATCAAACAACGTCGCCACGTAGACTTATACAGCCTACCGGTCTGAGGATGGGAGCGTATACATGTCACAATTTTGCGTACTTTAATTCTTTTGGTATCATCCTAGAATCGAGACGTATCTTCTCAAGGTGGTATGCTTTAGTACCAATTCAACCTGTAAAGCTTATACCGGCATCCGGCTTACTATGTATTTTATTTAGTGGATAGACCTTATTAACAAATGTACCAAACCTACGTCCTAGATAGTCGATCCTTCAATTAAATGCCTGGAGACGGCTCAGTCCACGATCTTAATAGAAATATTTGATCTGTAGAGAGGCTGAACCAAACAGGGGTAGTGGATGGATCATTGCCTGCGCTAAAAAGATGTCAAGGGTAAACGAGATTAGAAAAGTTAATTGAGGCGGGGAAATCTCCACTGACAATATAAGCTTCAGCCAGTATGGCATCCGTATATAATCAATGTATCGTTTTAGAGATATGTTTCTACCAATCTGCCTTAAATTTCGTTACAACACAGCTCTTTTCAATTGCATAAGCACACCTCTGCAACCTTCACATTCCGACTTCAAGGTGGAATACACCTCGGGTTTGGTTTCTTCACTCATCAAAGATTACCGAGATTGATTCGAGACATCAACGAGTGTTGGAACACAACTTTGCAAAGAAAAACTAGGAAAAATTCATGCAAGTTGCTTGGTATTAAGAAACCTTGGGAAACTATGCTTTGATACCGCAATTTTCCAGGTATACATGACATTCACCAAGTTCACGAATTGTCCAAATGTGCATTTTGTGATCAATCACGACCAACAGTAGAAAATTTAGTCCTCGAGATTCGCTCACTAAACGAACTCATCCAATGACAAACATGCCAGTGTGAATTTTCTTCTTGTCACGTTACAACGTTGTTATCATTGATAACTGTCGTATTCCACACGCAGCTAGTACCGTACAAGGGTAGAGAATCAGGGGCACCGACAGTCCTGCACCACGCATCATGGCAGACAAGTGTTTCAGCATCGCCATAGTACGCTTAGAGTAAATGATTCTTTCCAGATAAATTTCCAAGCAGCTACTAAGCTACAAATCTTCACCTCAGACTAGGCACTTCAAAACTTCTTGGGGCGCCCTATCTTCCTTATGAGATGATACTCACAACACGCCCAACTTGGGTCATAGAAATGTATGAGTCCTGACTTGAGAAACAAAGAAAAATGCGTTAGACATGCCGCCGGTCTATATAGAACTAGCTGTCAGGTTATCCCAAGACTTGTGGCATCGGGCCGAATTGAATCCTGCCAGTTGGAAAAAGCCACACCTGGTCAATCAGTGGAAGCGGAATGAGTTTTTCGGTACTTGTAAGTCCCTCGGCATTTTCGATACGATGTGCACTCGTTAAGTTGTTGGGATTGCTATACATTCAGGCTGACCTGTGCTATATTAACCGTTAAGAAATTATTCCGGTTGTATCAAGTCGCACAATCTCGCCAAATCTTCGCCATAGATTCTATGTGCATGCTCTATACCACCGGACTTTATATATCTCCAATATCATGAAATTTACCAGGCACAAGTGTCATATATCATTGTTGATGAAGCAAAGGTGGTAACGACTTTATATATATGGTGTAGTGTCCAATGTGAGAAATATGACTACACCGCTGGGTTTGAGAGCTGTCAGGATAATCAGAGTGAGCTGCGTATTGTAACAACTCGATGATCATGCATCTTTGAAAAGCTGTATTGAAAGTAGAGATTTGATATAGATAGAAAAAAGGGATTAGCAAAATGTAGTAGCTGAAAGTGTTTCAATATAACCTATCGAAAAATGCTTTTGCGACGGAAAATAAATTACCCCTCGATTATAAGACCCACAACAAGAAAAGCTCGGCTCGGAAGAATGGATACGCTCAGAACTCTCTCCTGTCTCAAATTTCCAGAATACTCTGCCATCAATCCTCTCTTATGATAATTTCCACTAATTTTTGGTATCGACTGCAGAACGACGCCTTCAAACTTACCATCGAAGTGTGAAACATCCAAAAGCTCTCTGATTGGAAGGTAAATGCTTCATTTTGAGGCCCAAGCTCATGCTCTTCTTAACAAAAATGAATCCAGATAGCTTCATATTCTTGCGTCCATCATGAGAGGCAACACGCATTTACATTCTCTTGCCGGACGAGTACATTTTACTCTCCCATCCTTTGATAATATGACTTGACTCGCGAGATCAACAGAGGGATTCTTCAAAGGAGGATACACAAGTTCAACTTCAAGTCAACGACATCACAAAAAGCTTCTTCTTGAGAAACAACCCAACTTCCAACATCTAGCCAACAGCTTCTCAAAACCAAACAGTCCTTGATTTAGAATCTACCATATTGAATCCACCGAAAAGCAATGAACATGTAAAAAAGAGCGATCTATGAATAACAAAACCTCATTCTTACCGCATACGAATCTGATCCAGCGCACCACCATGATAGATATCACCAGAAACCACACTTCATTCCCATTCTACAACTTCTCCTTCATCTCCACAACCACGAATCAGAGAACCATTCCCAAGTAATCAAATACATAGTCCCTACAAATACAAGACACAACTTCACGTCCCCTCTAGCATTTTACTCTCTTCCCCCTTCAGTAAGAACTGCGAGTCTTTTACACACTCACTTATTATCAGTATAATTCCATCCCTAAACCTACAACCACCTAGCCAACAAACCAAAAAATAAAAAATTCAGATGTTGAACCCCAATCCGGGAGAAATTCTCGTAGTTATACATACATACTCTACATATTCGCCTGGAAACTAACAATAATAGACGAAAATTGCAATCTCTAGAAATCTCAATTTTACAAGTAACAAGTAAAATTCACAGGTCATTTTTTCTACTCCCCTCCTCTCCTCTTTCCTTCGTCCTTCCATCTTCCAACCATCTCAACTTCAATATCTCCCGCGTCATTCCCCAAGAACTCTCATTTTTCATCTTCAAATCGTCTTCCCTCTCCCTCGCGTACACCATCATCTATCATGACACAATCCCGTCATTCGTCTCCAGAAACACTCTTTATAAGTACTATTAACACCACAGCCGGCTCACCCACCACTTCACTTCGTTTACACAATCACACATACAAACATCATTCACTCTAAAAAAAATTAAATAGATAAAACACTCATAAAACCCACACACAAAATACTTTACTCCATGAATTACTATTAACTAACTGCCTCTTGCCATAAGGCGGGTATCACTTAACATAACGCTTCAATAAAACATAACAACGATTCGTGAAAACAATACACACTATTCATGACATCATGAATCGTATAACCATCCATCCACTTCCTTCTCTCTGTATCTCTTCATATCACATATCCACAAACACACATCCTCACCCTGTTTCAAATCTCCCAATCGACCCGCTTCCTTCAGTTGATCATACTTAAACTCTAATCACTACCCCCCATCCTATTGCCCCCGCCTCTCTAACTGCACAAGCTAAACAACCTCTCTTCTTTCTACTAACCAATGCATTCCATCCTCTTTCCGCACACAGAGCTCTTACCAACATTTCCGCATCACTTCCAAATTCTTTTTTCCTCCCCACAATCCCAATTTCTCCTTCAACATCCACATTCAAATCCACGTCCGTTTCGTCAGGAGGTGAAGGCGGTAATATGGTACTCGCACAATCTATCACCAAAACTTTCGGGATATTACTTGTAGTAGTATGAGTACTAGCCTGTATAGTTGCCGAATAACCTCCTTCAACTGGTGATCTCGGTGGTGAGACAAGTAGAGATGAAAGAGATTTCGATGCTGGGGATGTGAGGATATGGTGAAGAGGTATGATTGCGTATGTGAAAGCTTTGTGAAGAGGGTGACCTATGTTTCATTAATATTTCTGTACAAAAATAAAGAAATATATAGTACATACCCATATTCGGATTGGGAAGTTGATCGTTTTCATCACCATTTTGTTGGAACAATGGACTTGTAGGGGACTTCAAGACTTCGATACTATGAGATTTTACACATGGATGAGCGGTAACAAAATGAACATCATGGGTCAGAGCAACATTGATTTCCTTTTTATCGTCTCCATCGAGACTTAATAAAAACCTCATCATTGCAGAGTATGTTTTGATACTCGGCACTGTTGTTATTTCTGTCTGAGGGGTTGGCTCTTCTTCAGTAGGAGTTGTCTCATCTGAATCAACGGCGAACAGATCTAATGACTCGAAAGTTATCGATGGAGGATGCAATGTCGGGGAATCGTAAACTGCGACAAAATCACCTGGAAGTATTGATGAAGGATCTGCACCACCAATAACACTTCCACCTCTTTCAACGTCAGCTTTTTGAAGGATTCTAGGGACCTCTGCGGTAGTATCTATCGCTTTATTGGTCAGCTCATCGATTGATTCAATACATAGTAAATTAACGACTTGCCTTCCAGTGATGCTGTATCTACATCTATATTAACCCAAGCCGCGCCAGAAATTCCTCTAGGTTTGACATCCGACGATATCCATCCCATACATTCAGACGAGTTTCTACCAGCGGCCAAGACTCGACCAATTATACAAGCTGTGCTCCAAAAGCTTCTTTGGCCGAACACAAACCCACCGTACAGATTGGCCTCGTCTCCCAATTTTTCAACTGCAGCATCATCATTTTCTAATAATGTTGATATTAGAAAGTGGCTTAGGCCTTCACCGGGGAGCATAAGGCCACTAATGTAAGAATTTGACAGCCATCCAGAAGAATTTATCAGAGCAGACATTCTCTGTGTTGATCTTGATAGGCCTCGTCGTGGAACAGGCCGTTGACTCATGAAATAGGAAGTTTTTTGTGTTGAGACCGACATGGGTGTTCCAGTAGATGGTGTATTTTGAATACTATCGGAGATGTATATATCATTCGACGAGACCTTTGCGTTCAACTCATCTAGATGAGGCCATTTTAATTTTTGAGCAAAGTGTAATAGTCCGGCTAATTGCCGAGTCTCATTTCTCCCACGAAACTGATATGTTTGAACACTTTCAGGTGGTGCACTATTTTCGGCGGAGGCTGATGTTCCAGTTAACGATGCCAACCACCCAGAAGCTTTCCTCTCTGGAATAACCTCGGAAATACTTTGTTCAATGCGAATGTTTTCGAGCCAGGATCGAGCTAAGATAAGTGACCACTTAACACTGGGCGTCATGCTTTTTTCGAGCTTCTTGACATCAGCAGGCTTAGCGGGCTCTAGGCCATTATCGATATTCTGAGACACTGTATCAAGTCGTACTAACAACTCACATGAGAGTAATATTTGCAACAACAGCCAATATTTCTGGTCCTCAGGTTCATTCGTGAATTCACTATTGTTAGAGGTGCCGTCTCCTAAATCACTCTCGAGTTGCTGACCCCACAGTATCTGTCCAAGACGAATTCTCCACTCTACAAAGCTAAAATCAACCCAAATGTTAGGTTCAGCTAGGACCTTCACAAGAACCTCGATTTGGACCTGTAGACTATAAGGATCATCTGTGTCAGTAACTCTAGAAGGTGGAAACAGAATCTGTGTGAATAGCTCGGAATACAACTCGACAGTAGAGCGGCTATGCATTTGATCCTCGTGGTAAGCAACACCAATATCCATGAGATGTTCGTAAACAGCGGACTCATCGAGAGGTCTTATTCCATCCTTGCCATTTGAGAATCCCCTTCGCCTATAGAAAAGCGAATAAGGCCCGGAATCAGGCTGTATTTCTTCGGATTCTTTTAACGCATCGGCTACACCCAACTCCAAAGCCGCTTGATACCCCACAGTTCCCTTTTCAATACCCTGCATACTGAGCATGTTCGGTCGTTCACGACATCTTGGCATAAAATAGGCACGACGTTTCCCATTAACTTTCGCACCTTCCAAGCTAATCGGAGCTTCTCTCGTGATATGCGGCCACGCTGTGATACAACCCCATGCCTCGTCTTGTATTTGCACATGATCTGATAGATCTCGTATCTGCAAACTTGAGTCCCAAGGGAAAGCTATCTTAGGATACGGTGCGCCTGTATGATGCCCTTCGGAACGTGCATAGAACTGAGGAGCTCCTGAGAATAGTTCGCGAAGTTCTTGATCCGTGAGAGGTGAAATTATCCTATCTAGCTTCTTGTAAGGTCTAGAAGATATCCCCTCCAGAGACGCAGACTCCTTAACTGAAGGTGGTGGCGGCGGAAGAGGTTTATTGTGGTTCGACATGGGACTTGAGGGGTTGGTTGGAGGAGTTTGCATTGGAATTGTCTGGTAACGACGAGTAATATCAGCGTCATTCCAATGGTATTACAAAAGAATCACCGGTGAATCAACAGAAAAGTAAGTTACCACGGTCTGCTCCTTCCCCGGCTTGTCTTTAGAGGAGAAGCTAGAGATTTTGAAAAGGTTTCGAAAGAAGTTGCGCTTCGATTTTCTTTGTAACTTCTCTGGAGTCACGCTCAAACTCAAGCTCATGCGGTTTTCATTTTGACTTTCGCTTCTATGCTTCAGGAGGGAAGATATTGAAGGCATCTTGGAACTGTAAAGAAAATCTATTGCGTAGTAATTTATTAATGGTCATCAGATCGATCAGCATGCAGCAAACGCGATTAGGTATAGCAGAAAATAAATGTGAGAAGCAATAGAAATGGATATAATTGAGGAGCCAGTTATGTTGACAACCTGGTATGCGGGGAGCTGCATAAGAAGAACGTTGAAGTAAGAATAAGGTGACCAAACAAGTGCAATGAAAGTACTTGTACGAGCAAAATGGCATATACAAGAAGTATTAACGTTCGGAAAGATTTCCGAATCCCACAATCCTGCAATAAGAGTTGCAGATTTGTGGTGGTGGTGCAGCATATAAGTATGTAAGTACCTAGCAGGCAAGGTAAGCTATCAATCAATCATCAATCAATCATCAATCACATCCCTCTTCTTTTCTGGTTCCAAGGCAGTGGATGATAAAATGCGTGGTTAAGCAACTTCAAGCAAGGATTCACGGCTTTGTGTATGCAGTCGGTGACAGCTGCATATTAATACGACATATACCCAGTGCGATACAGTGCTCCGTGAATACAGATTGCACGGATATGTATGTATCAATTTTTGTCGTCGGTGAAGGGAGCGACGGATGAACAAGTGAATGGATGAACGAATGAGTGACTGAGTAAGTTGAGTGACTGAGTTGAGTGACTGAGTTGAGTGACGTGTAGGAAAAGAAAAGAAAAGAAAGGGTCGTAAGAAAGAAGGAAGGTGGGGTTGAGGTGTGGGAATGCTTACCTTGAACATACCTTGGACATACCTTGAACATACAGAGTGTTACTGGGTAGGGAACAGGTAGGGACTTGCAACTAATTTGATAGTTACCATGGATCTTTTGTATCTTTATTTATCTTCCCTGCCTTTCCAATGAACGACGAGGACGAGGGCAACAACAACAACCACGATGTTGGTCTCGGCCATTGTGCCAGAAATGTTCAGGATATCTTGGACCTTTGAAAGTTCTTGTACGAACTCATTTCCGACGAGCGTATTCGATAATATCTCGCGTTTGTTGTTTGTTTATTGTTTATACTCCACGTTATCGGGAAATACAATCTGATGCTTCATTTGATTGGAAGGGAGGGATTAACGAACAAGTAACTGTTACTCCATATCTTTCGTGTGGCGTATGGAAGTACCGTAGCCTCAATCAAGACATTTTGATAGCCATGACCATTATCAACTTCTAATCTCTCGTTTTCGTTTCACTTATTGCCATCTGCGGACTTCCTTCTCTTCTCTTTTATGTTTGTGTTGAGTAATGTTCAGCTGACTTTGATTTCTAGCAATTGTCTGCAGAAGCCCACTAGCTGCACCATCAACCAGCCTCCTTTAATTGACGGAGCAGTCCATCTAGATTCCAGTTGGCTGGTACCCATAGTTCGGGATGAAGCTGACATTATTCCGCAGAACTCATATTCATCTCGTCAGACCGGAGTCGGATCTGATTGTAAAGTCTGATGATTCAATATTAATTCAATGTATAGACCCTGAAGATTTCCGGAGCTGTGAGTAAGTAGTTCGTGGGGTGGCTCAGTAACTCAGGCGTGTCAGGGTGCATTGTTCTGGAGCTATGATCAATTTCCGCCTTTTGCATGCATTCTGGCAAATCCTCGGTTTCGTTTTGATGTTGCTAAAACAACATGTACTACAATACTTTCTAAAACTTAGGGCATACTTGTGCGCAATGTTGAAACCTCGTATTTACATGAGATTCCGAGGCGGTATGTTGCTTATATCAGTTACCCCATCCATCACAAAGGATTCAGAGGGGCTGTATTACCCAAAACTCGTAGAGTCGTGGGTATCCCGCGCTACGTACAAATGACCCAACTAAATGTTCCAAGACACGTACGTCTACGAATAGAGCCACTCTTCCAGCGGGGGAGTGGAGAGTATAGCTATAAGTCCCATTAGACTGAAACGTTCTCACGGAGCTGTCTTGGAGACTAATCGACACGCAACTTGGCGGTGTCATGATGTCTCTTACTTTAGAGTGTTGTCCTAGTGGGCATCTCTGATTGGGCGCTTTAGACGTTGTTTTTCTATGCTCAAGAGACATTTTTCAAGTATATGCCGGTGTCGAATATGAGTACCTTCAGATCTAGTGAAATATCGGCTTTCAGCGAGTGCTAGCGTTGATAGGTACCTACGGTTTGTCCGTTTCATCCCATATTTATGACCCACACTTCATGATTGGATCTGATCCAACGAGATATATCTGCAAGAGCATCAAGTGACGATCATAAATATATCAAGTGCCAATGATAGAGAAATTAATGACACGGAATACATTAAGGGCTTGTGATAATAATGCAATCATGGTCGCTGGAGGGTTTCAGGGACAACCATCCCCCGTAAATGAAATAGCAATACCGAAATAGTGAGAGTGGACTTAGCTGCTAAAACAGCACATTTGCCATTCTCGATCACAAATTTAATATCGTCTAGTACCTTAAATACATCTTAGAAGGCTTTCCGAATATGCATTTCAAACTTTAGTATTTGATAACGTCATCCCATTCTTCCTTTCAAAGTGGCTACAGAAATACCCAATCTCTGTTACTATTATTTCCTATGTCTTTAATTGGGTATTAAGTTTGATGTATTTCTAACAGGACTCTCTCCAACTTCGGATGAGCACTCGAGAATAATATCTTGAAGATACAGATATCTTTTTAGTAGTAACTACTATCCTCTTTCTACTCGACGAATACTAGAGAATAGTATCCTGGAGACATTCATTGGATCAAGACTAACAACGTTTTTGAATGTCAATTTCTCAGTATTTTTGTTTTAATCAATCACTTCTTGACGCTCTTTTGACTTATCAGACGATACTCTCGTAATTTGGGCAGAAGTCTAACGTTAATATAAGTTCTACTGGCTGCACATATGAGAGTAGCGAGTGCTTAAAAGCACACTATGTAGTAATCAATTGAAATAGTCCAAAACCTGATTCTATATTTTGTCCAATTCATGACAACAAAACCCTCGTAAATATTATTCAAGACCCAGGTATTAACCATCCCCATCCACGCATCTATCCTCTATTCCTATCTTTTCCACTCCCCCTTTATCCCCTTCAACACCGTCACAATCTCAATCCTCCCATCCCAAACTGGGTAAACAACCACCGCCAAAATAGCAAAGAAATGCCAGATAATCGCCATCACAATCCATCCGCTGAAGAAACTCTTCGTAAAAATCCAGTCGCGGTAGAGTGGTATCGGCCACAAAACAATCGTGACCAAAACATTGACCACAAAGAATACACTAGCAATTTTCAGCCACTTATTAATGTGTTTTATTATCTCGTCTCCGAATGGGTGGACCACATCGTCAAGTGGAAGTTGGGAGTTTGGTGTTATAGAAGGAGGAGAGGGAGGGCCGGCTTCATCTCCGCTGGTGATGTAAGATTCTTTCTTCTTTCAATCTCCCGCATGAGTGACTTGGTTAACACCTTCACTACTGGGGATTGTAGATGTCAAAGAGCTATTTGTTTGGCTTTTGTCCTCAATCAGTCCAATTCTCAAGAATTCGCGCCAATCGAACTTGCTCGGCCAGATCGACGAAATCACAACTGAGTATATTGCCGGCGAGAAAAACGAAACGATGGCTCCATATAACCCCGGAATCTGCACCTGCGTCGTTTTGATATTCAAGGCACCAGACCAATACCACGAGAGACTGAGCCAAGTAGCTACACCCGACATCAAACCCAAAATCGGTGATATAATAGCTGCTAGCTTTGTTTGTCGCGACCAAAGAAGGGTGAAGATCATGGGAAGGATACCCGGACAAGCAATAATGGGACGGAAGTACGTTGACCAGTTATTTGTCGCCCCTGCATATTCGAGCATAATAGCAAAGCCAGCCATGAAACAACCATGGAATACGACGCCCCAATGACTGACTTTTAGGGTTTTGCGATCCGAGGCCGCAGGATTGATGTAGGTGCGGAAGAAATCGAGAGAGATGATACTACTAACTGCAATCATGGATGATGAAACAGTACTTGTGATGGCCATGAACACAAGGACAAGTAGACCTGTAGTTGCACCTTTACCCAATAAGGAGCGAAGAACGTACGGCATTACCATCCCGGAATTTACTTGTGTCATGGTTAGAGTATTGGGATAGTCAAACCAGATGGGAGTCTTCTCGATTGCGCGTGCGCTAAGACCAATAATGGTTCCTGTGCACCATGGGATTGCGATAATGACGATTGAGACAAGATCATACGCTGGAACTGTCGAGTGGACTTCGGATGCGAAGGATTTTTGCCAGAATCCGGTATCCATGAGGACAAGAGCAAGATTACCGAATTTTAGGACGAGACCAAACAAGACGGCTGTTGAGGTTATTAGAATGACACTTTAAAGTAGAAAGAAACTTCGCAAGTTTGTAGATTAAACTCACCGCTCTTGGACTTCATCGTCAAAAGTGAACCCTCATAGTTGCCGGAAATATAGTCATCCGTGGCCTTCACTTTTTCATAGAGACCTGATACACCCCCAATGTGCTCATTGGTCAGAACAGCTAGCGAGAAGTAGATCAAAAGTATCAAAGCAACAGTAGTATGTAGAAAGTCTGTCAAAAATGTCGCTTTCAACCCTCCCACGGCCGTATATATGACAACTACAAACCAACAGAGTCAGTATCCACTTTTCACCATTCCCATTCCCCTCATAAATTTCATCGGCATTACTCACCACCAGCTGGAATCAACACACATGCAGCAACGACATGCATACCCGTCATCCCGGTAACCAACTGCGCACCCGCAAGAATCATACTCCCACACCCAAAAATATTATTGATAAGATTTAGCACAATAAAAATCCAATGCGCATAATTTCCATATCTCATTCTGATAAATTCAAGCGAAGTATGTGCATACGGAACCCTCAATTTCGCTACAATACCCAGCACAGCCATGAGCGCAATTTGGAACGAGAGACCACTGGCCCACCAGATGGGGAGGGCTATTCCCCATTTATACGTGTAGGCAGCTGAGAAAACACTCTCGTTGATCCACATCCTAGATGTATCAAGTTTGGTTAATATTGGATTCTCTCGGGGTGGAAACGGTAGCGAAGTATGTACTTACCAGCTTGAGAATACGGCAGAAGCTGTGAGTCCGGTGCCGACAGAACGATTTGCTACCATGAACATTTCGGATTGATCGCTGTCTTCCGAGAGATATCTTTTTTGGATGCGAACGGCTGCAAGGATGATAAGGCAGAAGAGGATTGATAGTCCCACGATGATGCCATAGCCGTCGGCTTGGGTAAGAAGTTGTACGGCCATTTTGAAAATGAAAAATGCTTAGCAGTCACCTAGGAAGTCTTGGGTAGTCTTGGATGTATAGTATATATACCATTGTCAAATATATGCGGGCCAGATCTAGTCTCCGAAAACATGGGTGATGTGAAAATTGACGCACATGTTATCATCAATCGCAATGGCCACCATAAATTACCATGCAAATTTAGATAAATGACTACCGTGATATATGGCTCACTCTTGATTGATTATTGGTCGATATTGGTTTTTATTCTTCGTGATACACAAACTGGGTGGGATCAACGAATTGCGTTCATGCAGCTAGTGAGCACGCAAGATATACCAAAGCACCATCATCACCCCGGGATAAGATATTGTGCATTAATCAGTGCGGCTTCATATCAGAAATCGGAACATCATTAATGATTGGGTAAATTCCGGTAAAGATAAGCTTGTGGAAGACAATTTGGAAAGTTGAAGCTGGGTGATGGATTTCCAACTAGAAAGGAAGTACTTTTCTTTCAGAACCAACTGGTCGTTACTTTTCGCCAACGTCTCCAGCACTAAATCTTCGGCGAGAAAAAAGGAGTAAAGTTGACGAATGAGAATCCGAGCGGTATAAAATGAAAATTAATGAAATAAATATGGAAAGCCTTTTCGTATAAACTTGGAGCAGTATGATCGCAAGTATAAGTATTTTGTTTTCAATTACACGCTAAGCATTATCATATTCAAGGTTCCTTAGAGTTCAGACAATAGTCGCCCAATCTCCAAGGTCTGATGAAGCAATGATTTGAGTTGTATGTGTCCCGACGATGATGTAGTCTTGCGCGATGTAGACTGTTCGTTCCTCAAGCTAAAAACTACCATTCGTGCCCTGAAACTTTGCTGAGAACTCATAGCCTTAAAAAGTTCTGTATATTCATGCAGAATACCACGAGATCGCTACCCACTTCAAGGGGCTTATCTTAAATCATTTTTTCGGTCATCCAGTCCTTTGGAACTATGCTCCACTCTAGAACCCATCAACTTTAAGGGGCGCGCCTTGAATGGACCACACATCAGTCGCAGAGCATCATTGAAGACGAACAAATTTGCATGGTTTATGTCATTAAGATATCCTCTCATAATAAACTATAACGCCGTGAAATGCTCCTTGGGTATTGAACGCCGTTCTATCGATATGTGTAAATTAAATTCTTCCTGCACTTCTTCCTTAGGCCGGGGGTGTTTCGTGCACAACGACGAGTATGTATTTTGTATCCGGAACAATCACAAGCTCGTGTTTCTTCGTTCGTAGACGCAGGAGCTTAACCTCATCCTAGTATTTTGTCAGTTTGGAATTACCATATCGCAATTCGATTTCGACGAACCTCAACATCTAGTCCTTGTACAAGTCCCCCGGCTGATTTCGCAAAACTCCATACCATGGAAGCTAATTCTTCGATTCCTTGGCTCTCTGTGTTGGCCGCTGTACTCGAATCTTCTGTCGAAGCACCGGTATTATTTGATCTAGAGGTTGAGCGGAAGGCTGAAAACGATCCCGAGTTCTGGATGATGGTACCGCTGGAGGCTTCAAGCACCAGTGTCGCCTCTACCCCGGGTTTCTTAGAGAGTCGTGCTAGAGTCTCTGCCAAAGCTTCTGCACCGCTGCCCTTCAATCGCTGTTAGTAAATACTTGCAAAGAATAGAGTTCAATATAACGTACAGTAAGCTGGTCAGTCATCTGAGGCATATTTGTTAATGTAGGACAATCAGTGAGTTGTGAAAACAAATGGGTGCTGTAAACAATATAATGATACTCATGTGCAGGGGTGGTATCGGAGCGCGGCGTAACCAGTTATTCCGGGATGTTAGTTGGGAACTTTTTTATTTTGCAGTTTCCAAATTATTTCGGAGATATCACTTTCATAATAGTAATTATTCGCAATGGGTTCAAGTGCGAGAAAAAAGAGGGAAAAGAAGAAGGATTTTCAAGTAAGGATGCTATCGCCTATTTCTGTTTACACAATTGACCCAATGTCCTTAGAAAGTAAAACTTCGAGTTGGCAAGACTAAAGCAAAAGCCGACAACTTTACAGACACCAGTTTCAAGTCCAAATCAATTGTTGTAAATCAACAATCTCTTACAACTGCTGCACCTTCGAATGTCGTACAATTCACTCATTATCTCTCATTGGCATCGACCTCGAAATCAGACACTCAACGAAAGGATGCGCTCGCATATCTTACAACTCAACTCTCTTCTCAACCCGTGAACGAATCAATACCCCTCCCAACTGCTGTTATTCTCCCGAAACTACTCCCTTTAATACTTGATGGAAATGCCTCTGTGCGAACACAGCTCCTCAAATTCCTTCGACTTTTACCACCTGCAGATATCGGTGATCGAGCCGAATCCGCCTTACTATACACAAGAGCTGGCATGACACATTTGGCCACCGAAATCCGAGTAGACGCTTTGGCTGTATTGGAATGGCTTCTTCAAGTTGCAGGAGAAGATGTAGTTTCATGTCCGGGTGGGTGGGTGAAAACATTGAAAAGTTTCATGTCAATGATAGGCTGGACTACAAGTAGCGCAACGTCAAAATGGTCATCTGCAAGTAGAGTTAGTTTTGGAATAAGTAGGGCTAGTTTTGAGAAGTCAGGGAAAACTCTTCCAAGACAGTTAATGGTGCTTTCCCAATTCCTCAAGGCTGGGCTTGTGGAACCGGAAATGGTTGTGCAGCCTACTACGAGTGGGGATAATTTCCCGCTTTTCGATGTCGAGCGACATATGATACCTTCTAGAGCGAACGCATATGCGCATCTCAATCTATTTGGGTCATCGAGAGATGAAGAAGGAGAAATGTATATTGATAGGGAAGATCGTCAAAGAGTTTTCCACAAAAGATTCGAGGCAGATTTACTCATAGGAGTAGAGCATGCTAAGAGGGAAGCAGGTGAAGCTGGCAGAGCTGCAGCAGTTCTCACCAAAGTTCTACGGGATGGTATGAATGATTATAGTGGCGTTGATGATACCCAATAAAAGGACTTCAAGGTGGAGTTCAAGGTGTTTTACTAGGATGTTGCATACAATGCTGTTCAATTCATTTCATCCAATCTCTCATTTCTTCATTTCCCATCATGGTTCTGGCGTATCACTCATTTCTATTGTATATGTACCTAGTGATACGCCAGACTCAAAAAAGGTGGCATATGACTCTCGGAAGTACCATCCAATTTGTCGTTCGATAGAAGCGACATCATTCTTCTGTAGCTTGGTTGTGCCCAAAGAAGCTACAGGGGCGAAAAAAGTATATAGACTTTAGCAATTGCAGAATTCCTTGCAAACCTCAGAATTATCCCAAGGAATGTACCTGACAATGAAGAAATTTCGATGTTGAGAATCCCTTGATATATCGATTTCGTTTGTGATCTCTCCGGATCTATTTGAAATGCTGCCTCTATGCGAACTGACGAATCATTTGGAATATTCAATAATGATGAGAGGTTCCTAGAAAGATTCTAAGATGCTTTATAGTACTTGAAAGATCCAGACAGACAGCTTAAACACTAACACAAAGAAAGTTAGACCAAATGCACCCCACCTTCCGGAAACGCTCTGAGACCAACAAGACCCACCAACCCACCCAATCGTCATGTCCAACAAACACGCGCTTCACTAGGTAACGATGAAATGGCAATCAATATCAAAACATCACATTTCGAAAGCACCATTGTCAGCTACAGAGTAATTTGTGAGTTGGCCAATTTTCATGATTTCCTTTGCCTATGTTTGCCTTCATTCGGATTTCTTGTCAACAGACCCTGTCCCTATCATGCGTGAACTATGCCAAGCGGTAAACGTGTAGCATTGCAAGGCTGTCACAGCTGGCTTTGAATATCATCTTACCCAGTGGTATGAAACTGGATTTAAAGCTGTTGAATTAGCTTAATGGGCACTTAAAACGTGTTCTTACTCCTTTTCCAGTGTATTCGAACCGTATTTCTGTTGGCACGACGCAAATGCAAGTGCTGCAGATTCCCGAGCTCTTATAGGCTCATTATCCCAACCCTTTTCCACGCGATAGCATTGTGTTACTGACCAACTATTGTAGGTTAATTTAATAATTATCTTAAGCATCACGCCTTTCTCTCTCTCTTCTTTCCAGAGGCGTCACATGACTCTTGATATCTCTGATATTGCACTTGGTCGGTGACTCTTTTAAGCTGGTTCTTACAGTCATATACTTTCCACTCAATCTTGTACCTTGAATGTGATTGTCAGATTTGATTCCGGACATCTTCACAAAAAGAAACTGCGACACAGTGAGCACTTCTCAATACGTATCCAAGAACATACTGTCTTTCATTATGACAAGAGTGGAAATCAAGCCAGGCTCGCCTGTCGAGAAAAGGCTAATAAAGAATGAAGATTCTGGAGATGAAACTCTACAACTGGATTTACCGGATATCGCAGAAGATAGTATTTTTGACGACGTAGATGTCGAGGACGAAGAGTCAGAATATGTGGATGGAAATTTTGAAGGTTTGGTCTTCATTAATGGTATTGAACACTTTGTTTGTCCAGGTAAGTTTATTAGTGGAATAGTGTATTAGTGCCTGCTAATGGAGACATATAAGGGTTTAAGATCCGACAGCTTCCTGCACCAATGATCGTTAAAAGGTCTTTAAGAATGCTCTATAATACCATCGTCAAGGGGAATCTAGTATTAGATCCAAACTATCAGAGAGCTAGCGTGTGGGACGAAGGACGTGCTTCTACTCTTATTACTTCAGTGTTGATGGGATATTTCATTCCTCCAATCGTTCTTAATGTCCAAACAGTAATCAAGAAATTGAAAGACGGCCGGAAAGAGGTAAAGCACATGCGTATCTGTGTTGATGGAAAGCAACGCTTGACATCGCTTTTTAAATTTATGAGCGGAGAGATCGGCTTTTTGGACAATTCACACCCGCCAAAAAAATGGTACTATTGTCATCCAACTGTCAACGGTGTATTGGCACCGACTAGCAACAGAAACATATGTCCAGATGGATTGAAGAAGTTTTTCGACGAAAAGGTCTTCTGTTGCTATGAGTACGACCATTTAACACAAGAGACTGAAGAAACTATGTTCCAGCTTGTCCAGCGGGGAATCGCTTTATCGCCAGCCGAAAAAATGAGAGCAATGTCTACTGAGTGGGCTAGATTCACCCGCATATACGAGGATGATTATGCTATGGTGGTCAAATGTAAGTCCCCTGTAATTTACGCGAAGGACATGGCTTACATGTTATTAGTATCAAAGCAAAGCCGTGCATCAGGCTTTCGTCTTATCCTCACTATATTTACGATGATTCAAGAAGTTCTTTCTGGATCAACCAACGGTCGGAGGAAAAGAACTGTGCCCTCACTCCAAGCCAGCCCTCAAGCACTTATGCGTGTCCTAGAAGATCCAGAACCAATATCCATGGGTCTCAAGCTCGCTTTCAAGGACGTATTCGACAGGTTTGAATCACTGATCAAGTTATCATCCACGAAGTTACCAGACGGCCAATATGAACTCCAAAAGAATTCGGTATTTGATCCTGCTCCTGAATTTCTAAAGGAGCCAGATGTAAACCACGTCCGCACTTTTTCACCACTAGAGTTAGTAGCCACAGGGATTTTAATATCATACTATAAAGATAGGCGATCAGATGACGCTCTTCTTTCAGACATCAAATCCTTACGTCGCTTCCTACGATTGAAACATAAAGATCTACGAGTCAACGCTCAATGCTGGGCCACGGCATGGGAATTTATCTCTGAACATATTCATCGGAATCCCAATTCCCAAAACAATTTTGCACTCCGATTACAATCGCATCGAGAAAAGAATGGGACTGATATTCCTACAGAGAGGGGTTTAAGGAGAGCAAGATCAAATTCGGATTCTAGTGCGCTGTCGAGCTTAGATTCGTTGTTCGAAGCTGAGGTTGAGGGGGATCGAGATGATTCGAGTGAGGGCCCAGGGAGTAGTCCTTCCGTGGCCAGTTCGAGTAAGAGGATTTTAGTTGACTCCGCTACAAACGGATCTTCTAAGAGAGTGAAGAGGTAATCTTGAATCATTGGCGCAATGTTTCACGCTGGTTGTTCTCTTAATAAACTGTCTGACGGGAATTCCGGTTGCTGCATTTTTGGGATCTATTCTGCCGCATTCTCTCACGGGTAAAGAGTGTTCTCATCAAGGCTTGGCACGATGGGTAGACTAGAGGTGAACTTTGTTTGTGGCGGTTTACAGCAGGGCATCAGGAAAGGTGTATATGATAGAACTTCAACTTGATTATTGTACGATAGATACAGAGCTTTGGTTAATCAGGATAATACGTAAAAAGTTTGAGCTAATTGTAATTATTGTCTTCATGTGAAAAACGTGTGTCATTTATTGATCTACTTTCAGCTAGGCGTTGTAACTAACTCGATATCAAACCCTTCGGTCCCGTCTTGTGAAAATTGGATCACAGATCGATTACTCATATAAATTTTAGCAAGGACATGGAAGATTGCAGTTTAAGAGAAGATACATTAAGCAAGGTATAAACAACTACCAAAGTTACTAATGCACATATTCACACTTATCATCAATCGCTCTCATAGCAATACCCTAGCTTCATAGCTCCCAGGAACCTCCCAATCCTAATCCCTCAACCGCCCATTCCTTCCATCCTTTCTTTTCTCCTACCAATCTCACTTTCTCCCACTCTTCTCTCTCGACAGACCTCCACTCCTCAATCGGTATCCAACCAATATACGCGCGATCCCCAAACCCTCCTATCCAGTAGATCTCCTGCACAACCAAGCGAACCCACTCACTATGATGAATATGGTTACCTGGTAACCAATATTTAGCATCGGGATGAGTATCGACGAAACATTGTCTTAATTCTTGTTCTTCTGCAGGCGAAGCAGTGATGGGTTCGAAATATCCCAGGATACTAAACCGCGGTTGATTTGCTGCGGAGAATGCGAATGGGTCTGGCTTGGATGATATGCGGGATTTTGGAGGATAGGGAGGAGTCCAAGATAGGGAAAGGGAGATATTTGGGTTTGAGACTGCGTTTTTGAAGGTGGTTGCTATGCTGAGAGCGAGGATAGTAGGATTGTTAGTTGTCGGTTCACAGTCAGCTATGTAGTCCATAAGACCGATGGGGATGTTTTGGAGATTGGAGGGTCGGTTCTCGGAAGTTGATGATGAGTTGGGGAAGATGGTCGAGAGAGTTCCCAGTGGCGTCAGATGGAGAATGCGACGGGCGAGAATGGCGCTTTCGCGGGATGTAGGTATGCGATTTGTAGATTCGGAAGAGGATGGATTATCAATAACGTTCTCTGGAGGAGAGATGGCGCTTGGTATAGATGAACTGCTTGTAAGTTGAAGGAGAGTGCTCAAGAGCAAAGCTCCCAATGGAGCTTTTGAGATGTGCATTGCGAAAGAGCTTGAGGAAACAGAACAACGTGTGGAGGTAATAGATACCAAATGAAGATATATTTATATGATAAATGCTCAATAGAAAATCAACATTCACTATGTAATAGTTACATAATGAGATGGTTTGTGACCTTACCGCTGATGGGATGTGATGAGACTTATGGGCAAACTGGATGATATGCCGAAACTCGGAAGGGGTTACGGTGATAACAATGGATCTGATAACGATAAGATCTCTTGGCGTTCATGTGACTGAATGTCTTAACACAGCTCGCTATCAACTTGAATCTGTACCTTTAGAGGCGGGAAGTAAAGAATAACATTCCCAAATTTTTGAGATGCGTACAGCACAGCACAGTACAGTGTGAGGACAATCATACGAGCTTATGTATTGATTAATGGAGGAAATAAATTGATATATTGATTGGGCATATTCCTGTTGGATTATGGTGTTCTTCTGCGTAAGAAATGAGGAAAGAGAAGAGAAGAATTCTCAGTGCAATATATAAGCGTCACGTGACTTTTATGAAGGGCTGCCGAATTTCGAAGCCCTAGCATTTTTAGTGCGAAACATCAAGCGACGACGCTAGAGTAAGCAGCAAAGAAAGAGTATACTGACGCATCTCACGAATCCATCGACAACCCAACAACTCAGCAACCGCGTACGTATACCCATATTATTTCATCAAATCTACGGTTCCTGCCATCTCTAGAATCGCTCGCAGATTCTCAAATTGATTTCCTCATCGCTGCGAACCCGATCTATTTGCATTTCGAGAAGAACATCACCGCTTACATTTGCCACTTTTACAGTTATCGGAAATATCAATCGACAATATCCCGATAAACCGCAATCATGGGAAAGGTTCACGGATCCCTCGCTCGTGCCGGAAAGGTCAAGTCTCAAACACCAAAGGTACGATTATTTTGATATATTTCTCGATGGAAGTCATGGAAACCAAATTGGGCGGATTGGAGTGGCGAACAAGATCTCCTTGGGAGTCATTCAGGCATCAAGATGGGAGATTGGAAATGGAAATGGAATATTTTGGAAGAATACATGATCTTGATGAATCAAATCATGCTAATACGATGTTACAATTAGGTTGAGCCACAAGAGAAGAAGAAGCGCCCTAAGGGACGTGCCGCCAAGAGAGAGAAGTTCGTTCGTCGTTTCGTCAACGTTACTTTGACCGGTGGCAAGAGAAAGGTTCGACAATACCACACACATCATCGAATTCAAGATGGTTTGCTAACCCAGGAAATAGATGAACCCCAACCCAGGAGCTTAAATAACCAAAAATTGATGGATGGGGAACAAGAGGGGCGTTGCTTGTTACTATACACAAGAATTTCACCACGATGGGTTTACGATTACGATGCAGGAACTAGAGAATATCTACTTCAAGTTCGGACGAGAATCCATTGGTTGGAGGAAAAGCAATCTTCTTTAATGGGCGTATATGTACATCTGAGGAAGTGGTTTGCTGCTGAATTGAGATCAATGTAATCTTGATCTTTCTCCGTCTCAATACTTGTTCATTGGTTTCTACAGATGTGATGTGATATTGCGATGTTTTCTTACGCTGCAGAATGTTGAAGGCCATGCACTGGGTGGCCCATTTGTACGAGGCGCTGATCGAGGTCATGAAAATGGCTATGGGCCGGCCGTCGGTCAAGGGATATTAGAGATTCTGCCCACAAATCTCGGTCCCCTATATGTCAAGCATCTGACAACAATCAAAAAGTTTCAATGACTTCCTCACATTTCTCCTTCGGTGTTCTGAACACAGATCACCAGTACATAATGCAAATGTAGCGGTCATATCACCAGTTAAATGAAATATTGGCAATGAAGTTATCCTGTCGCGTCCATTGCGTCTCAACTGAAATCGCTTGTGAAAGATAACGAGCTGTCAAAAGATCCTCAACTTTACTTGACTGCAGCTTTTTATGTTGTTCTCAGATCTCTGTTTAGCGTTCCTTATGTCCTTTCCAGTTATCTATCCCATATTTACAACAACTTAATTCGTTTCCTTAATACTTGACGAGATCAAAACCTTGGTACAGTTGCTGATTGGTTCTTTGATCGCTATTGTACAATGCTAAAACATTGAGGATGTGAGCTTCGACGATTTTTATCTTCGTGTTCATGTTATATTTTCTTCCAAGATAAACGAGCTAGAAGGATTGTCTCTTCGTTTGTGGAGTGTGTATAAAAACACCGAGCTATGCTAAGATGCTGTAGGAGATCGCACACCAGAATGTTATGTTCTCTTGTTTCTTTGGATGCATGTATGACTGATGATTGTTATGAAAATCTATAAGTATGATAGACGGAACGGGCAGCGGTACCTGTGCCAGAGTTATTTCGGGTAGTAAACACTTCATATTACCTGTCTTTTAGATTTTTGCTGAGCATTCAACCTTCCTTCTCGCAAATGATCCAGTTGATTATAGTTTTATGAATCTTTCTTCGTTCAAAACATATTTCGTATCGTATTGTCATAATTTAATAAGACAAGAATTATATACTAGTATAGCATACTTGCAATGCACCAAAGTCGATTTGTCTTTCGGATCGATGGAACGAGGCTGGTGCTCACTCATCTGAGACGAGATAGACGCCCGCATGCTTTCTACGAGTAGCGAACATCTGTTACTACCAGGCTTTTGTCTAGTGAACGACACCAAGTGAACGATATCGGATTTTAGCTACAAAAGTGTAGATATCATACCTAGATACAAATACTATCTCGACTTAGGTGAGATATATCAATATTGTTAGAAGATCCGGAAGATCTGTGACCTATAATCACGAGACTAGGCGCCCCTGTGTCCTGAGACAAAGTCGCGTGTAGTGTACTTGCTGTTCCTTAACGGTGTCATCGAGTACGAACACAGAGATATGGGCTGGATGTACACGTCTCTTGTATCTTATATGAATCAATACAAGAATCTTCACGATAGGCTTCAAGGGGATATCCCATGTGTGTCAGTCAGGCGAGTATTCGAAGAAGCCTCAGAGAAGGAGATTTAAATGGTGCGCTATTAGAGTTGAAAGAAGAATTTCGACCAGAGGTATCGAATCTTTGAACGTGGATACGCACCTTGGATTACAGATTGAAAGTCTTGGGACACGGGAGTAGCATAGCGCGGCCAAAAGTGACGTCTACATCGCTTCAGTTATCAGGCACCTATAATCATCCCAAGATTGGAGTAAGGATCTATAAGATTTCGTTGGATGAGGAGAAACTCAAATTCGAAAGGACAAAGTAGAGAAATATACTACATTGGATTGGATAGAGATTAAGATGATATCATATAAGAACACATCAAGCCTTCTTATGTATTTGTATATAGTAGAACGATAGCAAAAGAATGAAAGAGATGAAAGAAGAGTAACCCAAGTAAATAAATAAACAGTTCGAGAAGATTTTCAACAACTTTCCAAATAACAAACCAATCCTGGCTGGATCTGTTTCTCTCCGCCCAATCAATCAATCAATCAATCAATCATACATAACATGAAGAAAGTGAAAGAAAAGAAAAGAAAAGAAATAGCAAACTAGCTAGCCAGCTTCGAGTGAGTAACAACCCCAACGCAAACCTCCACGTTCCAACAAATCTACAATTTGCTATTTCTCAGAAAATACGATATACAAAACAACATAATATAAGATACGATACTATATCAAAAATAACACAAACACCACCACGCAGTCCGCGCAGCAAACTCTACATCTACACCTACATCAATCCAAATTTCAAACACAAATCCAAACACAAATCCAACAGAAACTCCCAGCACCACTTTACTAGCTAACCAACCCCAGATCTGCACTCTGCAATCAGAAACCAAATATATATATAACAGCTCCTCCGGAGAAACTTGCACGTACCTACTAGCTAGTAGGTATACAATGAATGATGAAGAAAAGAAATCCAGCAAGATATCCCAGCTCACCTGAATAACTCACCTCGCCTCCTCCCCCTTTTGCTCTCTCAATTCTTCAGTCTTCGCGCAATTTGTGTCTAATCTATGCCCTAGAGAATGGTAGGTACGAGCATGGGATCGAGGATTAATAAGGATGTCATTCTCTTTATTAATCTGATGATACGTATCCCAAAATCTTTGCTGTCAATATATGTACTGTATATCTCTTACTGTTAAAGATACCCATTAACTTTCAAGAACTTTAAAGATTAACAATCCTCTCTCTCAACCATTGCATTCACCATCGACACATCCAAATCAAAGCCAAAATCAATCAATCAAATGAATTAAGATCATATTATGCTCCAACTACCGCTATCATAGTATCTCAGCTGTCTTCTTTCCTCTCTCTGTTGTCTCGCTGTGCACTCTACTACATTGCCATTTCCATTCCCATTGTGATTGCGATTCTAGCCAACCATCCAAGCGCAACAACCGAATCCAGATTCATCAGCCCAGTCCAGGCCCCTCCCTCCAATCCCCTGAATCCCTCCAGCACAGCCAGCACGCTCTCCTATCTTTCCATACCCCCCAGAAACAGAAATCCCTATAACGACCCGTCTATTCGGATATCAAATCACGTCATTAAAGGACCCCTCAAACCCTTGATGCACTGCTCCGACAGAAAGACCAAAAATCGATGAACAAAAACAAGAGCAAAATCGAACCAAGCCAAGGCCAACCCTTATCATATGCACCCATACGTCAAACAACCCAGTATAGTTCATATCCATCATCCGTATCTGCCGCAGATAGCTCGTGCACAAACACAAATACCATGGCCATAAATCTCTCAACTCTCAAAATCTTTCAAGCACAATGCAAAAGAAGAAAAATCAAATTCGCACAATCAAAGTTTCATTTCTCTCAATCCTCATACGTGAGCTAGGGGATCGAACGATTAGAAAAAGTAGAAGGAAAAGTAACATGATATCAAAGCTCTTAATGCTGGAAACAGAAAACATAAAAGCAAATTTCAACAGAGCCTCCCAATATTTCCAGCCCCTTCGTGGGGTATATAACCTGAGATGCATTACGTTGATTCGATCCATTAAGAAAGAAAAAGCATCATCATCGTATCATTTGTATCTTAAAATATAAAGCGCGAATCCTCGCTGGTATCATAAAAGGTCGAGTATAAGTAACTCCGAGGAAGAATCAATTGTAGCCACCAACCCCAGAAAAGATCATTGGAAGGAAAGAACGCCCGGTGACGTCACTGGTAAAGAGAATGACAAAGAAGCTCAATCAGAGAGTCAATCAGAGACTCATGGTTAGCCATTCCCATTCTTGAGGACCAGCACCGGAGCTATTAGGTCCATTTTGACCATTCATAGTCATTCCATGTTGTGAGCCTCCCATACCCATTTGCATTCCAGAACCGCCTTGACCCATCATTGGTCTTGCCGGCATACCAAATCCATTTCCTAAGCCCATGGATCCATTGGTGCCTATCAATCCCATACCAATAGACTTTGCAGCCTCATTGCTACCAGTAGAAGCTTCAGGCGAATCAATATCCATGCTCTCAATTGCACTAACACTTTTGCTATGTCTTCTTTGTCGCTTAGGTACTGCGTTTGATCGAGGCATACTAGAAGCTGCACCAGGACCGGGTGTTGCTTTCGGTGGAGCAGCTGCAATAGGAACCACACCCTTACCCCCGCTGACACCTGTTGTGCCTGAAGAAGAGCCCGCAGAACCATGATAGGAAGTTGGAGTACTGCCTGCAGTGCTTCCTCCATTTCCTAATGAACCTGTAATTGAAGGGGGGCTAGCACTCTCATTTGCATTTCTTCCGTGGCTGCTAGTAGGTGTTGTGACTTGAGTTTGCGGGGCTGTGCTGACCATACTTGTTGCTGCAACTATCGAGTTCTTTCTAGTATTGGGTCCGCTGCTCATTGTGCCTATTTTCTTAGAAGCTCTCGTTGAAGCGCCACCTGAATTACCAATCGGAAGTGTAGCACCAGATCCTCTATTTCGCTTCTTGATGACATCAGTTTTCAAGGACAAGGGACGCACAACGCCGTGGAGCTTAAGGAAGAGACCGCAGGCATTGCAAAGTGGGTGACCTTCAGGGTTTCGTCTCCAGAGAGGGGTTGTTTGTGTAAAACAATTCGTACAAGTTGTTGGTACCCCGTTATCTCCTTGACCAGCTGCCGCTAGATTGGTAGTCGAACCATGCTTGGATCCACCGGGAGATCCTGGTCTGCTGGGTGCTACTGACGAAAATCCTGACATGTTATTGGTATCTGGTGGTGAGTTTGATGCAGAAGGTCCTGAGTTATCAAACATGCTATTCTGGCCGAGAAGTACTGCATTTGGTGTCGAGGCGGTTCGAGGAATCTTTTGTCTTCTGTCATTTCTTGAGCGGTTATCGGAAACGGATTGAGTAGAGCCGTGATGTCTCCCGAGGGAACCACCAGATCCATCCCACTCTAATGGTGACGAAACCATTTCTGTTCCTCCAATGGTGACTTGTTTTCTTGGTGGCCCTCCTGGATATCGTGCTGCCTGAGTATTGAATTGCCCTGACAAACTAGCATCCCACTGCAAGCTACCACTTCCATGCATGTCCATGTTTTGGTCGTCCAAAGGCGATTGGGCAAAATCATGCTGTAACATGAGTGTTCGATCGGCAAAAGCTTGACTTTCATCATCCTCATTGTCGGAATCGGCTCCAAATGAAAACATATTTTCGTGGCCAATCTGGACACCAGGAGATCGCACAGGATGATCGGGTTGGAAGACCTGAGATGGATCTATGTGTTGTGACAGATTAAATCCACCGGCCGAGGCAAAGGAGTTATTCGTGGGACCGGAGGTTGTCACTGCAGTGAACATAGATCCTCCGTTGCCGTTGTACATATATTGAGGTGCCATAGAGTTGGAAAGACTTGAAGGCCCTTGATTGAAAGTATGAGGGCGTTGGTGTCGCATATTCATTCCGTGTGAGAAATACATTTCCTGTCCCTCTGGAATGGGCTGAGGAGTAGAGACTGTAGAAGGATAAGCACTTCCAGGAGGAGAATAATAATCGTTTGAGTTCAAGGAGGAAGATGGCATCGAAGCATTATTGTACATTGAAGAGAATGGTCCATGGGGAACGAGGGGTGAATGGGAGGGAGAGAAGTTGAAGTTTTGTTGGAAGGGACCTGCTGAGGTGATAATCGGGTCATTGTCCATGTTGAAAGTGTCTAGTTGAAATGGTACACCTGGCACTCCGTGGTTAAATGGTGGGTGGGATTGGTTCAAAGAATATTCTTGGAGATCATCGGGGTCATTTGGAATCATTATGCTGTTGACTTGCGGCGAAAAATCGGCCGGTCGTTTGCGGGCCTGTTAGTTTTATCAGTCTCCAACCTTGATGGCGCTTAAGATGTGATTTAAATTTAGAACCGTAGGAAGTGAAAAAAAAAAAAAAACTTACACGTCGCTCATCGATACTTGTTTTCCTCACATGTCTCTGCACGTAATTAAACTCTTCGTTGCTTCGAGGAGCGTGATGAGGAACTGGGACAGATTGTGGAACCGAAAACTGCTGTGTAGATTCTTTCCGCATTTTGATAGGTATCGCCGAAGCTATAGAGTTAGACGATCTGTCAATTTCTTTTTTCGTAAGTTCCGGGGAAGGCGACGTGGCGATTCCTGTTGGTGTGGATATACTGTCGGAAAGGATATAATCGTCCAGATTCATGGCATCAGAAGTGTCTACAGTGTTTTGGTCTGTAGACTTCCTCAGCTGAGCAATTCCACTTGGTCCAGTTAAAGTCTGATTTTGTTGAGATAATCTATTGAGATATTGTTAGGTTTCCTCTTTAAATGATAAGGACTCGTCGAATTCATACCGAGCATTTTCTTCCTCCTGCCTGCGCTTTCGCAGATTCATTGCCATCATGCGCCATGTCAAGTTCTCCAATCGCTCCTGGTTTGGCAGAGTCTTTTTTGTTTTACTGTATAACTTCCAGATCTGTGTTGCCAGAGGATCTTTCTTTTGCATCTCATCCGTGTTATCGAGCTCCTCGCCGGCAGAGCCATCTTTCCAAGTCGGAAAGAAACTCTCACCAAGCAAATCATCGCGCGCACGGCTTGGCGCTGGGTGATCCAGTTTGTCTTCCTGAGCTTTTGCGCTCGCGTCAGAGCTCTTAGTTTCGTCGTTAATGCTATCGTAAGTATTCTTTGATTGATTCGCAGATGTCGGGTGAGTAGATTGATTTTCGGGCCTTCGAGGAAATCTATAATCGTGCTGTGTCCCTATCGATTCTGATGATGTAGTATTATTTATTTGCGAGTCTCCACTTGTATGCCAGTCTTCAGACGAGTCGCGGAATCTTTGTAGATACCCCCCACGCTCAAGGTATTGTGCCGTTCCAGGCATTTTGTTGGAGCGACACACCTCCTTCTCGGACGGTCCTCGCCCAATGTAACAGTAATCCCGCAACCGAATCCAATCCTAGGATGCTTTCGCAGAAATGGGCTTATGGCTGTATTCTTCGAATAGATTTGTGTTCTTGTTCTTCTGGGGAGGGGTTGTTTAAATCGAAAGATTCCTCTGAACAAACTCAAACTTTCCGGACTTGCGACGATTGGACGAAGGTTGAACAAATCTAGAGTTGTTTTCAAATATGCACTGTGAAATCCGTGATCCTTTTTTTTTCTTTCCTTGTCAAGCCCAAATGCAACGAGTCAGATGGAAGTGGTGTCGCAAATTTCGGAAATCTTGGCCGAAGATTGGTGGATGACAGACAATTGTTCAAGGGTGTACTTGGGTAGTATTGCACTGTTCTTCTTTTCAGGTCGGTATCCGCCAGATTCCAAAGCCCTGGATCGCGATGAAAGTAAAAAGAGTTGAATGGATGTCTCCGAGCATATACTTGGGTGGGTATATGGATATGGATATGAGTATAGATATATAGATATACAGATGTGTATGTATATATATATGTATATATAAATGTATCGATGGAAGATAATGGTATGTGAGAGTCTTAAAATAAAGTATGACGGTAAATTTGTAATATGAATGTGGGTAGTGGGTTGTGGATTGTTTGTATGTTGGTTGTAATATTAGATAGTGCGGTCTGTAGTGTGTGAGAAGGTCGAAGAAGGTACAGTAGTGAGTAGTAGTGAGTAGCAGTGTCCACCGGTGCTTTAAAGAGAAGTGTGAAAAATGTTCCGATTTCTTTTCTTCAATCTTCAAAGAGACTTTCTTTCTCTTTCTCTTTCTTTTTCTTCTTCTTCTTCTTCTTCTTTTGTGATTGACCAGTGCATCCACACGCTTTCTCGCCTCGTGTCTTGTCTGTCTGTTAAGTACTTTTCCCCTTCCTCTCTCGTTGTCTTTCGCTCTGACTCGAGATTTTGAGCTTTTAAGTTCGTCAAACAAATTTGGATTTAACTTTGGATTTTGAGGGAGAAAGACTTCCAGCAAAGAAATAACGAATCAACTCTAATAGCATGGGATGGCATGGTATTGTATTATTGTCAATGGATATTCCAGGTTCTGTAGTTCCATATGAAAAGTGCTGTACCGTAGTATGATCCGGGTGTATTAATTCCTGTATGCGTATGGCGGAGGGTCAGTGGAGTAGAACTAAATTACTCCCCTCCACCCACTAACAGAAATTGTAGCTGGTCGTACCGAACGAGCAAAGACCTAATATGCTTGCTTCTTTGTGGATATCACTGAAAAGATGGATGGATGGATGGATAGATGGATGGATCATGGACGGATGGGTGTGAAATGTGGATGGAATTATGGATTCGAATTTAGATGAAATATATCATAGATGGAATGGAGGAAACGGGGGAGAGATCAAACATGTTCAACTACACACGAATCTCAAATAGTTGGGTCTTGCGTGGCTATCAGACAGTTCGTATTCACAGTGCTAGAGATATTCTTGCTCGATTTTGGTATGCGTCAAGTACCATCTACATGTAGATATGTCTACATTCCTCAATAAGGTTCTGGCTGTCGATATAACATGTACGGAGCAGATGGTACCGAATTGGAGGCACCCAAACATAGAGTTATAAGCTAGCTAGTATCACATTGATACATTAGCTCTCCTGTCTGTTGATATTCCACAACCTCCATTGGCTCAAGAGGGATTCGCGTACTCGAGTAGAGCACGAATCACGAATCACAATCCCCGATGCACGATTCACAATGCAACTTCGAATCTAGTGTCAATATTAAACAAGGAAAATGGTAGCTGCTGGATGCCGCGTTGGTGGAAGACACAGTACATTGGCATCGAAAAGGCTAAATAGTGAAATCGAAAGGCCAAAAAGCTTCCAGAATCATGAATAAGGTTCAATCATGCCTAGGGAACCCTATTCACGTACAAAAAAAATGAGAAGTCTGTCATGATTCAGGGTTAACAATGAGTGATCTACTTCATCGTGACCGGTGCATAATGCTGTCCACGTATTGATCTCCTCTCAATAATGTAAGGGTATCGTATTTCACGAGGAAAGTGGCAAAGGGTCGTTGAGGGGGGTTACTTTGTGGGTACGATACAATATCCCCAATCTCCAAAACTTGCCTCTCAGCTCACTCACGACTCACGAGACAGAAAGAACGGAGACACTTTCGATTCAATTCTCCCCACAATGGGGACTGAAATAGGATTCAAGGATCATCGCCAAAAGCCCCTACGACTTACTCTATGCTGTATGCTGTATGCTGTAATGTGCTGCGATGCAACAGCTAGGAATTCTGAGATACCTTGTACTTTACTGCTCTGTGATTGCCAGACAAAGACAAAATTGCTGCATGAAGTTACAAGTAGCCTGGTTACTTGGGTAAGATTCTGGCCACTGTATCACCGATGTGATCCGTTGATTTCCATAATTTGATATTGATTTTGCGCCCCTTCTATATACTCGCTTCCCTTCCTCGATACTTGTTCGGGCTTCAACTCATGCAAGATACCTCCCATCCATCTGCACCGTAACAACTACTAGCTAAACGCTCTTGCAGCAAATGGATAAAGCCAAAGTGCGTTCTCGTCATTGCCAAGCTCAAAGAAATATCCCCTTCATGTTCAACGCGACGCAGACCGGATCACACCAATATAAAATTTCATACATAAATTTTGACCCATAAGTAGAATAAGGTTACCAAGCCAGGAAGATTACAGGGCTGTGTTGAGTCCGGGAAAAGGAGAGGGATAAAGTTTCCATTGCACGTAGATCGGTAATGTCCATGATCGAAAGCATGGCGTAAAACTACCTAGATTTCCTGACCATGGAACATATCCGACGTGCTGACACCAGACGGTCCTATTCCAAGAGCATCGAATGGCTGAGAGGCGAGGATTTGAAGCTTGACTTTACCCTGTAATTTTGTCCCGCGCAGCATGGCTGAAATTATGTGGGTGAATCGCGGCACCATGGGCAGTCCAAGTGGGGGGTGTAACTTATAGTGTGAAAGTCACCTAAACGTCGAGACGACAATGGAGGCCACCTCGGTGTGATTTGGAAGAAGGCAGCCGGGAACGAACTATGTTAAAGCCACACGGCTGGCAACAGTACTGGTACTTGGCTATCGTTTTGATTTATGCCCCTCCAAGAAAGAATAAACGTTTCATGCTCGACAGACATCCCTAGTGTGAGTAGATTTATGTGCTTCCATCGAGTTTGATTACACCAAATTGAGTATTAAACATGATTGCCAGCATCACATTTCTCGAATATCACATCCTTATTAACTATAGTGTCATTTATATTTAGTCCCAGGGTTCTACAACTTTTCTGGGATACCATTGCATTGACTGTCATTGGGCAAGAACAGCATGTCTGACAACTTTAAAAAATGTGGTCCCCGTCTAGTTGACATCGGACATAAGATCTTATTTGGAAAGTGCGACTTTACGAAAGTGGGATTCCGAATATGAAATGGAGACTCAACGTGAAAGACAACGTCAGGGTCTGAAGATCCCCGAAATATTTAGAGAGAGGGAGCGAGATCCTGTTTCAATGAAGGAGGAGAAGGAGAGTAGTGACGAGTGAGAGAAAGAATTTGATCCCAAAGTAAGAGCAAGAGTGCAAGAGGTTTTCATTTTGATTTTTCGTCAGAAGACTAGAGAGTGACAAGAATTCATTTAAAAAAGAAAACTCTATTCACAAACTGGAAAGTTAGTTAATTTGATATGTGTGGCATACGGCAATGCTGTGTTAGTATGAATTGATATTTCATCCGGTTTGACCATATTGTGGTTGGTGCATAAGCCTTGTCCACATCAACTCCCCCTACTCGCGTACTCCCCTCATCTATAAACTCTCGTTTGTAACTTGACTTATAATACTCGACACTTTTTGCACAGACGACTAAAGACCAAGTTCATTTGTCTCGGTGCGTATATGCAACATAATATGCAAGTACAACAAGCCTAACTATGAAAAGCGTGTCAAACAATGTAACTAATTCAATTAGCTCAAATCTCGCATGGCATAGAGTTGGTATGGCGCAACTTAGATCACAGTGGGAAGCCGACGATTTGAACGGATTAGGCTTGGGAGTCGAAATTTGGAAGAAAGGTAAGCAATTCAAAATTGCCACAAGCTGTTCCTCTCATTAGTTTCTGCGTTGCGCGTACGTGACAACAGATTTACAATAGACTTGTTCTCGACTTTCGGCGTTATTGCTTCTTAAGAACCAGATCATCGATAAAGCACTGTGAGATCATTTACACATTTGATCTATCCCTTGTCCTCTATATAGAAAGTAATTTGTTCGTCACGAAGCAGATATAATGTTGCCAGTTGAATTTGACGTCAGTACCCCAGTTTGCGCAACGAGCATGCTGATGTCAATAATATCAATCTGGTTGCGAAAGCGGCCTCTCTCCCGCGTTCTCGTGGGGTCCTTGTGTGTTGAGGGGAGTATGGTATGGTTTGGGGGGGGGGGGCTTAGTGGGGTGAGACCTCCCCTCCATGAACAGATCTTAATCGATGCACACAGACTTCATTCAGCCTGAAGCTTTGTGCCCATGATGCCATCCATGATTGTTGATCATGCTTCTAGACATGCAGAGATTTTAAGGACGATGTGACATTTCACCACTATCGAAGTGACATTGTAGCTGGTAACAAACCTAGGCATTTCCTTTTGATATCATGTATCTTCATTCGTCACATATATCTCGGACCGATGGTTTTCCAAAAGTGTGTGCTTAACACTTTCATGCTCGTTCATCTCAAGTGTTTTGAGAGTAGTGATTGGTTGTTTTGACTCTCAAGGGAAGCAGTCGTTAGTTAGTTAATGGATCTTACCGTTAGCACTTAGACGCACACTTTCTTCCTAGAACCATACTTCCGGAGCGGGATTGCAGTAGTAAGTCTAACTGTGTATAGCTAATAGACCGATTTGAAATTCCGAAAGCTCCCGACAGTTCAAGTCGCAATAAAATAATACGGGAATGCCCGAACTAGATCCATTTCTCATGCTACATCTTAAGCCCAAATGTCAAAATGAAGGGTAGCGAATTTCAATGATTGTCATTATTTTGTTTGGAAACCATCGGCCGAAACCCATCATACATGGATGTGCTATAACGGCTCTCGTGCATATGGAATAATAAACCGGGAAATCCTAAGAAGAAGAGCCTCATGCAATCTAGATCAAAGGACCCTTAATATCAGGGTTGACTTTTGGAGCCCTTCGGCGTAACTGTCTAGTATCTTTCGCTTCATGAATGGTGGACGGACGTAGCCGTGGATTCTAAGTAAGATTAAAATCCAGAACGCAAGATATGCGAATTGAAGCTTTGTATAGACCTGCTGGGCGCAGTATAGAGGTTAATTGTACTGTAACATTACCGAAAGTTTCATCGTTTGTCTAAGAAATTTGATTTCTGGATAAATTCCGGTTGTCGCGGCTGTAGCGCAATTTCGTGAATCAGTTGTCCAGCTCTCCATGGGCAACCTTGAAACTACTAGACTACCGATACTACCGACGGAAGAATTAAAATGCGGAAATATACCTAACTTGTTTCTGTGTGGTTTGCACGCGACATTCCACTGACCGTTTGTTGGAAATTAGTACAGTCAGTCCTTCGTAGATGGTTCACTGTGGACTTTGCCATTCCCCCATTTTGGGGATAGACTTGAGATGCCATGTCCACTCATTTGCAGTTGTTTTGCATGTGAAGATCCATCATCGGGTCGTTAGGCGTTCAAGTTAGTGCTTCTTCTATTTTTTGTCTCCTTTGAGACAGACACCAGGATTACCTCGTGCTGGACCCACCGAATTCGGAGCGATTGCGGTGTATTGATCGAAAACAGCGTCGTAAATATACTTGAGACTGTACTGAAATGATAGCGTTGTTCATTCTCCGCACCAATCCTAGGAAGTAACTATTGGTAACCTACTTTCAGACTTCAGTATCAAATTAGCGAAACGACTTTGAAATTTGCCTAGTGATTAGTATAATCCTTGCGTGGGGGAACCATGAAAAGGTTCAAAATGGTGAACAGGCCAGCCATCAAGGATCTTTTTCTGCACGTTCATGGAGTTACATGTGCTCTGCATTGGATATGCGGGGGCAAAGATGAGCGCAACCTAGGATACTGGGCACCCTCGTACCCTGGGAAACGAATCTAAAGGATTTCGAAATGGCTGAGATGATATGCGAAACTGGCAGAACCATTGGATGAAGTTTCCAACATGCGTGGGGGTTCAACAATGCAAAGTCAATTCATTCGAACTGCTGCCCTCGCAAGTACAATCTGAAGTAGGCAATGATTTGATGATACCCACCATATATGTCAAACTAGTTTGGAAGGCTCGGAGAGGTCGTTCGTTGGATAAATTGAGGAAAGAATCGATAGCGGAGGAATGAATTGCCGTTTGATTATTAATTTCCGTACAGCACTTGGTTTGTTGATTGTGAAGATCAAGCGATGGTCCGATGGAGGATCGAGTTATTGCCTTGATAATGTGATATGTCGATAATGGACTTCGTTTATTGCGGTAATTATTGACGGTAGTTGCGGATGCAAGACGTTTGTGTCGTATATGTGTACGACGATTGTACATTTGTGTTCGTATTTGTGTTTGCTTGAGGAGAGGATGGGGATTGGGATGGCGATGGCGAAAGTTCCTTAATATTCATCCATCATGTGACCTTTCCTTGATTTGAGCTCAAAGTCCTGTCGAAAATTTGTCCATCACAAAAAAACCAGACCATGAAATACGATACTTTTATTTCGGTGTGAGATGAGGGCACACGACATCTTATATAACCCCAACTCTAATCTCATCTGCATCACGTCTTATCTATCATCTATCTTTCGTCGGTTTCAACATCGGGTCTACAAATGATACCATCCTGCACAATCTAATCAAGACCGACAAGGTATTTCACATTCCTGGGAAGACTGATTGATTATATCTTGGCCTCTCATTCGGTTCGCGACAACGCTTGTACCCGTCCCTCTATTCCGCTGATAACATAGCTGCCAGATGCTCATATCAAGATGAGATAAGTGAAGATATGCCATTCTATTTGACCATTTGACGTGAATGGGGGAAGGTCGCACAATATCAGAAACGTGGGACCCCAGTAACTCGGGAGATCATTTCCCTCTTATCCTTCGAGATATACACACCCTAATAGGCAACTCAACTCTTTTACATCAGTTTTCTCAATGCCCTCCATTTTAAGGTGTACAAACACACAAGTTTCAATCAATCCTTAGTCATTCATCCTTATGCAGCTTATCTTTCCATCTCCAGCGAATGTCTTTTCACTCATACATCTGATAGTTGTCAGATTGTCCCAAGAGAGGAGGAGTTTAATGCTGTTGGTGAATCAGGAAGCCTCTACTAAGACTTCGTTTCATCAACTCACCTGTTTTGTTTGTCTTGTTTCCTAATTTATCCTGTGGATAAAAAAGTATCGTAGGCGATATGGATTTGATAGGGTAAATGGGATCCGATGCAGCATCATCTGTTTGCCTTATCTATGGCAAAATATCTTGGGATTTATCTCTTAAAGGCGACCAATTCACTCGATTTCCATTGTTACATCCGTTCACGTTTACTATTTCAATATCGTTGACCATCCTTTCATCAACCCGGTGTCAAATTGCTAGCCTAAGGGATTCACGCCAATACAAGTATTTGCCATTTATAGGTCACACCCTACCGTCCGAAATACCTTCCACGAATATTCTGATTGATCAGAATTTGTGCCTGCATCTTTGATCATAATCATAATCATGTTTCAACAAGCCTCTAGTAAGCATTATCAGTTGTGAAGTATATTTTCCATGCGACGATCAAAAAACCTTCGTGCGACGTTCATCTTGTCTGTTTAAAAGATAAATGCTTTGCCGATGCTATTTATAACTATGAGCAATAACAATAATTTATTGTCGTCGCTATAGCTAGTCAAGATTCACCTTCTTTGTTCTTCACATGATCCTCCAAATAAGTCATGAATAAAATAATAAATTTGCTTTGTCTTTGCCCATTCACACAAGTCCAGCTTCAACCTCAAGTTCTTTGATAAAGTCGGTCAAGTCTAGTCAAGATGGCTTTTATAACTGCCATTAGCGGAAACTATGGTCATTCATGGTTTCAGATTTAAGAATACTACATCTTCATGCAATACTACAACCTCATACAATATGGCGATTCTGGACTACTCTTTACAGGTAAACAACGCGGTTTCGGACGCAGCTACTATCTTAGCATCTGCGCCTCCTAACTATGTCATTTCGGTTAACACTGCTACCATTTCGCCGTCGACCGGTAGTAACCTTGCTCCTCCTGAGAGTTCAGTAACTCAATCACCATCAAATTCGTTCCCAGATCCTAGTGTCCTCATTGTTACTACCTTCTCAACAACGACCATTCCGTATGTAGAACCGGTCACCCAAGTTCCTACTCTATCCTCAGTTCAATTAACAACTGAACATGTCGCACCTGCCATTTCATCTACTTCCGTCTTATTCGGCTTTCCAGTAGTTTCTGCGGCACCATCAAGTACTATAAACATCATCCTTTTTTCTACTATACTTCCAAATATCATACCTACATTACTAACGACAAATCCAACTCTTACACCATCATACATAATTCCCACCACTCTAGAAACATCATCTTTCACCCCATCACCACAATCAACACAAGCACCTGCCCCTCTCACATCCACCACGCCACTCCTTACCAACTCTAACTCTTCAACCAGCCACCTCGGAGCCTATATTGGTGGCGCTGTCGGTGGTGCCGCGGTCATCATACTTTTTCTCCTCGCCATCTTCTGTCTTGCCCGCCATCGCAAATGTAAATCCCCTAAACACCATCCCGACCGCCCTGCTTTCATCGGCGGCTATGAACTAAAGTTAGATAAAGTAGGAGATTTAAAACGCGTTGTCCATGAGAAAATAGTCAGGAGAAATACATTCGAAGCGTGGAAGAAGGGTGTTGTACCCGGTCTTGAGCAAGACGCAGATGACATGGCTGGTAAAAGCGAAATCAGTATTAGTTGTGGAACCCCCCGGACTGGATATTCAAGTCCGCTAGGAGATTTTGCGGAAGGCGTGATTTCCCGGGATCCAGATCAGGAGGAAAGAAAATTCGGAGAGGAGCGGAGTGATGAGGATGAATATGCGGTCTCGCCAATTGAGGAGGAGCAGAAGTCTTCAAGACCTGTATCTGGTATTAGTCCGTTGATATTTGAATGGGAGAACAGAGCAGATCAGAGAGTAGATTCAACTACTGGTACGATTGGGCTGGCAATATAGATTTGGGGGATTTACATCAGATATAAGATGCACGAAGAGAAACACATAGACCGAGTGTACATACTGCTATTCATAGATAAGATACAGTTAGCAACTCCAATTCGACGCAGAATACCTTTGGATTCAAAGATATTAACCCATATACGTACTCTCGCAACAGTGATGACCCCCATCCCCATTCCTGTTCCCGATCCATCTCACTGTTGCATTCCGACTTATTTGTTTTGATATGTATAAATATTTTTATTGGAGAAGAATTTTCAACAAACAACACAATCTCAAGCGGCTTTAGCTCACTTGGGAGAGCGCCAGACTGAAGTCCACTTCAGGAATCCAATAGATCCAATCTGTTTATCTGGAGGCACTGTGTTCGATCCACAGAAGCCGCATTCTGCGAGTCGAGGATCACCTCGACTGACATTCTCTTTTTGACATTTCTTTTCTTGATTCCGATCACGATGTTCAAAACACGGTTTTTTTTTTTTTTTGGAGATCTGGGACGGTAGAGAATGTGGGGAGAAAACAATGTGTGAAAAAGGTGGAGATGAAGAAGTAGGGTAGCGCGGATGTGAGACTTCTAAGTGGGGGAGAAGAGGGGTAGGCGAATCGGTATTCTCCTTTATTTTGCCGAGTTTCTGTAGTATCCTAGCGTCGTACTCCGTATGTAGATAAAGGAACTTAATGGCTTGGATTGGATTTTGTTGCTTTTGTACCTCTTTCTAGAGGTTGAAAGTCAATATTTCGGGGTTGAGATTGTAGTTTATTGTGAGTAGTCAGTCTTGTTTTTGAAGCTTTCTTCGAGTTTCGCGAGATTGGCCTGCCATTATTTGAGAGATGTTGACGGGAAGTTTTGTTTATTGAATTTGTATTACTTGGTGTTTGCCATTGCTTATCCAAGCTGGACAGCATCGCCCCAAGTATTTCAGGCATGGGTTAATACGGGTGATGTGGAAGATATGTCGTTGTAGCTTGGCCCTCGAAGACTCTACTCTTGAGGTCTTTGGGTGAAGCTTTACAATTGAGGGTCATGACGACGAGGGAAATTTTCAGATATACGTGTCTGCAAGTTGACGAGATGATGAGCCATTGAGAAAGGAGGGGTTTTGGTTAAATATCTGAGTTGAATCCAGATACTGGGATTATTTCACCCGAGATAGAAGGCCAGGATAGGATACTCTTGGTCCCTCGGTATTTATCATTGTCTTATTGATCTGGCGAATATAATCAGGTAGTCCTACTATGTGACCCTCGTTTGGTATGCCCTAGGCTAAGGAGGCTACTATTCTCATCATTGGTTATAGCGGGATAATGGTTGAGTTGTAGTTTTATTGCAACTTTTTTTACGCTTGTCCAACGCATCTCTACACTTCATGCCTGGCAAAGAATACGTGTGAAAGTCATGGATATGGTTCACTGGAGAGAAGTTCATTGGGAAAATGACATATAAGTAAGTAGTGTGAGGACAAATCTTTCGAATTGTCGTTGCTCAAAGTAAAACCCTTGCTGTTTACATAGATTGTATGTGAAAAGTTGAGCTTGATATTATGAAAATGATAAAACATCCTTGTCGTATTTTCTGTCGTTTACATTACAAGACACGATGTTCTTAGTAGCAAAGAACTATAGTTGTCCCTTGACAGTCTTTCTAAAAGCATACCGCAAGTCTTGATTCCAATATCAATGTGAGCACGAAGCTCTTGACTACGAACCGGATTCCAATCACCCGCAGCACCAACTAGACGGTTCTTTTAGAGCTGCTCTCTATCAACGCAATTGAGAGCCCTGAGTATTGAAGACAAGGTGATAATAAACGAAATCTCCGTAAATAAGACCTCATGACCATTAGAGGTCATCGACATATGGCAGCAAAGACCTAGTGATAGTTTCTTCATCCCCCAATATAGAAGCGGCAGCATTGTACATGTATTGTGCCAACCCCATATATTTTTTGTACGGCAACACATGTTCTTGCCACGGATCTTGATGTCCTATTCAGACACGTTTTTCCAGATGTAATTTGGAGGCCGGTTGCCATATCAAACATGGATAACTGTGGATTGTCAGTCTTCAGTGCATGTCGTCCCCCACCTTCTGATGGATTGCTGTGGGTCTTTCAAAATTTTGCATTTATATAACAAAACATGCACTTCGGTCACCATCAAACATCCCTCGTGGCGCAATTGGCTAGCGCGTTCGACTGTTAAGTGAAGCAATTCATTTATGCAGATAAATCGAGAGGTTCGTGGTTCGACCCCACGCGAGGGAGTTTCTTTTTTGTTTTTGTTTTTTTGCACCGATGCTTGACGATTGGCAACTTCGTGATCGTATAGACCAGCTTTTTGAGGTGGTTATTAAGTCAAGGAGTTTGCTGAGCCATCGATTGTATGAGCAAAGACAATGAATGGGTAGGGAAGGGGATATGGGCAGTTTTGTTTCAAGATTTATATTTTATCCTCCTCCCCATTGAATAGTTTACTCGTCAGGATCGATAAACCATGTATTCGTTCTAATCTTCTCGAACCTTTTTCTAATGCAAAGGTTGGTGGTGGTTCAAGTCCACTGGAGTAAGATTCGTCTTCTGCTTCCGTTTTTTGTGTTCCTTGGTCGATGCAAGTGAGAGAGAAACCTCACAAACGATAGCTTCGCAGGTAGGGTTTTATCTCAGTCTTCCGTGAAGGACCGCGGTCTAGAGTTTCATAAAGCCGTGAAGTGATAGATATGCATGCCGAGAGCCCTATTGGCAATCGCAGTCTTAACTGGGACGGCAATCTTCTGCCCATGCCGGAACTAGCCGTTTGGCATCCTACTATGCGTGTGGGTTTCAATCTTTTGCTCTCATGCCCGAATCCACATGCCTCCTGTCTCCTAGACTATTCGTAGCCGAGCCGTAAGTTCAAAAGTCGGAGTCGGAATCCTCTTTACGCTCTGATGCCCGATTGCCGTGTCCTTTTGTTTGCCCCTGTCCCTGCTGTTGTTGCTGTGCACTCCCTGCGATTGTCTCTTCACCTAGAACTTTGCTTGCAGCCATGAATCTGGGAAGGAAATTATTAGCCATATCCTTTATGTAGAACTCAAATTAAAGAAACTGAGCGATGGAACAGTAAACTTACAATCCTCCATGAAAAGCACCCAAGCCTCGGATAGACTCAGCTTGTATACTAGTATTTCGCAGAAGATTCTCAAGATCACCAAGGTTAGCAGATAGTTGTGCGAGTTGTGCGTGTAGATGAGACTAGTGCTGTTAGTTAGAATTGTTGAATACCTTGTGTTAAACGGGAGACGAAAGCATTGAAGGATAGAGTATCAAAGTGAATATCAAATTTTGGTAGAGTGTGTAGAAGGGTTCGAGAATCATACCAGTTGTCGAGGTTTGGTACTACTACTGGGTGCAGTGGAAAGACGAGGTGCGCCGCCGCTGGGAAGTCTGGATGACATCTTTGTAGGAACTTGATGGGAGGAGTGTGAGGTTGAGTTAAGAAGTCAAAAATCAAAAAGTCAAATAAAGAATTCCAAAGCTTTGAGACACTTGGTTGCGCAGGAGATAGTTTGACCTATGGAGGGGTAGGTAATTTTCGGGGAAAGACTTGATCCGAGTTACCACAACACTCTTATTCGCGGTGTATGCAGATATTATCTATCTATCTTTTAATTTTGAGATATGAGTGAAGTTTTGTGTTATCTTTCTTTCAGTTTGGAGGTCTTGAGATATGAATTGCATTGCACACGAGTAAGTTGCGTGTGTTTGGAAGAAAGCAGCTTGTAAACAAATGGATGTGCACGGGCCATGTCAGTTTTGTATAAATATATTATTGGTATTTTTAATACCGTTTCTCATTCGAGAGTGTAAATATCAAATGATGGATCTCGGTCTCCATCTAAGACATATACATGATCCTCTAATATAGACTGATCGGATCAAGACTTGCTGGACTGCTTTCCAAGCTACATGGCTGGCCTTTGGATCATTCTAGCCTTTCGGAATTCCTCACGAGTCGTGTTGGCCTTCCGTTCAATAAACTGCCAGACAATGCCATTAAACCCATGATAATCAGCCGGGCAAACTTGTTCAAAGAAGGAAGCAAGAGAATCTAATGGTTGATGGGAAGGAGCTGATGGCGAGGAGTGAACAGGAAAAATTGGTAGATGACCATTAATGTGCGCGTACTTTGAAGTGCCAAATGTATCTCGAACATGTTGACGCAAGCTCTGTTGCGGAAATTCAAAGCGATTCAATTTTTGCGTGCGAAATGAAACTCCTCAGAAGCTAAACACCTGCAATCTGGCCCGAATAAAGGCATGGGAGGAGCCTTTCATCTTCTAAACAGACGGCTTTTATATCGTTTCTGATAGCGGCATGAGCTATGCTAAAGAGTCTAAGGTGTGTGGCTATAGGGGGGCCCATATTCTGTGGCGTGAAAAGGTGATTAAACAAGTATGGTTTGCAAAAGTATGGATCCAAGGGTTGAGTGATAAGGTGTGGCACATCGCAGTCAACGTTGAAGTATATACGGGCGTCCGAGGGGTTCGCAGCAAAGCAGAGCTTATAGAATATCAGAGTCTCATCTCGTGATTCTTTGCAGACTTGAAGTCCAGTAGTAATTGTGGCATTGCTCATGACATGTTCTTCAATAAGAGAGATGCGGATCAGTCGGGGTCCAGGGAACGATGATCTCCATATTTTACGACGAAGCTCGGGGGAAATCTTGGAAAAGGATGGAAGGTATCTTCAGTCATTGCTGATGCCATGTTGTTCTCTGTAATTTGGTCAATGACTTTGGTGATTAAGTCAAATTGAGGATCAAATTGAAAAGTTGGTTTTCAAAGACTTTGAAGAAGGGGTAGTGGACTTTCATATATGAGGAAAGATCCAATGAGCCTTACAGCACAAGATAGCGAAATTCCAACCAATTTAAGCCATTATATTGCATGAATTCACTCAAGTTCGATTCCGCCAATCATTACGTGGGCCTTCGTCTTGTCGGTGGCATACATCGCCTTCAATTAATTCACTGGTTGCCCGTTTCTTTCTTACACTCCTAATGCTCTGGGGTTTGAGGATTAAACCGGCGACAATCAACATATGTGCTAATATTACCACTGTCCAACACCACATCATCAAGCCCAGTTTCTCAGAAATATCTTCAGTGTTACATCCTATACAACCAAGAACTCCCACTCAATCCACTAAAGAAGTACACACAACAGTCTCGCTAAGTGTGGCAATCTTAGTAGCCACAGCCTTCCACAACCAGCACCATCCGTTCATTGCTTTCCATATTGTTCAAACTCATGTTACTATCTTGCATCCAAACGCGGCTCAAGTTCAGCTATCGCCGTGGGATTCTTGTTATGGCTCGAGCAGAGATCTGAAAAAGCCTCTCCTAAATTGTCATAGGCAGTACTGACAAGATAATCAGATCCTACATCCATATCATAACGACTGATAAATATTCGACATATATAGTCTTTCAGTGAATGTGGGCGATGTATAGGTTGTCTCATTGATTTGGAGATAGCCAGCTGCATCTACGCTCTGTACGGATTCACTTGCAGTGATAGTTCGGTAAAATACATCTACAATAATGGCTTGTGTAGACCAATCTGTAGTAATATTTTAGGTAGTCATCCGTCGATCATGTTGTTATTAGTGTTGGGTTTATTGGCTCGGGATATTGTCAATCAATTATATCTGTGCACAATCCACATAGTCATCTTGTCAACATTGTTGAACCATTCTTCGATCGAAATTATATCACTCGCAATCTTAGCAGCTATGGCGACCCCTATGGTGTGAGGATAATCGCCCTTTAACCTCTTATCAATATTCCTCTCAGGTTGTTCATATGTAAGTGTAACTCCAGGTTACCACGCGACCATTTCAGAGGATGGAGGTTTATATCAAGACAAAGAAAGTATGTGACTGCTCTCGTGATTGAACTTCGAGTTTTCAAGCATCTAAATACTACTTAGGGTATCGAAACCACGATCGCATCCTTCTTTTACGTCAACCTCATTACTCCCTTTTCCCCATGCCTCAAATTTCCATTCATTTATCCTTTCCCTCTCCCCTTCCCTCCTCCTGTCCACCGGCTCCGGGTCTATCCAAATACCAACACCTAATATCACTCAACTTCCCCTCATCTATTCTTCTTGAATAAAACTACCCATATCATAGAATCATTAGTCTCCCCATTGTCCCTATGAAACGCCAATCCTCCTGCAAAAAAAAACTCACCTTTTCAAGAACTTCACCTTTTCTCCCCCCGACTTTGCTTATTATCCTCTCGCTTGCTTTATTTCTCGGATCGATTTTTGCCACGAGGTGCGGGATGTGGGATCTTTCTGTTATGAGGATGGTTATGTTAGTCCGTGTTTTGTTTCTTGTTTTTTCTGGAGGGAGCTTGTAGTTGATCATAGATGAGGAACTCTTTCCTATTTGTAAACATACTATTCACACCGTGGATGAAGAGGGTGGGGGTGGATAGGGACGGACAGAAGAAAAGGGAATCATACCTTCCATTCCCCAATAAACCTCTAAAAACTCGGTCACTCCCCACGTAGCATATCCATTACCATAATAATCTGGATTCACGCAATACCCCATTTCGAGACCCTCGGGAGATGGTCGGTTGGTACCGACGAAACCTACGCATTTGGGCCGGCCTGGAGATGTTAGTCGGGATAAGGAGAAGAGAAGTGGTGAAGATGAAAAGGGAGAGATGGGGAGGGGGGAAATGGACGAGGATCAAGATCCAGAAGCAGCCGTTACGACAATATCCATGAGATAAAACTTCAAGCTTTTGAAGATCATCACAAAATCATCTCTTCGAGACTTTGAATTCAGAAAATGAATTTGAACTCTCTTCGCTCCTTTCATATACCTGGCACGTCTCCTCTGCATGCCAAATCATAGAATCGACTCTCGTCCGGTCCTTACTTGAGGTTTGGGGGGAGAATTTATCCTCCAAGCTCAATTTGAGATTCTTAACTCTTTACTGAGCAATGATACTCTATTTTTGAATCTCAAAAATAAAAGCTTTTTCAAGTCAGTCAAAAGCTACCTTGGAGACTTCCAGGTTTCGTCTGTTCACCTCCCCTTTTTTTCTCAACTCTCCTGCGTAAAATCAAACTCATCACATTCCCATTCCCGTTCCCATTCCCGTTACTTCCCTCATTCCTCTCCCCTTTCCCCTGCCTCTCCCACCAAAACCTCCCAATCCTTTACCCCACGCATAAAGCCACACTTAAGAAGAAAAAAGCAGCTCAACTCACCACCCTCCCTCTCCCCCTCCAACAAAATCGCAAATTTATCACTTCCCTCCATTTCCCCCTCGGGATTCTCCTGCGTCTTCGGTAAAATCCATTTCATAAACTCTAACGCTTCTTCTTTTGTTTTCATAGGGGCTTTTCTTCTATTTTTTGTTTACTTCGTTAGAACCTTTCTTACTATTTATTCCCCCTTTCTTTTTATGCAGAAGAAAATGGAAAGAAAAAGGAAGAATGAGAGAAAGAGAAAAAGAAAGGAAACCATACGACCAAAGAACCCCCCTCTCCTCTCTCCAAATCTCCCAAAAATCATCTAGATGTTCGGTTGTAGTCAGGGGGACAAGTTTAAGATTTTGATGTTTTTTCAGAGGATGGGAGGGTAGGTATTGAGTTTGGGTCGTATTTGAATCCATTGCGTGTGCAGCTTTACTTGAGATGCGAATGATTGAAGTGATTAGCTGTTGAATGGTGGATGATGGGTAGATTGTGGATGGGATTGACGGATGGGGTTTGAGAGTGGGGGTGAGGTGGATGAGGGGTAGTGGAATAAATCGACTTGAATGGATCGAGACTCTGATCAAGAATTCGGAGGGTAGAAGGAATAGGAGACCAAGATGAGGAAGAAGTCGAAGATATTCGGATAGGAAGATAATTTTCAACTTGAAAAGTACAAACAATGAAGTACTCTATATGTGATTGTGTTATGACACATCCGGCGAGTATCGACGTCACAATGTAAGATTTTGGTGCCAAATTTCAGAATATGTAACGAGAAGTGGAACTTGCATTGCACAACCAAAGAAAAGATATTGATTAAGAAATCTGTTATTTCTTATTTGTTTTCAACATCGAAAAGTATTATACACGTCCCGTATGCCATATCTTGATCCCTTATTACATTTTCATCCCTACTCTTACTTACAATTCCTCATTCATATAAGGAATCAATCTCTCCATCAAATCCTCCACTTCCAATTCCTCACCAGCCCACATCTCTCCACCCGGAGTCTTGGGTGGAATCAAAACCGAGCTCAAAACATGAATAACACCATCCTTTGCAATACCATCTTGAACACTCACGCTGCTAAATCCATTGATTCTAATGGTGATGAAACCGCCAAATCTACCGACATCAATACTAAGACTCTTATCTTTCAACAAGGTAGGTAAGTCAACGTGGAAATGTCCCTTGGGGATATTCGCAGTGTCGATTCCATCAACCTCATTGATGCTCTGATCATCAGACTTGGCTTTGTAGAAAGCATCAGAGTAGAGAGTTTGATTTGCAACAACGTGATATTTGAGAAGAGCTTTTAGGTATTTTTGACCGTAGTTGCTGAAGAGGAAAGCATTGATTCTAGGGCCAAGCTTTTGGAATGCCCAGTTGCTGGGTGCGAATAATGTTCCTCCTGTATGATGAGATGCAGCAATGGCATCGAAAAGACCTGTTTTTTCGAGACCGAGTTGGAGAGTTGAAAATTCGCCAGGAAGAAGCTCGATGATTTTAAGGGCTGGGGGAGGTGGCAAGAGAAGTGAATCGACGCCATGAATTACTCCGTTTGTACCGAACTATTAGAATTCAGGTTAGTATTATGTTAATATTGCGAGAGATGATGAACGAACAATATTGACAGCAACGACTCTGCTGTAGAAATTAACGGCTAATCCTTTCAAACCCAAGCCAACACGAAGACGCTGAGATTCATCTCCAAGACGGCCTTCCTTCAATGCGGTTGGAATAGTATGCGAAACGAGGACACGACCAGCAGGGTAGAAATCCGGAGATACGTGATATTCAAGGACAGCCTTGATCAATTCCTTTGAAGGTTTCTTGTGATGTTCTGGAATCTTCTCAAACGCCTTATCAGTTGGTGCGAACACGGTGTAGTTTGCTGCTGTGCCGTTCAAAGCATCAACAAGATCTGGATATTCGTTGATAAGTTTAGCAAGTTTGGTAGTGTACTTGCTGCTAGCAATCAATTCGTAGACAGTCTTGTTTGGCTTTTCATGACCGTGATGTGGGTTCTTTGGGTGGTGAGGAGGTCTTCCATGATGTGGAGGCTTCTCGTGAGGGTGATCGAAAATATCGATATCCTCGACGGTAGAGATGGCAGATTCTAGCCAGCCGGATATATCAAACTTTGACATTGAGTGGTGGCACTCGATGACATTCTGTGCCTTTTGACCAGCCTCAGAGAGGGTATCGATAGCGTTGTCAAAGGCATTCTCGCTGAATGCAACTGCATCTTTCAAGGAATTTTCGGCATGAGAGATAAAGTTATCTTTGATTTCTGGAATCCTGTCAAGCCATGTCTTTGAAGACTTCTGAGATTCGACGACAATCTGACTAGTTATCTGTTCATCAGGAATGACGAAGGCAGTAGAAGCTACCGCGAAGGGCAAAAGAGTAGTTGAGAGCTTCATATTGATGCGATTGATAAGTGGAAGAAAGAGAAATGGGACGGGAATACAAGTAGTAGATATAAATATAATGGAATGCTGTGATCAGGGCCAAGGTACTAGTGATTCAATGACGCCTTCTCACGCCGTGTGAATGGTTTGAAACAAGACAACTCGGCTTTTGTTTGATTGGTTTGCTGACAAGAAGATGCGAAAGTCAATCAACCAGAGTCAATTTGGCAAAGAAACTTGAAGTAATGCAATGCAAGTGTATCAAAAACACCAGCGGAGATTAAGAATGAGGAGCAGATAGATATAGTGAGGTTAATTGATATATGTATTCCTCTCAAACGTCGAGCTTTTGATTGTCAAGTATTCCGTAGCTTCAATACGCGTATACGTACCCAAGAAGGATTAGAAGGCAGTCAATGCTTGCGTGTTTCTTTGCGAGAAAGACGAAATCCATAACATCATCGATCCAAAGAGAAGGAGGAGGCGTTACGATGCATTGTTGCTTTATGCAGCTTACCAGCCAATCACTTTTGTTTCATTTTGACATTTGACATTTACCCCTCGATCGGAAGTTGTAAAGACCGACGGACAAGGTGTTAATGAAAGTCCGGTGAGGATACGAGTATTATATGACGAATCATTGACGATATACGAGTAGACGAACAATTGACAATTGTAGATGGCATTTTATGTAAGATTGTAATGGAAGTTGTGCACAGGTTGAGTGGTCGAGATGGTCTCTCGTATGCGATGTATGTCTGGTAAGAAACCGGAGACCTCGGACGGGAGGCACGGAAGCTACTCGCCTATTTAATGTAAATATTTCTAGCTGCCGTGAGGTGAGTGCTGGATACCTACCTACCTATCCATGTACCTAGTGTTGTGGATATTCAGAATCCAGTATCCAGAATCCAGTATTTAGCAACCAGGTTGCAGAGGTGGAAGAGGTTGATTTATTCTAATAAGGGTACAAGGTTCTAGCTATTTACACCCAAAGTCGTTTATGCCATTATAGGATTAACAACGTCTACTCCGCAGACACGCTTGCGGTTCAAAAAGTCTGTTAGAATCTGGCTCCAAGTTGGTTGCCATCTCACGATAACGATAAGAGGGGAATGCAATTGTGGGAATCAGCACAGGAAACACAAAATCGATCAAATCCATTCCTGGTCCTGGCATCTAACACACCTGGAACACCTTCTACTCCGTACAACAGCTACCCCATCTTATGATTTTTTTAATACGTGTTTTTGAGCTTCATTTAGCCGGGTCTAAACACAATGAATAAAATTTCTCAATCAATACCACCTCCATCATTATTATCATTCCAAGCTTCGAGCCTTTCCACACCTAGGGAATAGCTCCACAACTTGGGGCCTCGTAGCAGGGTTACGAAACAAGCTTTTTCACCACACATGCCGTGGGGCCACTATGACGCTTGGCGGAGCCTTTCGATCTCAAAGCAGGCAAACTTCACCATGAATCAATCCATGCTTCTATGAATAGCATGTTTGGAAAGCCACTTCAATTGGATCAACAAGTATTTATCAGGTAAAAGGAACTCTCTTTATGTGGTTTTGGGTGGTTAGTGGTTGGTGCTTGTCCGTGCTTGCAAGTTACAATTGAGTCCACTCCATCAGATGTCGTCATCTTCAGTAAGTTGCTTCTGGTAAGTCAATGAATTTGTTCGATGTTATTCAATAAAGCTGTGCTGTTGCCAGCTGAAGATTTACATTCTAATTCAACCCTTTCTTCGTTCTCAACATTCTCACTACTATTAACGTACTGTCTCCTTCATACTTTGCTGAAGTTTTCAAATACTATACCACCATTGCAACTTTTAATCTAGCATAACCATCATGTCTCTCGCACGCCATGTATGTTGATATTCTCCCAAATTTCCAATACCAAGATTTTCATACTGACCTTGTCTCCAATTTAGGTCGACCCAGATCAGATCATTCAAAATCTACAGAATATGCATATGAAAGAAGCGGGCCAAAAGCATGTACATACCAACGGAGGAACCTCTCATATTACTCCATACTCGACTCGATATGCTTCCAAACAAGAAATCTCTAAGTTTGAAATACCAAAAGATGGTGCACCAGCAGATGCTGTTCACCAAATGTTGAAGGATGAATTAGATCTCGATGGCCGACCTAATTTAAATTTGGCAAGGTATGTTTGACTGCTTAGATTATTCGAGGAACGTGGAGCAGATTGAAAATTGCTAACCTCACCATCAGCTTCGTGGGTACATACATGGAAACTCATGCTGAACAATTAATGTTTGAGAATATTTCAAAGAATATGTCCGATGCAGACGAATATCCAGCAATGATGCAAATGCATACCCGATGTGTTTCCATCATCGCTAATCTTTGGGGGGCACAAAAGGGAGAGAAAGCTATTGGATCGGCAACAACTGGTTCTTCAGAAGCTATCCATCTTGGTGGTTTAGCTATGAAGAGGCGTTGGCAAGAAAAGCGTGAGGCCGAAGGAAAAGATAAATCCAAGCCAAATATCATCATGGGATCGAATGCTCAAGTAGCTCTTGAGAAATTCGCCAGATACTTTGAGGTCGAGGCTAGAATTCTTCCTGTTTCTGAAAAGTCAAATTTTAGACTTGATCCGGAATTGGTCAAGGAGAATATCGATGAGAATACCATTGGTATCTTCGTTATTCTAGGAAGTACATACACCGGTCATTATGAACCAGTCGAAGAAATCTCCAAAATATTAGATGATTATGAAGCCAAGACTGGAGTTGATATCCCAATCCATGTTGACGCTGCATCTGGAGGCTTTGTAGCTCCATTCACCCATGCTCAAGCTGGTGGTCCAAAGTGGAACTTCGAGCTCCCACGAGTCAAATCCATCAACACATCCGGTCACAAATTCGGTCTCGTATACGCAGGTGTAGGCTGGATCATCTGGCGCGACGAGTCTTACCTTCCCAAACATCTTGTCTTCGAACTCCATTATCTTGGTGGAACAGAAGAGTCCTACACTCTTAACTTTTCTCGACCAGGTGCTCAAGTTATCGCACAGTACTATAACCTCATTCATCTCGGTTTCAATGGGTACCGTCAAATCATGGAAAACTGCATGACTAATGCTCGTCTCCTTTCAAAATCTCTCGAAGCCACTGGATGGTACACATGCGTCTCCGACATTCATCGCAAGAAAGGTGAACACACATTCCAAGGCCTAAGCGCCCCCATCTTCGGCAAAGAAGACGAAACCTCCGCCGATTACAACGCCGGTCTCCCCGTCGTCGCTTTCCGTTTCTCAGACGAATTCAAGAAAGAATTTCCACACATCGAACAAGAAACCATCTCCAACCTTCTCCGCGCCAAACAATATATCATCCCTAACTATCCACTTCCTCCGACTGAAGAAAAGACTGAGATTCTAAGAGTGGTGGTCAGAGAGAGTATGAGCTTTGATCTGTTGGATAGATTGATTTCGGATATTTGTTCCACGACACAAAATTTAATCGATAATGATAAGCAGGATTTGAGTATTTTGACTAAACAGTTGACTAAGGGACACGGAAGTGCGGAGAAGAATCATGGAAGTGTGGGACATAAGCATGGAAAGGGACAAGGAAAAGGTGGAAACAGACCAATGAGTCATGGAGTACATAGAGCGGTTTGCTAGATGCGGGTTTATGATTTATGAGTTCAGAAATAATAATACAATTATACAAGAACAAAAGTGCATAATTGATTTTGACAGTGTTGTAATTAGTGAGAAATATACCGATGAATTCTAATAGCCGGCCGCTTAAAAAGCCAACTATTAAGGAACAATCTTTCCTTTTGGACATTCGGGACTAATATAACAGCTCAATATTTCTGGCCATCTCCTCATATATCTACTGTCTAAGTACTTACACATACCACCACCATCACTATGGCCCAAAACACTACAACAGTCCATACTCGAGTACTTAGTTATCCCTCGCTAACCCCTTACCAAATTTCTCAAGTCCCAACTTCAGCTTCAATACTCATTAGGTATGTATGTCCACTATACACAATTCATCACAATGCCTTCCCGTCCATTCTCATCGGCCGATCTACTTGATGTCTAGATAGCTTTGTAGTTGGTATTTCGAATTTAATTCAAATTTTGTGTGCATCATTTGCAATTTGCTATTCGGAGATTGATGGGATAGATAGCTTTAGCTGAAGAGGATAGACTGGAATGAAGGAAGGGGAGAGTTGGGATTTATCGTGGACCAATACTTATGTTGATGGGAGTTGGATGTGGGGTTCTCTGATGCGTACTTGCTATTTGGTCTCAGACGATGATCTGGTCATAGCTGATGTATCTATCCTTCCAATATAGCTTCAAGGAGGATCAGATGAGGAGGTCAACGATTGAGTATCCGCATTTTCATTTCAATTTGAGCTGGATATCTGATTTGTTCATGATGAGAGGGAAATTCTTAATTTGTGTATTTGCACGACTTGAAAATATGGGTATGTAGTATTAAAAGTGCTAGAATCACGACTTAAAGCAAGGAAGTACATCCTCCCTTCTAATTCCCGGCCATCAATTTCTCCACCGCCCATTTGACGCTCAAATTCCTCAAATCACTATAATGCTGGCCTACGCCCACAAACAGCACAGGTACATTCGTAGCATGCACCATGCTAACCAGGGTGCCCACCATATCCCCCACGGTATCGCATTTACTGATGATGAACCCATCCAACGATCTGCCCTGTCCAAACGCCGCATTAAAGTTTCTTGCTTGCGCGACTGAATCTGTGCCAACAAGTGCTTCACCTACCATGAGGATTTTATCCGGTTGAGCGAATTTAGCGAATTTTTCAAGCGAGGACATGAGTCGCTGATCGTTGTGACGTCGCCCGGCTGTATCGATGAGGACTACATCGTAACCTTCTTGAGCAGCGAAGGAGACGGAATCTTTGGCTACGTTTGCGGCGTCTTTTCCGTAGCCTTTTTGATATAGTTCTACTTGGCCACCTTCTCTGGTGGTGAGTTCCTTTAGATTTCGTACGTGAACGGCTAATTGTTCGACGGCTCCGGATCTGAAGGTGTCGCAAGCTACGACGAGGACTTTGTACTTGTTTTGTAGAAGGAAATAACAGATCTTGGAAAGATTTGTGGATTTACCAACACCATTTACTCCGACAATGGACATGACATATGGCCTCTTTTTCTTCAACGACAAAGCTGGAGGTGAGACAATAGAATCGATTTCTCGAAGGAGATCAAGGGATGAGGTAGGAGTCAGAATTTTTCTTAGTGATGCTTCCATGGCTGTTGCGATTCTTGTTTGGACACCTTCAAATAATTAGTGATATTCGAGCGAAAATCATGTGTGCAATACATACTCTCAAAATTTCCCGTCTTCACTCCTATCAATTCCCGTTCTACACCCTCGCATAATCTCATCGCGGCTTCTCTTGCGACGTTCTTTCGTAATAAATGATCCTCCATTCCCTTCATAGCTTTATCCAAATCTTCCTTAGTCAAAGTCTTTCCTCCAACAACATTTCTAAATAATCCTCCAATAGCACTGAAACTAGAACCTACTAGGCCAGCCGCTGGGGCGCTAGATTCCGCCTTCTTCGCATTCGCGGAATCTAAAATCGAATGGACTTCGTCTTCAAGATCCTTCAATACGAACTGCCCCTTTCCAGTTTTCGAACCCCATGAGGTTTGTTCAACTCCCTCTACGCCACCCGGACGAGCCTCGTCCTCCCCAGATGTAGCTCCGTTTGTGGGCGCAGAATAGTCGAGGGGGGTATCACTATCCTCATCTGCCATTCCGTCTGCATCCCACTTTCTTCCCTTCTTTGGCCCAGTTTTCACACTTCTACTCTTTCTGTGAGACTCATCGCCAGATGAAGCATACGTAGGGGTTTGGGCTGCCTTTCTAGCTCTTCGAGAAACCTTTCCACCCGGTCCTGCTTTTGCGCTCAATATGTGGCTTGCAGGTGTACTCGGTCGCGAGTTAGGTGTCCCAAGAGGAGTCGATTCGGGGGAAGGGATATCTTTGACATTGTTCTTTGATTGACCTATGGAATATTAGTAAGTTTGCGCTTGACAGAAACACTGGCGCAAACCTCTCGAGGGTAATCCAGGCATTGGCGGAGGCTCATTGTCCGAGGTCGTAGAAATCAGGGGAATCGACTCTTCGAATGCAGAAGCTTCTGCAACTCTAGCATCTTGATTCAGAGCACTCTTCTCTAACTCCCGTACTTGTTGGTCGAAATATTCATCGAAAGGACATTCGACAACAGTTGTGTGTGGCTTTCTCAATTGATCACCATATAAGTCCACGAAAATCGTTTTGACATTATCCACCAATTTGTCAATCCATGAGAGATGCAGCAATGACCTGTACACAACCTACAAGACAAGTTAGCACGAGAAGCCTCAAAGATCCCTTAGAATTAGTTGCGCCACAGGACTACTATTGCATACCACAAATATTAAGCCTAATTCTTTGCACGTCGTCCATTTCAAAGTATGCTGATCATGCTTGAAAGGAGGATTACTCGCAGCTGAGATATCATCTGCAACACCAGCACCGGGTAAGGTTCGTTCTTCAATGAAGACATTCGTAATAAGGCTGTTAATAACCGCAGGGCTGACGGGGGAAAATTGTTTCGACCAGAGTACCACTCCAGAAGTAGTAAGGATCTCAAAAGTATCCAACATCTTGAGTATTAAAAATTCGTAATGGCCGTGAGAGTCGTAAAAATAGATTCATAGAACGAACGTAACACTGTTGCACTATTAAAAGGAGTCCATCAAAGAAGATTATGGATTCATATGGACACTTTCTTCTAAAAGTACGCAGAATGATTGTGCCAAGCATCACCGATAAGCCGATAAACGTCGACTGATAAAGCGGCTACCCAATATCCTTATAGCGGCCACCCAAAGCTCGATGCTTTATGGAAATGTGTTCGACGTAGGCGCGATTCTCACTTGTTGTATGATAGTTATACCATTTCCCACGCCCTTATCATTCCACTTCTCATACTATTAATCGCAGCTGACACTATTTGCCTACTTCTGCCCGACCGCCAACATGCAAAGACCAAATTATGGGAATTTCCCTCCAGCAAACTCTCCCCCTCTCCATCACCCAGTACCTCAACATGTCTCTACAGTCCCTCAGCTACGATCACCACCTCCCCCAATGCCACAACAACAGCATCAATCAAGCTATGGAAACCCATATCAATCTCAAGCTCAAGGGAATGCTGGCGCACTCGGCGCATATGGAGGGTTCATAAACGATCCTACGGCGCAAATGGGATTCCAAGTTGGACAAACAGCTTTAAAACATGGAACAGAATATGTGGAACAAAACGTTAGTATATGAGAATATATATATTGGAGATGAAGTTCTGACAACTAGATAGTTTAATCGATATGTCAATGTTTCTGCGCTGAAACATTACTTCAACGTCTCGAATGGATATGTGGTCAACAAGCTATTTTTAGTCCTATTTCCATGGAGACATAAGCCTTGGTCAAGGAAACAATCGATTGGCCCCAGTGGTCAAGAGGGGTGGTTTTTACCTCCAAGAGATGATCTCAATAGTCCAGATATGTATATTCCAGGTATGATTAATGGCCCGCGTGCGAAATCCATAAATTGACCACTTCACAGTAATGGCACTTGTAACGTATATCCTCCTTTCCACACTTCTAGCCGGCCTTAGAGGAGCTTTTCAACCCGAACTTCTTGGATCAACGGCAGGATGGGCATTCTTTATTGTGTTTATTGAAATTCTGGGATTGAAGCTTGGATGTTACCTCCTATCAATTTCCAATGAGTCTCAGCTACTCGATTTGGTCGCCTACTCTGGATATAAGTTCGTTGGAGTTATTGCCACCTTAGTTGTCAGTGAGATCATCAACGGCGGAAAGGGGACTGGCGGTTGGATTGGGTGGACCGTCTTCAGTTACACTTTTCTCGCCAACGCTTTGTTTCTGGTATGTATACCCCCTAAACGTTATTTCTTCATGCCTCTGACATAGTTATGACAGTTGCGATCCTTAAAATACGTATTACTTCCCGAAAATGCAACCGACGAGCGAGGGACCATGCAAACTGTTGCACGATCGCAGAAGAGCCGAAGGACACAATTTCTTTTTATCTACTCATACCCTGTACAACTGATCTTCATGTGGGGACTTACAAGAGCATGAGTTAGTGGCTCGGATATGGAATTGGTACTGCATTGGCGTATAGAATGACAGTAGCGGGATCAAGGATTTTGGATCGCTACTGTGCATGGCTCAAATGGGGTTTTGGTGAAAAGGCTTGGTTGACACGACGAGGCAAATATGTAAGAATACAAGTTTTAAAATACCCAATACAAGCTGTTGTTATATTACTGTTCACTAGCATCGATGTCAATCAGTGATGGCTGTTACTGATGCAATTTTGTCGTTTATGGAGTAAAGATTTAAGTCATCAGTAAATTGTTGAGTAATAGCTCACATTGGTAGTCTAGTGCAGAACATCAAGTGATGTTGTCGTCTTGATCGTCCTGTAGATGCTCAAATCAGATAGAGATCCTGAGAGGGGGTTCCATCCAAATTTGACCAAGTCTGACATGCGTTGACTTTGTCAGAACGAATCGGTGTTGATTCTTAACGCTAGCAATTTGCGCAAATGGTGGAAGCAAAAAATGTAAATTGTTCTAGCCTCTGTGAATATATCGTTACTCATAACTTGTCACGGGAGCCGGTTCTTGACACTCAAGCACAAAGAACCAGTTTAATTGCTGTAATAAATCGTCTTTCATTTTTCAATTGTTGCATTATGTAGGTATTAAGATGTTTTCGGGCAATCAGCTGGCCACTTATTTCGCTGCCATGGAGCCTGGCTCCGTTATTCTCACTTTGACTTTGGGACTTCTTTCTTAATTCGAATACTACATATGTTAGATTATGAAGCTTCGAAACATAGTGATGTGCTCACTATAGAGTCAATTAGAACAATCTCAGAAATACTGGACCGAGAAAATATCAAACCATTCTCAAGCTTTGAATCCGAAGTCCAATATTAATACTGTTTGTGACCACTAGCAAGTTTCAACTTACGAAGATATCATTCTAACCCCGGAATTTACTATCTCACCCTGTAAAGCATGACCAGCTAGTAAGCGACAAACAATATTAATCTACCTATGCAATTTTAAAAACGCCTTCCCACGCCTTATACTCTCATCTCACGTTGAGATTCTCAACTGACTAGGTACCTAATCAATAACAATATGCTTTCCCACTTCCACAACCTCGACAATTTCAATCTCATCACCGCTCTCTTCGCTCAACAGGCTCCTCAATTGTGTTTCTGAATCCGTATCGCCAGCTTCGCTAACAAGATCCACGACCTCTTCTCGATGATCGTTATCCTCAATGTACACTCTGTCCATATCAATATCTTCGCAAATATCCATCTTATCATCCATCTCCCCATCCCCATCCCCCATATCCCTCGTAACCCCATCTGTTCCCTCCATAAACTTTCTAATCCCCTCAAACAACACCTTTGCCACCACCGGCGACACCGCATTTCCGATTTGCTTTTTGATCCCATTTTGTCCGAACTTATGCTCCAACGGAAACCCTTGCAAACAAGCGAATTCTCGATCAGTAAATCCTCGTTTTCCACTCGGATGCCAATTTTCACCACCGCTGGTGGTCATTGTGCGCGGAAGAATGGCGTGGGGATTGTATGGTCTGAGATCTTTTTCCGGAAGAAGGTGAGGTGAGTGATTTTCTGCCGATTTGGGGATTTCGCGGAGAGTTTGGGAAACGGTTTTAAAGGATTTGGTGTTATTGGGAGAGGGAGGTGAGAAATGTGTTGGTAGTGGCATGGGGGGAAGGGGCTCGCCAGGGCTGAGAGGCTGTTAGTAAAACTGTAAGATTAGAATACCTCCAAGTAAACTTACCATGATGCGATAATAATCAAACGGAATCGTCTTTGCGGAAGTCCCTAAATAAGTAGTCAATAAGTTGAGCTCGCTGTGTAGAAAATAGGAAGAACTCACCCATTGAGCCAAAGGCACGATGGCCCACCTCAACGAAAACCCACAACTAGTAAACATGCAAATCAGACTCGAAAAATATCCTCTAAACCTCGGATATAAAATCCCGAACGTCTGTTCTAACGTCACAACCCTCGGTTTCGCAACCTTGATGACCGCAGCCACAGCAAACAAACTCGCAGTATTCATTTCGTCATTCTTTCCCTCGACTGTATGCGCAGGCGAAAAATACTGACACGGAGGTGAAAGATGGAGAATATCAACATTGAAATCATTAGGTATGTCTGAAGAAACCGGAGAAGGAGTAGCTAGAGACACGAAACGTTCTGAAGACATCTCGTAGCAAGTCGCGCCGGGAAAATTGATACGCCATGTTGTGCAGGCGTGCTGGTCAAAGTCAAACCCCCATTTTACGCGGAGACCTGCCATGATGGCACCACGTGTGGCACCGCCTGCTCCACAGAATGCATCGCCGTAAGTATAGGTTTGTCCGGGAGCGAGAACGAGTGGTTCACTGAGTGAAGGCGCTCTTGAGCTGCGAGCCGGAACTGATGAGGGAGATCGGGATTGATGGGAAGATAAGTTGACAACCCCGCTAGACGGTGGGGAGGCTAATTCGGATGAAGATATTTCGATTTGAGCAGGAATGCTTGGTGATGGAGCTTGGGATGAGGGTAGTGAAACACTAGCCTCAGGATGAAAAGCTCGAGTTTTAAGGGCACTGTTTCTTGGTAAAGCTAAGCGACCCCTCAATCTTGGTCGAACACCTCTGTTAGATTGAAAGCGTCTAGCTGGTCTTCCCCTGTCACAAATTTTTTGTGTAGAGTTCGGCCTACTTTCGGGCTCGCTTTTTGGAACTGTCTCTGATAATATCCCGATATTGTAAGAGTGCTTAACGTATTCTTTACCGTTGAAAGCAAGCTTCATCCGACCTAGACGTTGCCTAATCCGTTCGATATCGTCCTCGGGAACTTGGCGGGCTCTTTTTGCTGATTTGCTGTTTTCTTGGTCCCCATCTCGATCCGAAGAGGACGAGAAATCTGACTTGCGTTTAGTTTGTAGCTCACAAGCCTCATATTGTTGAGATACAGCGGGTGAAGAAGCCCCATTGTCATCATCATCGTCAACGATTATGAATGTTTTAGGACGACTTTCGCTATCCTCGACCACGGTGGAATTTTGAGGTTGTCGGACTTCGGCCGCTGTTTCTTCTCCATCAACATCATGGCATTCTGGTACATAAGTACCACCAGGAACCGTTTCTCCGCGCCATTCGGTTCGAAGTTGAGTGTTTGAGGCCAGATATGATTGCGTGCTTTGATATAATGATGGCAACCATTCCTCCGTGATCCGCTCTAGAGTTCTCTCTACATACGTGTTCTTTTCTCTAGCTGAGGCTGATGCATATTTACAAATGTATTTCCAGCGCACAGTAAGCCCCCCTTCATTGTAGGTTTCTCGATCAGTCCAGGTAGCATCACGGTCCAGGTTGCGATACTTTGGGTAGTTGTGATTTGTCCAACGAAGACTACGTAGAGCTTTCACAGAGCTCAAAGGTACTTCGACAATACTTTGCTCTTCTGGTGCCCGTGGGTCATCTAAGTCTATCTCGTAACATAGACAGACTTCGTTCATCTTCTTTTCCAGCATGCCGTTCAAGTACTTGCATCTTTGTAATCGAAATCCTCGAATAGTAATGGAAATTTTTTGAGTTTTGTCAACACTGCCTTCAGGCTTGACGTACCTCACAATGTGCTTAATGTAAATAAGATCACCGTCCTCCAGTTCTACAGTTTTCGCTGGTCTTAAGATGAGCTTTCCGTGCAAATACGTTTCACATTCGAAATAAGGGCTGACGATCGGAGGATTGCGTAATGGAACGACTTTAAGTTTCGGCTGGAATTTCGGCTCTCTACTCACACTAACAGAGCGCAAGAACTCAAACTCGGGTTTCTCTAGGAGTTGAGATTCGAGCTTAAATTCAAAGTCATCGTTGTCTTCGATCATGACGGTGTTATCATCTGTTCGCAACGTCATGTCTTGGACAGTAGACATTTTCTTTTCGCCTCCGTCCCCCTCATCCGAAATCGAGATCAAACTTGCATTGGAAGAGTGACGCTCAGGCATAGAATAAGTGTGAGACGTGTTCCGAGAGTTGGCAACCATTTCGTTGCCAGGGCTGAAAAAGCCTTCTTCAGTATCCGGACGTCTTGAGAGACGAATGCGGTCTTGTGATGTTTCCTGATTGGTTATCACTTCAGCGGCGATATTCCCGGGCCTTGATGATTCGTATCCCTCGTCTTGAGGTATGAAGCCTGGAGGAGTAGCTGAGACGACGCAAACTCTGTCTCTAGGGCTGTTGCTTTCCTGGGGGTTTGTGCTACTAGAAGGCATAGCAGCTGTCAATCCAATGAGAGAAAAGTTAGCGGAATGGTCGGGTGCAGGAGAATTTTCGGATTGAGATCTAAACGTTGACTCTGTGAGGTGATCTTCTCTGGGCTCTAGACGCGAGGGTCGATTTCTAATGTTGGGGTTGATAAAAAAGTGTGTTGGGGACATACTGGGAGCTTTTGAGAAGTATTAGCACAGATACACTTGTAAGATAAGAGAGTGAGAGCAAGCAAAACTAGGGCGGACTAACCTACCTCGTTCTAGAATCACCACCTCGTCTCTATCGTCATCTTCAATAATAACAATAGCAGCATCATCGTCATAATCATCATCATCAATAACTATTGCTTGATACATTGCCACTTTCGAAGCTTAGAAAGATATTATTGAATGAACTTTAACTATGCCAGTAGGTAGCGAGTCAAACAAACTTGCCATGCAGGTTTCTTCTGGATGATACGGCCTCCTTAACTTTGGGCGTTCAATTGTGATATCCAAGTCCAGTTGCTTCTATTTGATCAATGCGGCAAATTGAACACCCTTGAATCATTGATTTGATGGAAAGGCAGCTTTCAATATATGTTCGAGCTGCTTTGTTGTAAACTATTCCCGCGAATTACTCATACTTAGACTAGATCATCCTGAAAGCAAAGTATATGAATTATCTATATAAGGAGTTTGTATTGCAATGACAAAAGCAGAAAAAGGCAAACTTATTACTATTCAGATAAGGCAAAAAACGTGAATATGTTGTCTCTTCATTGTGAAGTGAAACATGATGAGTGTTAGAATTGATCGGGACAGTTATACTATCTCATCTAACATCAATAGATGGCATTGTCTTGTGGTTCATAGAGCACTTGTAGTTGAAAATTGTTATAATGCTGGGGATAGATGACTACGCCACCTGCGCTCTATAGTTTTGCTGTCCATGAATACTTATTTATGAGCAAAAGAAATTATCCAAAAGAGTCATAGTCTGCCTTTGTATCACCAGATGATGATAGCACTGTAGAACATTCTTGGTCAAGTTGTATCAAAAGCTTGAACGAAAATAAAGAGGACAAATCCTAGAAAACAAGATGATTTATCCAGTATGGTTGATGAAAGTAGCAGAAGGAGATAGGGACCAAAAATGATACCAAACCAATTGGGGCTACTTGCAGTCAGACCCCATTGTTCCTAGGATGAGGGAGTGGAAGATTGAAATCCTGATTGCGCTCAATGTAACTGTATACTGAGATCTGAATTCGAAGGCGGCGCGAAGTCTAAATATATGAAATATACGTGAAAATCGAGGCTGCTCTTATCATATACATGGAATTAATGCTCGAACACATTTCCCACAACGAGGCTCTCTTTTCATCTTGTACAACACCGGCTACCAATGTAGTAAATCAACTCGGTCAATACGACCGGTTTTCCAGTCAATTGAAGTCGGGTATATCATCCAATTGTAGGCACAAAAGTTACTCGTGCTCTTACAAACATAGACCTCTTTACACGAAGGCCTTGTCTTCCCTTTCATTTGTGCTGCACCTGATCTCCGAATTATGTATTCCGAGCACTTTTCGCATTTCAATCCTTACCAATTGCTACAGCAGTATCATGATTGAAATCCCAATCACACATATGACATGTAACCTTACCTCTAAACAAGAATCAGAAAACAAGCAGCGCAAACGAAAGAACGAATTGGCAGCCTTGAAAACCAGATTCACGGCAGGTTAAAACCATCCCGGACGACTTGTGATTTCCCATTTAATTTGTTGCACATCTCAACTTTGAAGCCCCGAAAGTCCAGGCAACACGGGGGACGGAATTGGTGCGCCGAATTGTTGAATTTTGAGGCTTTCAGAATGTGAGTGACAATCCCAAGCTTTCAAGGTTCTAGAACATGTCCCCTGATGTTTAAGGCTTAAATTATTGACAGCTTGACAACGTAACCTATCGAGGTAAGACATAGCAGAGAGGGAGCTACCGAGACTTCCACAAAAACAATCCCTGCAGCTTAACTTCATCCAACTTTCCTTCCGTTTAGGACTTTGCAGCTGTCTCTTTATTCAGCATAAAGCCTTGCAATCGGAAAGTTTCCAGAAGAAAACATGGCAGATATGCGTGCACCACCCACTCCCACGGCCATGCTAATCGGCACCGCCATCATAGCCGGTCTCAGTGGATATATGATTGGGATTGCGTCTAGTCTTGGATTCTTCCCAATTCCTTTCATGCCACGAGCACCCAAGGAACGAGGAATCGCGAATTACGACGATGAGGAAGAAAGCGAGGAGGAAGATATCGATGCATCTATATTAGACCATGCGCCCAACTGGTCCAATGGATTAGAAGCCGATAAACGCGATGGATTGCGAGCAACGCAAAACAACACCGCGAAAAAGAGTGAGAAGAAGAACGAGAAGAGTGAAAGCGGTCTTGTGGACACCGGAGAAGAATGTAAATTGGTCTTGGTTGTGAGAACGGATTTGGGCATGACAAAAGGTGTGTTATTGATTTAATTCTAGCTATAAATGTTTAAATACCTCATGATCTAACAACCCATTCCCTAGGAAAAATCGCCGCACAATGTTCCCACGCCACACTCGCCTGCTACAAAACTATCTCGCGCCAACCTGCCAATTCATTGATTCTACGACGCTGGGAACGCGAAGGTCAGGCAAAGGTCGCGCTACAAGTAAAGTCTGAAGATGAATTGCAAATCTTACAGGCGCAAGCTATTAGCTTGGGGGTTGTGGCCGAGCAAATTGCGGATGCGGGCAGAACGCAAATTGCGAGTGGGAGCCATACTGTTTTGGGAATTGGTCCTGCGCCAAAGAGCGTTATTGATCAGATCACTGGGAAATTAAAGTTGTTGTAGACGATGATAATACTGGTGGATTTAAGGGGGTTTACGAATGAGGCTCTGGGAAGAACAAAGGCGGGGGATTAAAGCCCCAGAATGAATATTATGAATACTTGGGATTCGGACGCTGCCCAACACAGGTTCAGGGACAAGAAGGATGTCCTCAAGGAACATGGAATGATTTAAGACTTGAAGGTGTGAAGATGTGGGAGATATCAAAATCATGAAAATGAAGTATAGGAACACAAAAGCGTAGCATTGCTGGCGTTAGGATGACCAAGGATATATTTGCAGACACGAATAGGCTTTGAAATCAATTCATACTAGAGCCTCTACCGGACTGATTGTAACCATTACAAAAACTTTCCTTGTATACTTCATATTTACTTTCACCCGAATGATGTGACTTTATTCAGTGGTATTCATTGGGGTGAGAGTCACCAGTCACCTTGGTTCTTTACTTTTTAGTGGTGCGTTTGAGACTGTGATCTTGTATATGCAGTGCAATACCATGGTCTCTCTAGCCAGTAAGTAAAACCAGACATTCCATATAGCCAGCCTATTACCCGTCATATACCGCAATTACATCCCAAAGAAGTTTAATGTGCAATTGATATTCTCATTAAAACTTAAACGCTGGTTGGGTATATCATACACAATATTCTTTCTTCGACAAAGCCCCATCAAAATTTTCGCTGTAAACAGTACATTTTCTGTTGCTCCAAGATGTTTCTCCTTTACTCTTCTGGAGTGCTTTATTATTTACCTGTAGTTGATGTTAGTGATATAGGTCTTTAAAGATCGGCTTAAAGTGGACAGTTGAAATCGGTGTGACTTTGAGGCTGTAAATTAAGATTTAGACGCCTATAGTCGTGCTTGTTGAGAGAAACCCATAGACCTACATTCTTGGTTCCTCAATTGCTTCAAATCATCATCATTGCTCTTAATCAACTGATGGTTGCTTGTAACCAAGGGCTTCTCAAATTTGTACTACGAGGGAAAGTTAGTGTTCGCTTTGGTGTATCGAATTGAGCACTTCAATTTACCTGAACTCTTCTCAAAAACAATCCTATCTTCTTTCTCAAAGGAGTCTTTCTCGAAGACTTATACTTTATCTGGGGAAGTTCATCAACCGGACATGCCAACGCAGCTCTTAATTTATCAGCATGACTTCGAATACTCTTTTGGGACGCTTTCGGGCTTCGTTGTTGGCCAATGAGCGTTACAGCTGGTGGGATTGGTATTAGCGAATCTTGGCTGCCAGTCAAAGATAGGCTCTTGCTATCACGAGAAGGCTGGTGGGTTTGTATGACGCGTTGAGAAACATGTGGGCTGCGTTGTTGTTGGATGATGGGCGAGCGGAATTCACTATGACGAGTAGGTAAAGCTGGGCTATTGTTTTTAAGAACGTATTGGGATCGAATGGGGGTTGTAGGGATGGATGCTTGATATCTGTTATCTGGAGGGAGCCCCCGTTCACAAATATAAGGTGGTGGAGACGGCTTGGTTGAATCTGTAGTGCCAATAGATTGGCTACTGCCTGTAGTAGTCAGACTTTCACCGTTAGATGAGATTTGGAATAGCGAATTCGTTGTTGATTCCGACTTGGTGAGATGCACAACCATATCTTCAGTTAATGTACCTTGCTCTCGTTCCAAAGTTTCACTAAGTAAATTACCGCAGTTTGGGCATCCTGTACAGCATGCTGTACAAGGACCTAGAGTTGTACTGTCTTTCAAACAGAGGGAGCAGAGAAAACCGCCAGTACAGTATTCTGGTTTAGTGGCGTCACGATCCTCGTACACCTGGAAAGGCTTCTTAGGCTTTTTGTTTGGCATGGTGGCGATGACAGATGAGGAATGTGAAGGAGTCGTTTTCTCAGTTGACCATCTAACTAGATCGATGAGCATCAAATAATTGTTGGGCCGAACCGCGTTGGCCGCAAACTCGAAAGAGGTTGTAAGAATGGTTAAAATTTAAGACTTAAGACTTAAGACTTAGGTCTATGATGCAAAGAACTCCATTTTCTTTGGAAATCGGAACACGAGTAACATGAGCTGTAGGCAACTTCACAAATTTTTTCAAGATTCAAAAATGGCAGGTACAACACAAGAATCGGTCCTGATGCTGAAGTAACATATGAAAGCATGTACGAGCGTCATAGATAGACACATATCCAGTATATAAAGGTCGTCCCTTCAATGGCTGCAAAAGAGGATTTGCCTTTTTGGGAAAGTGTTGTTGAGCTGAACTTGGACGTCGAAGCATCATGCTCTGCACCTTCCTAGAACCGAAACTGCCAAACTAACCCGACTTTTACCAGACCCCTCTTCGCTTCGAGGCATTCAGATTCCACACTGAGCAGACATGTCGTATGTAATAATGTGAGATAACTTCCCAAACTTGGGATTTAGCATTGAATTACAACACGATGCTATTGAAGAGAGCTTTTCTATGCAAGGAGATGATGTCACGGAAAACGACACACTCTTCGCTTCCAGAACTTCCAAAAGGGATAGATAAATTTACGCTCAAAACTTCACACTGGGTGAATTACTATGAGTTTTGAAGAATTCAATTCCTTGTGATCACATTCCAATAACTACGTTGAAAATGCTAACATAACCAACTTTGCTAGTGCCCTTTACCAGCAAGCATTGACATTCTACGAGTCCATCATGTTATGATGTTACCACGCCGGAATCCAAGTTTGTTGCTGAAGTTTCTACAGCATCTTTCCTTACTTAGGTACGTAGAAGTAGCACTCACATGTTTGACGATGAAGAAAATGAAATACTATAGCACATATTAACATCTTATAGTCTCGAAAACGCTTTGTGGCTGTGTAATAAATTCGTCAACCTTTTTCTCAATGACAGAATTTTCGGTCCCGGGCCCTATAGCGCAATGTTCACCACCAACCAATCAAACCTTGGAATAAACCATTACGGATCTCTAGATCCGGGAACATTGCGGGAACGTTTTATTTAAAGGGCCCTTGGTCGCGGCTGTACTGGCGGTCAATCCTCTTTATGTTGTATAAGACTTTTTCCTGTTGGAGTTGGGTCAATTGCAGGTCTTGACCTTCTTCACAAGTTTTGGATTTTGTTTATAAGGCCTGGGAATACCTCACTGTACCACCTTGACAACCCTTGTTGCCTTTGAATGCGCCGCTCACCTGATCCTCTCGAACTCGACTATAAAAATGTCTAGCAATAATTCTAAAAATTCAAATAATTCGGATGACCCGAAAAATCAATCACGGAACAGAAGAAGACATCCAGCGGGAGAAGAAGCCAATGAGGAGACATCCATACATGCTAGTAATGATGGTGGAATTTCTTATGGTACCGTGTCGCGAACCAATGCATACGCACCAATCAAACCCGGAGAGCAAGTACACGGAAAAGACCCTTTACAACGACGGGAATCTGTTATAGAAGAAGAGAACAATGAAGATCTACAAATTGAGATCCCAGCTACAGAGCCGGAAAAGGAGGGACCTGTAGCTTGGAGTAGTTTGCCGCATAAGAGACAATTGGCTATTCTTACCTGCGCGAGGTTATCCGAGCCCCTTGTACAGACTAGTTTGAGGGTAAGTTCTAAATTCAATCTTGAAAGCACTAGAATATGATTCTTTTATTTTCCAATCTTCAATCCTTAAAATAGTATAAGACACTAATATATACAAAAGAGCTATATATTCTACCAATTAAAATCTTTTGATCCTTCACTACCAGATTCAACCATCGCATCCCAGGCAGGTATTATGGCTGGTTCATTTGCGTTGGCCCAGTTAACTACTGCTATGTTATGGGGAAGATTTTCGGATCGATCAGGTAGAAAGAGAGTTCTATTGATAGGTCTGAGCGGTACCGCAATTTCTTGTTTGGGATTTGGATTTGCACAGAATTTTTGGCAAGCATTGATATTCAGGATGATCGGTGGTGCACTCAACGGAAATGTAGGTGTAATGAGAACCATGATTAGCGAGATTGTAAAGGAGAAGAAGTAAGAATTTTGTATGTCCTTCCTTTTAATACATAGACCACTAACAGTGTCCAGATATCAGAGTCGTGCCTTCTTGATATTGCCCATGTGTGGTAATATCGGAACCATCATTGGGCCAATCTTAGGTGGTATCTTGGCCGATCCAGCAGGAAGCTACCCAAGTATGTTTGGAGGCATAAAATGGTTAGAAAAATATCCGTATGCACCTCCAAACTTACTTAGTGCCTTGTTCCTTGCATCCGCCTCCCTTGCGGTCATATTTGCTTTAGAAGAAGTAAGAGTTCTCATTGTCTATGCGTGAAGTGAAGCTTTGCTAATTCATATAGACACATGAGCTGTATGCCTACAAAGAAGATTGGGGCATTAATGCCGGCCGAGCTGTCAAGCATTTCTTCCGTCGTCTCCGAAGAGGAGACAATAGCAAGGGTGAGTATACTGCTATTTCAAGCACTGCTTCTTCGCCAACTATCGGACCTACGCCAATTACACCTAAATCTCCCAAGCGCGTTGCTCCCCGGTATAGCAATCGACTACCGTTCCGTCAAATTTTCACATATAATGTGGTATGCACTTTAGTCTCCCACGCCTTACTATCATTTTCGATGGGAACTTTCCAGAGCATCTGGTACTCATTCCTCAGTACCTCCGTCTACAATCCCTCGCAGCCTTTAAAATCTCTGCCTGCAGACTACACCCCGCATCCACCTTTTAAATTTACCGGTGGAATTGGTCTTCCGCCCCGCGACGTTGGTCTCGCCATGTCTATTCTAGGAATTATTGGTATTACGATGCAACTATTCTTATACCCTATAGTAAACGCTCGTCTGGGCACCGTCCGCAGTTGGCGCATCTTCCTCTACGGATTCCCAATTGCCTACACCCTCGCCCCTTTTCTCTCCCTAATCCCATCCTCCTCCCCATCCCCATCCCAAAAAACCGGTCCCCTAATCTGGATATCTCTGACTTTTGTCCTCCTCATCCAAACCATCTCTCGTACTTTCGCTGGCCCAGCAACTACAATCCTTATTAACAACTGTTCGCCCCACCCCTCCGTCCTTGGTACTATTCACGGAATTGGACAAACCGCAAGTAGTGCGGCGAGAACCGTAGGACCTGCTCTAGGTGGTTATCTTTATGGAGTGGGATTAAGTCATGGATATGTGGGACTCGTGTTCTGGGTTTTGGCGGGAATGGCAGGAGTGACTTGTTTGGCGAGTACGTTTGTGAGGGAGGGAGACGGACATGAGATTATTCTGGAGGGAGATAGGGAGGCCGAGGAGGAGGCGAGAGTTAGGAACAGGGAGTTGGGATTTAATGTTTAATTAATTTTGGTGAGTGTGAAAGGATTAAAGGGAGGGTATCAAACGTTATGACGATATCAGAGATGCACATAGGAAGGAGAATTGAAATACTCTGGTTCTGAAAATACATGTTCAGGATGGAACAAAATAGATACTAGTTACATACCTTACATATGCGGAACTAGTTGCATATTTTCGGGTGAGTGATTTGACTGTTCTGTGCATAAGTATCGTTTCGATCGCTTGAAATCTCTGACGATTCGACAATGTAAGATTTCGAGTGTACACTGTTCCATTGCATTCATAAAAGAGAATATGGCCAAATACCCCAAAACGCCACCCTATTTTATGTTGGCAACCAGGCCTTGCATAAATCCTTGATGTATAACCCTTTTCCCCCGCGGCTCATGACCCAAATAAAACGCCGTCGTTATGCTGCATTATCTTTCCTCGATATCCCGAAATTTCAACCCTATGTGAAAATGACTACCATTCCTTCGACCCTTAAACATGCCATATATCTCATTTACCATATTCAAATATTCCAGACATCACCCCAATTAAATATTCAACCCCATGAAGGAGTCAAGGATATCCCAAACCGTTCGTAGAATCGATCTCAATCTTCAAACAAACTGCATCCCCTGCTGTACCGGCATATTATGCGACGACTGGCCTGGTATCCTTTGTTGAGACGTCTGCTGCTGATGTTCTCCCGCATGATATGGTGGAGGCACACCAAGGGTGGGATTCATATTCATATTCATATTCATATGGTTAAGACCAATATCATACTGTGCCTGCGGGTTTCTCCACGGCTCTGCTTCGTATCCTTCTACTTCCCCTGTGATATCTTCAATTTTCTTTGCTTGGCGACGTTTGTAGCCCCAGAAAAGAACGGGGGCGCAGATGATGACCATGAGAAGCGTGCAGATTAGAAGTGCCCAGTCGAATTTGGTGTTGAGTGCGAGGGGGAAACCGCTGAGTTTGTGTTAGCTTTGCTTTATGGGTGGGTGAGAGGGGACTTACATGAAGCCGTTTATAATTCCAGCCGGGATGATAACGCGACCTAGCCAAACGTGTATAGGGGCAAATTTGGTGGTGGCCGAGGTTTTCTTGTACATTCGATGGTGAAGAAATCCAAGAACCCATTGTCCGATCATGGCTATGATAATCATAAGGCCGAAGATTTGATGCCCGGATTTGAAACCTTTGGTCTATAAGAATGTTAGAGAATGATCATCAGGCACTGTGACAATTTACCATACCCGATTATAAAGTGTACCCAACTTCGCACCCAGTCCAAGTCCTATAAGCGCAATTGCGAGAGATATGGTTTGGTGGAGAGCATGCCACCTGGGACAATTTAGAAATCTCAAAATGACTATACCCAATGGCAAAAGTCCAACAAATACTAGAACCATCAGAACAGCATGGGCAGTTGATGAAATTTGACCATCCCCTTTCTCAGAAATTTGGATAGTGCCTTTAGAATTCGAAGTTGGAATCGCAGGTACACCTGATTTACCCACAGCTTTTGATAAGTCCATAGAAAAAACCCCATAAGAGTCATGTCTCTTGACATCGGCGTGTAAGGAGTTTGATTCCAGTGTTCCGGGCGGTCCATTTGCCCATATGAAAGTTGCGTTTTGATTTTTGGTCGAACCCAAGGATCCTCCTTTCCACGAGGTACAGTTTAGACATCTACCATTCCACGTGAAAGTGTCGTTAGAAATTCCTGTGCCGGCAAGAGATTCAACCACAATGTCTTTGGTATGCGATGGCTCATTCTCCCCGGAAGCTATCCGAGGACTGAGAGTTACATTCTTTCCGGTGGAATCGGCATACATCATGAACATAAGGGAATTTTTCATCTTGTTTGAACCCATGCCAACAGCCTATTTCATGCGATTAGATGGAACAATTTGCTCGTTTGAAGATTCGAACTTACTATCCAGGAGCAACTGCTCGGACCTGATATGCTAAAATATAGATCATTGTTTGTATTTTTCTCTGGTATGTTGAGAGCAAATGTGACGCTCGTATCATGTGCAACGAATCCTGCTGCAGTTGTTGATATGGCACTGACTATTGAAAGAGCTAGCGATACTTTTCAGAAGCTGTCAGCGTCATTCTGTCCCTTGTTGGTGAGGCGCTCGGGCCTGACAGCCCCGAAGCGAAGCCCCAATATTTCGTTGGTACATACCCGCTGTCGTTCCCAAAATCATTCGAACCATAACTTATTTATTTTTCTAAATGCTATTTCGTATGTTTGATTTCTCAAAAAGAGATGAAGCTACAACAACCATGAAGAGATGAAGGATCAAGCTGATCTTTTCTATCTCTTCCACACCCTCTCAATGTCACTTCAATATATGGGACATCGGAACATATCTATGGCCAACACCTTTTTTTGCCGCCGAAGTGTCAAATTCCTTCTAGCCGCCGTGATCATTAACCTATAATATCGCGCATCAGCCTACCATCTCAGAGACAGGAAACACTGCGACTATTTTACCATCTTGGCAGATTGGAATGAACGAGTGTGTGATTGGATGGTCAGTTTTTTCCGGGGATGACATTGAACCTCATTGCATATCAAATGCCGACATCCGCGTGCGAATATGGCATTGATTCAATGCAATACGACGACGATGTTTCCATTAGCTTATAATTAGATTTATTTGGGTTACATAGAAGTATGTAACTATCGAATCAAAGGTAAACCTGAGCAAAAACCGTATTTCTGTCCGTCCCTGCCCATCTCTCCCAATTTTGGACTTTCTGTAGTTGGTCCAGTAGTCAGTGTTTGTTTCGCTTTGTATACCGTTTCGATTTCTCAGCCTATTAAGAAAATCTATTATTTCGTACGACTTTGTTATCTTTGGTTGTGTCTTCAATGCTCTATTCCAATTAATTCTAAAACTGCTACCTTCTTTGCATCGGACATTAACATCGACTCTTCTAGCCAGTGCTAAAAGACATTCAAGGGAAATTCAATCAACAAGCATTCTTACCAAATGAGATTAATCTTTCGCCACTAAAAGATTGGAAACTGAGAAGCCTTTCTTTCAATTCGCGGAAGTGTGTTCGACATTGAGGCAAACCGTAAATTATCATACTTCAAGCATGTCATATTGGCAACGTTTGCTGCTCATCAGATGAATTTTTCTGAAGTTCACATCGATCACCGAAAATTGCCAGATCAACTCACATTGTGAAGCTCTGATATTTCTGTTTATAGTCTAGTAAGAAAAGTTTCTCAGTCTCCTTGGGTACGTTGAATTTGTTCGATTCGTTGAACCATACTTGAATATGGGAGACATTGGCTCAACCCGAGTCGAATTAGCATACGTTTTTTTTACGTTCTTTCTGGCTACTAGCCTCGCAAATTTTGCCAGTGTGATCATTGCTGTCCTTCATTCCACATACTCATTTCTCTTGCAAAGAAACAAAAACTTCACAAATTTTGCAGACGATAGATCATGCTGCCAGAACTTCAATCTTTACATAAATCCTTATGATGAGTCGCTGATACCGTTGATACGGTTAAGGGGTCTTGATAACTTTGTCAATCGTAGATTTGCAATTGACGCATGATATTTCAATTGCATTATAAGGGGGGTTTCTTCTCTAATCTCTCAAATTATTTAGATGTCTTCCCTACTCAAGTTTGTTCATATTCAGTTGTCATAGTTTTTTTGAAGCTATGCAGGTGTTCTGAGATCATACGGATGTTGAATACCTAAAGAATGGCCAGTGGCAGATGAACATTCAAGGTCGGAGGAGCCCTCAACAGTTGATGAATGTCTTGTAGCTTGGTGAATTCATGTCATGATATGTTCAAATTACACGGAGAGACACTCAAGATAGGACAATCTGGTAACATTACTACTTTTCTTTCCTAAAATGAGAAGGCATTCTAAGCGGAACAATCATCAACAGCCTTGTTACTTCCAAATATGATGCGACTAAACTCAAGAAACTTAGAGTGTAATTTACACATCAGCCGAATCCAAGAGGCCAAAAATTCTTGATAATTATCTGATTAGCACGATCAACATTTATCCTGCTTCAATATGATTGTAGAAGCTTGTAAGATCTTATATCATATCATATCACACGCTTCATATGAATGGTGTCGTCAGCAATCATGTTAAACTTATGATTAATGACCACAATTTCACTGTTGTCACGATGGATCTACTCGCAATTGTCCTCCATGCCACGCGAGTCCTCTCCATGGGTATGGTACAACGAGACGATACAAATCATTTCGCATCCGATTATTTATACGGCCCCTATTTCTACTCTTCAGAATAGGCATGAAACCTATTCAAGTAGTATTACACTTTTGAAGAATTCACCGACAGAGAAAAAAAATGAGCCCATGTTGCTGGCAAGTGGGTATCTAGCTATTGCTTTTTATGCTAATCATGCTGCAACATGGTTAACTGATGCATTGCCATATTAGGTAGCATATGGGTAAGGGGTTTGCGCTATAAATTGTGGGGAGGTTGGATGAAATTGAGGGGTTGATTGATCTAGAGGGGTTGAATTCTATCTTGTTAGCTTTGGATATGTATGCAAAGGCAAATGTTTTAGATTGAGTAAGATGATACGGCTGGTTGATGTTTTGATTTCTTTTATTGTTACTACATTCGCGGAGTGTTATTGTAAATAATAGCGTGAATAGGTACAGAGTATCAAAATATTCAATAGAATTGTGAATGCTTATGAAGAAAGAGTCACGCTGAGAAGCTTGAATAATGTAAACTAGCAGCACACTGACTGCTACTGTGCTGATGCCGATCATATGTAATCATACGAATACATTCACCGTAGAGGTTGCCATTTGAAGCTATTCCTGAGATCTGAAAACAGAACTTCAACCAATCACATGCATGAAAGTTTTTTATAGTTCTAAGCGGCGGCGAGGCAAATAAACTAAACACACCTACCTACATTGAATAATCCCTCCCTTGCCTATGAACTGCATGTAATAATACCAATTAGATGATCCGGGGAATACGCCCCGAGCCTTTCGTAGAAAAGTAAGGCGTACAAGCGTTTATTCAAACTTTCTACGGTGTTGACAATTACTGAAAGTAGCAATCTTGGGCTTGGATACTAATTGGATTTATGGTACATCAAGACGCCATATATGCAGACTGCAAGCTTTGAGGATTTAATATGACTCCTCAGAGAACGGAATTGGTTGACGAACTTTTAGATCTTCTAATAATTCATCAATTCACCTCCTTTTGCTTCTCTCTCTCTCTCTTTACCCCACACGCGGATTGCTATTGATTTGTAGTGATATGTGTAGAACTAAACTCCTAACTTCTCACTTACCTACCTAGTAATAAACTTGCATACCATCTTGAAAATTTCCTGTTGCGTCTCCTTCTTCCCTCTTTTATTTCAATCAACGAGTTTCCTGATTCTTTCCAATTTGTTTCTCTGTGATTTTTGTTGGCTTTTCGAATCAATTCATCTACAGTCACCAGTCACCTGTAGTACCTCCTCCATGCGACGAACCATCAAGTCAGTTGACATTCTTATCTTTCTCATTGCTAAAGTGATACAAATATTAATTTATGGGGCACAGATAACCCTTGACATGCACTGAAATTTATTGATTGCGACGCGTCGGCAGCCTTACCTTTCCTTCCAGCGCGCCTTGATTTTTTTGACAATTGATTTAAACCTCGAGTCCTGTCTCTGCTGTGCTCTGCTCTGCTCCAATATCCAACTCTTCGAATCCATCGCGTTTGTTGCCATTTGCCATTTGCAATTTAATAAAGCTGGCACCTCGAAAAGTATTTCTTATTGCGATTCTAAACTCACGAAACCCCGCCCTCTAATTTCTTCGATGCGACATTTCCCACGTCTTCCTTTCCGGCAACTATCTTCCTATGGCTGCCTCTCACGCCGCGACCGTTCCGGATACACCAGACCAATATAGAAGCAACAGTGTTAATAATACAATTGGGAGAACACAATTGGGTGGAGCCTGTAATTATACGGAACTGAATTTTGGAACAAAATGTGGATGCTATGAATTCTGGGGTCAACCTCAGAATTCAACAACCAGCGCAGTATTAGAGAATGGAGGATTGCCTAGAGCGGAAGTCTGCGCATGCGGACATCATCTTTGTTTTCATGGTCGTAAATCTCCACAGCCATCAGAGGACCAGCGATCACGAGCTTTAAGTAATGTCTCGGGACTCAATTTGGAGCCTATGACTCCTATGGCTCAAGTGAACCGTCAGCCTTCTACTCCCAAGAATCTCAACGGACCTGGAAATGACAACCTGGACCCTGCTCGCCGAAGTATCCAGGAAACCCTTGAATGGAGCCGACTTGTACAATCCGAGACAGGACCAGAAGAACTCCCGCCAATTCCATCGCAGTGCTTCTTGCCCTCAGAGACTGCTTCAATGGCCTCGAGCCAGGCTAGGCGGCCTTTCTTTGGCTTGGGGCTCAATACCTTGAGTCATATTCCTCGACTCAATACGCAATTGCAAGCTGTACAAACAGGTAAGGGACGACCTTTGCAGGCTTATAAAACCTCTGATGGTCGAACATTTCTTGAAAGTCCTACCGAGGTATTGACAACGACACCAAGTCTGCAAGCTACCAAGGATTTCGCATTTCAAGGTGTCCCAGATGAGCAAGCTATGGATAAAACGCTAGCAAATATTAATATCAAGCCTCAAGCTGCTACTTTACCTCTACGCTCCAACAGGTCGCCCTCTATCCAGGCTTCTCAGGCTATACCCGGACTCAGTGACCGAGAGGATATTCTCATGGATCTCATAGCTAATTTCGATGAGCCCGATAAGCACCTTGTCCCCAGACTCCGTGATATCATAACAGATTTTCCAAATACCAAGCGCAATCATGAGGATAGAATCGATGCTCTTGAGAACACATCATTCTCAAACACTGGATTTGAAGAGCTACAGGGAGAGATCGATGATCATGGTGAACGTATAAATGAACTTGAGAATAGAGTAGAAGAGCTCGAAAAGGTTAATGCTGCAGCTGACGAGAGCAGTACAGGTACTAATAGAAACCTGAATGAGTCATTCGATTCTCAGGCAACCAAAACATCCTCTGCTCTCACGGTGAACGCTAGGGGCCGCTCTGGTCTTACCTCTCGTATGGAAAAACTTGAAGATAGACTTACTCAGATAGAAGCTACTCTCCCGCCATCATGGGATCGACCATGGGAGATTGAGGTCGTATTCTTACCATATGGCCCCCAGATGATGGGAATTTGGTCTACAAATCATGCAGTATCCAAACGCTCAAGGGTTAATAGTTGCGCATCTGAAGATTTTACTCAAACTCAACAAAACGTCTTGGCTGCTGCCCAAGCCTCCCTTTGCGATCAAGGTTATTCTATGTCTTGGGAGAAGATGATGTTGAAGAAGGACAATGCAGACGATGATCTCTTGATGCCGAAAGCGTGTGGTGCTACCACTACTATCAATGAACGCTTAAAGAGCAGAGGTTTAGTGAAGGTGGTGCAAATCAAAGGCCCTGATGCTCGAGATGTACAAGTAGCCCTGATGTCAGCCTTCGGAGATCTTCCCAAAAAGTTATCCGAAGATGTTTTCTCATCTTCCAAACATATCCCACCTCGAATTCCCAAATTCTTGGACAACTATCTTGGACTGCGCGCTGCTTGGATACCACTGAGGAAGTTACATAAAACGTCGGTTCTAAGATTTCTAGATCCTTCAGAAATGGTCACTCCTGCATTGTGGACTGTGCCATTTCTTTCTTCAAGTGTGGCCATGCGCACAAAGAATATGCGGAGGCTTTATGTAACACAAGCGGATAGCTATCTTCAACATCATATCAATCGCCCGGCAAGATGGACTTGGCAAAAGTTACGTCTGCTACCTCGAGTTCACGATGAGGATGCTGTGGAAAGCCATACGCCCGAGGCTGATGCTGCTGAGACATGCTGGGCGTGGGACGAGCGTCTTGATCCGGCTGAGGACAATGCATCATTCACTACATCTTTGAGTATTCGGTTATCTCAGGAGGCAGAGGATGTTGAAATCGAGCCCAGTTCTCCGTCAGACGAATACTCAGCTGTTGGCACACCTATGGAGTCTTCAACTCCAACTTCGGTTGCACATTCCAGAGTACCAGGATCATCTCCTGTCAAACAAGATCGTTATCCATACAAACCACTTCGTACGGCTTCTATGTCCGCCCTTGCTCCACTTATCACGGCTCAAATGGGAAAACGCAGAATTGGCTCCTTTGATCGTGAGCCACAATCTTCTCCCATTCCAAAGACCTCTAGTCTAAAGCGTCGCCGTACATCAAAATCACCTATTCGTCCACGTGATGACTGGATTATTGGTCCTCCAAGCCCGGGGATTTCTACATCGCAAGAGGTTGTAGACTACAAGAGAGGTATCACTCCATCTGCATACGCTACGCCCCATAGCAATGCGCCTTATGTTGAAACAAATTCCCGTACAAGAAGTTTTCAGACGCAGGAAGATGCATATGGTGACGCGACTTATAATGATATCAACATGGACGAAGGCTATGATGATAATGCATTGAGCGAATTTGAACAATTCGCTAACGATGCGTCTGACGAGGAGCAGCAACTTTACGATGTGTGGGGAGGTATGGTTGATGATATTCCCAAAGAGGATTCACAATCAACAATCAAGATGACAACAGCTGGGCTTCTTTCCCGAGAACCAGAAGTCATTGAAGGAGAGGATAGTGATGATAGCGATACTCCATCTGAATATCCTAGTACACAACCTGTTGGGAGATATATCAAAGGAGCCGTTTTTCAAATTCATGTTGATGAAGATTTTGAGGATGAACTTGGTTAGAAAATAAAATTAATTCGATGAGTATGATCCGACGATATAGTAGAGACGAGATGAGCGGTGGATATATGTTGATTTGTTATTTGGCAAACAGAATATGGGATTTTTCATTGCTGTTTTTGAGCCTTGGAGCGTAGCATGGAGTAGCGGAGTTAGTGCATTGGTGCATGGATGTTTGTTTAGGGTTTGTGTGTGATCTTTCGCTTTTCTTTTACTTTCTGGTTCTTGAGAATTCTTGAGGGCTGGTGGTCATTTCTTTGGATGAATATTGAATAGATGGAAAAAGTACATTTGGGAAGAATGATTGTGTAGGCAGATGGAGGGAAGGATTTCTTGAATGAATTGCATTGAGTCATTAAGGAGATTCATTAAAGAGAGCCAATAGAGAAGAGCCAACGAAGAAGACAAACAAAAGAGAGAAATAAAGCTGAATATGAAGAGAATTGAGATCAGAAGTGGAAGATTCAAATTGGACAAACAAGGAATAGAAATAAGACTTTGGAAGCGAGCATGGCATTGTATGGTATGTTATAAGCAGCTACATATAGATTGAAACGTGAAATATAATATGGTGTTTTTTATTCACTCTTTTATTCACTCATTCTTTTGTGAATTCCGAGTGAGTCGTTGGTTGGATGTACGGATGCGAGGGAGTATTTGGAGGTATTTCTTTGGGAAGTTTGTGGGGGGTTGGATTGTGCTTTTGCTTTTGCTTGCTATTGTATACTTTTTAGATCTTTTATTTTGAAGTTCTTGGTTTCCTTGGGGTTTGGTGGGTGTTTGAGACATTAAGAGTTTACATTGGGTATTGGATTGTAAGGGGGAGAGGGGGAGGGGGCAGTGATGAAGCGAGGTATAACAATTTCATCTCCCAAAAGCTTCAAAGGACAAAGACGAAAATGTGAATGAGATTCTAAAGAATACGTGTTAAACTTTCAAGGGGGATAGATGATCATCTCCCTATTCTATTTTTATCTTTATGGAGAATGGATTATCTAGATTAGAATGGGATAGGATAGAATATGGAAGAGTAAATTGAAAGATATTTGAACTCGGGTAGATCAATCAGATCATGTATGAATGAGTGCATTTTAGTGTTTCCAATCTCTTGCATCTTGCACACTATATCCTATCTGATCTAATCAATCTTCTCGCGATTGTAATCCGGTTCCCATAAGATCAGCGATTTTTCTAGATTCTAGATCCTAGATCTCAGACTCCAGTATAGTATAGCACATCTCCTATCCTAGCCCCCCTCCCCCCGCTTTTATGCTCTAACGTACCTACAGCTACAGCTACACATCATATCTCACTCTCCCCTCTCCCCATCGTGTACTTTTCTTTCCCAAAGAGAATCCGCCTATCACGCACAAACAACTATTCGCAATTTGCAGGTTTCCAGCCACAAATCCAATGTCCTATCCTATCATATCGATTGCGTACACCTACACACCTCTACGCATCTAGGACTCTACTTATCTACTCACTCTTATTCCTCTCATGCGCAGATATCTTTCCATTCGCATGCAAATGACTATTTCCAAATCCATTCGAAAGTAAATCGCCACTTTTTCCTTTCTCCTCCTCACCTCTCCCATTCCCGATTCCCCAATCTTTCGTTGTGCTTTTTCGGCCAGCTAAAATCAAACCCACAGGCCACGCGAAACTTTTGCCTAGTTCTTGGCCTGCTTCTTCAGAGGTGAGGTATTCGACTAGTGCTATGACTATTTTTTTCCTGTTGTTAGATTTTGTGCATTGTGTACTTTATTTCATCGTTCTACAGTACTTGGGATACATAAAGAAGAATAGATCGAAAGAAAACGGATAACGAAAAAAGACATACAGATATAAGCACCAATCCCCGTCAAGATATGCCACCAGCCATGTAATTCCAATACAAATGACCAAGGCATTCCTAACGAATGTTTCGTATCGGTGAGAGATTCACAAAACTGATTATCTATATTCCAGAGGACAAAACCGGATACGAAGATTACTGAATATGTTAGTTAGGACTCTAAAGGAAGATCATGTGATGTGAGAAGGGAGTATGATGAGAATATACATACCGCCTCCGTACGCCACGAGCTTCTTGACTTGTTTCTGGACATTTACGTCTGCCACGCGGAGATTAATGATACTACGTGTTTTGATGCCTACGAATGCGATTTCGATACCTATTTATGATTCGTCAGCTGTTTGTTGCCTAATTTTGATCGCGGATCGCAGGGGAAAGGGGGACGGAACTCGAGAGAAGTCTTACCGAAGAGAACAGGATGCATGAGAGTTTCGTCAGTAATACAATGCCAGGCTACGAATGTAACCATGAAGACAAACAAAGATACTCCGGATACAACTGTATATCTGAGTGACTTGTCATAAGTGAAAACTCGATGGACAACAGTAGATGTGGCGATTAACATGGAGGTGTCGTCGACTGAGATTCATTAGTATGGGTTTTTACATGAGAAGTTATCAGATTAGAAATATAGAGGGTTGAATTCCCGTGATAAGGGGAAAGAGAGATAAGTTACACATACACCATTGTGTCCAGTCTTTATTAGTAGCATGGAACAGAGCACTGAGGATACCAACTGCTGCGAGTCCGAGATAGGGCAGATTCCGCAGAATGGCATCTTGACGGTTAGAATTCGCGCGGATACCTTTGTAGGCGTAGTAAACTATGTATCATTAAAGTATAAGCACCCCACCAGCTATTGACGTAGAAAGAAACCTCGTGATTAAATACGTGGGAAGATTTATTGGCAAGATACGAGAAAAGGGACAAGAAGAGGGAAGAATATACGGTATGTGATATTTGTGAGTGTGTTTACAAACTCGGCGATATATGTAGTTATGATGTGATCCTGAATTCCATCAGTTGACTGGTGTATGATTTATTTCGTCATAAATAGGGAATCTCTATACCTCTTCGCAGAAACTACTCGATGTTAGTATGGTGAAGTGAAAGAAAATGGTCCAGGAAGATATACTTACTTTGTTTGAGAGTTGATTGCGCCCCAATATGGAGGATAGGGTTCCCTTCTATATGGTATCGATGGTATAGAAAACATCTTGTACTGGATGGTCGTTGTTGATCAGAAGAAATGTGTGTATTAATACCGGTTGTAGTTCAACGAAAACCGCAGTCCTTTTGAAATCCAAGAGAACCGAATCTTGTGGGTGAATGCCAGGATACAAATGTGAGATTACCTTGTAAGTGAATAGGATCTTCTTCCCCAAACTCCGAAAGATATTCCAGAGAAATCAGATTAATATATTCTCAAACGTCAAACCAACAAAACTGTCCTCTATAGTGTAGTAAGTGTATGTAATGTGTACCTGATCTATACGAGATATCTCATCATCCTTATGCCCACACCCACATTTCAAAATCTGGTTTCTGTCTGGTAAGTTGGCTGTACATATGTAGGTTACCCTTCTGGAAAAAAAAAGAAAATGGAACGGGAACAGGTGGAGTAGTTTGAACGTCATTCTCAATATGCACCAAAAGGATATTGCCTGAATGCGAGTTAACTATTGATTGATTGGTACGTATATATTGTCACGTTTTATAGCAGGGGGCTGGATGATATTGCTATATGTATCTGCATTTATGGATAATGACGATGTTATTCATGCATACACACACTACACACAAACACGTGTTGCCGTGGACTAGATTACCTAGTAGTATTTGTACATTATACATCTGTATGTGAATATTGTGTGTGAAATATTGCTGTAAAAGATAGAAAGTTATCACATGATAGATAGATAGAAACATGTAATAAAAAATGAAGATATACTTTACGTTTGTTTCCATCTTGAACAGAACCACAAGTAGACCGACCCATCAACCCTCAAAACTTACATCCAGAGTTCTAGATAGAACATCCATCGGCAAACTCCTCTCAAGATGTTCCGACCATCCAACCAATCACGGCACACCCCATCTCGCTGACCCCATATCTTATCCTATTACCTCGGTTTAATTTCTCCCAAAGCCATCGAGCCAATACTAATATCACGTCCTCCCCAAAATCCGGGGAAATGTCCCCTTCCTCTTTCTCCTTCCCCAACATCGGAACTGCCAATATCACAGCTATCATCGCCACATCTTCCCTCTACGTTTACTTAATCGCATTACATCAACACCAGCAGAAAACATTGTTGGCCGACCAGGAACGTGAACAAGAACGCGTACGGTTATCTCAATCGCAATCTCAATCTCAATCTCAATCTCAATCTCAATCTCAATCTCAGAGACAGAAATTCCAAACACAACCTCCGAGTTCACGAGGAGGATACACCGATTCACAAAGTTCGAGTGGAAGTAGAACAAGAAGATATTCTGAAAGTCAATCGCAGATCGGAAATCGAGATCAGAGACAATCTAACAATTCCAATCCCCGTCCCAATTCAAATACATACACAACCACATACCGTCCTCCCTCTTTCGCCAGAATGTCCAAAACATTTTCTCCCTCCGAGGTTGCCGCTCACAAAGATGCCGAAAATGGCATGTACTTAATTATCGACGAGAATGTATATGATGTTACCAGTATGTTCTATTTCCCCCTTTTCTCCTACTTCTACGCCCCCTGTTCTCGTACACTCATAATTACTTTCCTCCTTCAACCTACCGCGAAACTAACACTCTTTCCAGATTTCCTTGAAGAGCATCCAGGCGGTGCAAAGATTCTCAAACGTGTTGCGGGCAAAGATGCTTCGAAACAGTTTTGGAAATATCATAATGAGAATGTGTTGAAGAAATATGGAGAGAAATTGAAGATTGGAGCTGTGGCAGAGAAGGCTAAATTATAGATAGACGAACTTTGAGATGGTTGAGAAGATGATTGGATTGGAGTTTGGGTATTGGAAGTTTGGGCAAGGGCAAAGGGGGTGAGGAGATGGAGAGTGCAAGCGGATTTGTGTGGAGGTACATAATAGGGTGAGTAGATATCGGATGATTACATACATGCCAATGAGATGAGATGAGATGAATTGGGGTGCTAGAAGGTAACCCGAGATGAGAAGAGAACAAACATGCATACATGGTATATATACATCAGATGAGTATAATAGAAAGAATGAGTTCAATAGACAATTCTAGTTCACTGACCATGTTATTATATCTCCCGCTGGATTATGAAATCTAGAGCTAGACAAGCATGAATATAAAAGAAGCCCACGTCAAGTGATGAGAGCGTGTTGGGTTTTTGAGAATTCCTCGTCTTGGGTATTCTGTCACTACTTAGATATTACTGACTTTCCAGTATGAAAAGATGTCTTGCAATTATTCATGTTTCCCTTCCCTTTCCACCATCTTATTCCGTGGCTATCCATGGATTTCATTCAAAAGCATCGTAATCTCATAATTCATTCTTGCAAGAGTTATCTTGCATTTCTTTAACCATAATTCATCTCATCCTGTTTCCCATCTCCATCACCAAATCACCTAACACATCAATCCCCCCAACATCAACCCCCCGCCCAATCCCATCGCCAACGGCAGTCCCGCTCCCCCACCATATCCTCTCGCATAGCCCCTATTATACGGCATCCCCGGTCTTCCATAAGTACCCATTCCCGTCGCATACGGACTTGGTCCAAACGCACCTCCACCGGACATAAATGGATTGTACCCATATCCACCCGCAGGATACATACCCAATCTCGTAGTTCCCGCACCCGCCATTCCGGAGGACGGATAATATCCTCCAGCATGTCTCGGAGGTTCAATATACACATCTTTGCCCTCGCGATCCTTGCCCAGTAACTGTGGTTCGCCTGTCTGAATCGCCTTACGCATTGCATCGCGAATGGCTTGATGACGTCGATACATAGCAGCTTCTTCTTCTTCACGCTTTCTGCGTCGGGCTTCCCGTTCCAGATGCGTGGAATTGGTTAATTTGTCTTTCATTTTTCGACCCAGTTTGTGGATTCCGCTGGGATTTTGCTCGTTGGGACGAGCGTTCTGAGAGCGGGGAGGAAGTGCAGAGTCATCATCTGTGCTTTCGGCTTCGAGGTCGGCGTCGCTGGGGACCCGATGTAGACCTTCGATTCGTTGACGTTCGTTAGGTGGGAGAGAAGAGAGATACTCGTCGTCGTCGTAGGGATGGCGCCAGATGGAGCGGGGAGGGGTTTGTCTGGTGTCGACGAAAAATTGATGATCGCTTTCTGTGTCGTATTGACGAATCCAGCCGGGAGGAAGAGAGCGCGCTTCGTCTTCCATGGAACGGCGACTTTGGGGAGGAATACCACTTCGGGTCTTGTGGGGGTGGTTGGGAGTGGCATTCTCGGTGTAGGGTGGTGGTGGTTCGTTGATATTAGACATTGTGACGTGATACGGAGATTGCGTTGTTTAGAGGTAGGTATCTCGAGCACTCTTGATACTCGTATGTAATGATTGTTTTAGGTTTCGTAGGATTTTAATCTGACAGGTTTCAATCATGTAAATCTGTATCGAATTTCCAAAATATATATGTAGCAGCAGTTCCTCGGATTTGACCTTACCCCAAACCTGTCTGGGGCAAATGCTCCGAAATGACGTCATTAGTAAGTACTCTTCCTGCGGCCACTCACTCTACACCTATCGATTTATCTATCAATCCCACTCGCCACAGGCATAGCCATTGACGGCGTTTACTAATCAAATGGTTCGGTGAATAACATTGTGGCGGTGCACAATAGCCAGAAACAACAAGGACAAAGAATGATCGTTGTGTGCATTTTGTACCACAGTATCACCGCAACTTCCTGAACAGTGAACTTCCTCACTTAACCTTCTGGATAATTTTGTGTCAAAGAACATACAGTTTATTTCAATCAAAGTATTTCTCAATGGCACGCTGAAGACAACCAGTCGGTATTATTGGCTCAAGGTAAGAGGAATTGGGCAGAAACTTGTACTGACTAATTAGGATATAAAGGTGTTTGATTTCCTGTATATGTGAGATTATGCAATGCGACCTTGCTGATACGGACTTCATACTATCACTTTCTGGTTGGATATGGAAGATTCCTGTTTGTATACATAAGTACAAATAGGAGCACCTGCAGCTAATCTTTCCAAAGAGTATCGAAGAGGACTCAACTTCAGAAAAGCTCGCTCTTGTGATGAGCGCTTTACGGAAAAGATAGTGTTAACAATATATCATTTCTAAAATATTGATCATTTGATTTTGCACGAAATTGGCAACCGATGAAGATGAGAGAATTCTGACGCCAATCATAACGGCGGGTAAGGTGGGTCGAGTTGGCCCGTCTTATCAATGAAAGAGTAGAACCTCGATCAAGCTCCCTTAGAAGATGATACTTGATGTTTGTCAGCTAGATCCTGCGTTCCACTTCACTCGAGACAGACACGCTGCCTCGCATATTGTTGACCAAAAGAAAATCCATCTCTGACGTCTAAAGGTAATGTTTTCTTATCAATTGAGATACCGTCGATGTTGACGAACCTGCGGTTCCAAATAGCTTCCACACTTATGTGCCCGATTCTCGTGAAGCTTTGGTCGCCTTTCCGGAGAACTATTATGCTGCGAACACTGACAGAATCCTCGCCACTGCGGGATTCCGCGGTAACAAGAAGACCCAATGACTGATCTTCAATCTTAGGCTCACTACTAAATGTTGAGCGAATTATGGCAAATATCCCTGGGGAAACGTCGAATACGCAATGGTGGTGCGACGTCCTGACATTCAGGTTGGGAACCTCGCTAGTATCCAGTAATTGCTTTGTTCCGTCGATAATACTTTGTGTTTGTTCCCTAGTGGCGAACTTGAGTGTGGTTATTGCGCCCGTCACATACAAACGCTTTGTTTTTTGGTCGCAGAAATCAGTCAACTTGTCTGGAATCTCAACAGATATCGGTGTATATTTCGAGTCGATGCAATCATAAAAAGAATGAGAATATTTATTCCCGAACTCGATACCCCCCTCCCATCCAGACCATGACCAACTAGGAAAGTCCAGTCTTCGTTGTTTGGGTGGTTCTGGATGATACCAATCTAGAATTGGGACGCCGCGTTGGAGAGGCAAGCCCCAGATGTGAGCCGGCAGGGAAACATTATACGAAGCCGATCCCCACTTTTCCCCTTGTCGTTCAAACTCCGCAAAGATGCCAAGGAAGGCATTTAGGGAATCTTGGTGGTAGGATAGGTGTCGCCGAGTGTACTCAACAATTAAATATTTGAGCTCACTATATTCCAAATTATCGTTTGCAAAAATTGACGGTAGAACATCCCAATAGTCCATAGTTTCTGCTTGACCCGGTTGAGTAAGCTGCTGCAAAGATTCTTCGATGCGACTGTCCATACAATGGTATATCACTCCTCTCTCAGTAAAAGCAAGGCACCGCCTCGATAGTAAGCCCTCTTGATACGTCCAACCTCTCTGTACCCAGGTGGACGTCTGGACAGAGTTAGATGCGTACGGTAGCTCTAGAAAGGTGCATCCACCGACTTCAGTCTCCATTTGGGCTTTACGAGGAACGGTACTTATTCCAGGTAATCCATCGGTAGACGTCTCTCCAGCAGCTGCAATGATGGTTATATAAGCCCCAGAATAGACTTCACCCATGGAACGAATCAGTTGATGGTTCTCTGGGTCGTCCTGTGCAATGCACTATATTACCATATTACTATTTTAGTATTTCTTGTACCACAAAGATCTAGTCGGTAACTTACGTATTTGTCGACCCAAAGAAACCTCAGACCTAATTTCACAGTAACCTCAATGGCGTCCTTGATCACAGCTGGGACTTCGGTGCTATTGGTATGTGCACATCCCCAGACGTAAGACAAGGCGGCGTACTGACATGGTTTGGGCGCAGAAACAAGCGAAAGTGTCGGAGAATCAGCTAGGCAGTCAATGACGAGAAGTCCAGGTACAAACAGTAATAAGTTTGCGCTGAAGCAGCGACAATACTTCTGGGAACATCTCGAGATAGCGTTTTGTATCCAAGTAAAATCCTCAATGAAAGGTGGGATCCTAAATGGTGCGGAGTCTTTTCCGGGACCAAACAATGCAATATATTGATAACCCCGCAGATAACCCCTACCCGACCCAGTTACATTGTTGAAGACTTCCCAATTGCCGATTTGTAAAAGTGCAAGACTGCCTTGACGGCATTCCTGGTGAAGAAACAGCATTTGGCTTTCAAGGGTCATGACTTCAAGATGGCGGATGTCGGGTGGGTAAATGTAGTACGCCTTGGGGTTTTCCTTATCTTCGATGGTGGAAAGAATTCGACAACATCTACATTTTGAATTTTTCAACTGGTTGTGACTTTTTTCCATAGTCCGAACGAGACGACCTGGAGCACTACCACCTTTGTAATAAGCTCGTTCGTGGGTAGATTCTGCGCCCAGGGGTCGCTCAGCGAGATCTTTCCAATCCTCTCGTTGACAGTCTGAACATAGCGAACTATCTTCGAAAGACATCCTTCTAATTCTGGGTGCCGTTTGGTGGTTCCTTCTCTTTTTTCAGAAATCGGGTCGAAGGGTGTATCAACGTATACCTAGCTTAGCACATACACAAGAGAGGAATACACACAATAAAACAGATTGATTTAACAGTCTTAAAGTAGCTAAATACGTTAAAGGTGTGTGTGTGTGTCTTTAGACATTGAAAGAATAGAGTAAATGATTATGGTGCCTGGAATCTGTGTTGAAATAACATTTTCAACTCGCAGTGTGCTTATGTAGTATTGGATGATTGAAGGTTGGTATTGAATCACATGCATATGTATGCGTTGGCGATGGCATTCGGCTGATTGACAGTTCATCGCTTTGACCTGGGGCTTTGAGTTCACAGCCTTATGGAGCGTAAAATGAACATTTTTTCGCCAGAGTGGCTTGCACTATGAAATTATATTCACAAGCAACCATGTTCGCTACCTTGTGTTCTATAAACACAGCCCTTCCCCTAGTCGAAAAGAGGTATAAAAAAAATTATCCTGCCTTGCCTTGAAGAATTGAAAAATAATACTCTGGGAGTAGACTTAAAATGAGTTGCCCAAACCAAGCTCCTCGAAGGACTTACTTACTTACTGCTTGCGCGTATCTGTGTGAGAATGGAAAATGGGAGTATCAAACTAACTTCCAATCCCAAATCTCTAACCTCTACCGGCCATGACCGTGATCATGACCATGAACACGACTACTAGGGTGTAGAGCATAGAGCGCAAGAAGAAAAAAGCACTCACCCACCACCATCATCATTCTCATCACAATCTATACAAAACTCTCAATCCTCAACCCCAATCTCCATTCATACTCATAAACCCAACGAATCCAAACCAATACCCCCCGTGAAGTAATAAAATTTGTTTACTTTATAAGTATTATAGGTTTGTATATAGATATAGATATCTAGACATCCAAGTATTGAATTGACTAGCTAGCTAGCTAACCAGTCAACTACCTAATTATCAAATTTCAACAATGAGTGGAATTTGAATATCATTAAGGCTGTTATACTTCAAGATTCAACAGTATAACATAGCAGACTTATTAACTGTCTTTTGCCTTCTCTCTTAAACAAAAAGGGAGAAAAGAAGAAGAACCCTGTATAAACAGTAGAAACAAGCGAGAAAAATTGAGGAGTTACTTCCTCCGCTTATAAAGCACCAGACTTACAGACTTGCGGTGCTATCGAGTAGCTTGAAGTTGAAGACTGCTTCGATATTGGGGTATGGGATATAGGATTAGGATATACCTAGTATACCCAGTATAGACATACCGTACATATACATACATATACACACATTCACAGACCGCGCACTCACTACTGAGTAACCAAACAACTATACGATTCATCCCACGATCCCCCACAAAAATATGTCAAAAAGAATCAAGTCAGAGAGGTGATAGGCATAACATTGTCCGCTGTGGTAACTATCCAAATACCCCCCCCCCCCCCCCCCCATCCCCACAGATACCGGTAAGTAAGTGAGTAAGTGATTTGGAATCTCAAAGCTCTATTTGCGCAACACTTCTTTCCTTCTTTTCCTTCTTTCCTTCCTTCTTCATTCCCTGTTATCTAGTATTCTAGTCATAATTCGTGGATCCATCCATTCCTCCATCCATCCAACCGTTGCCAATCCATGAACAAGTAAGAACTGCCAGCAAACCCATCACTCAATCAATCAATCAAGCCGGCAATCCATCATTTTCATCACTATCGCGATGAAAACCCATAGAGAAAAAAGTCCATGATACCCCCAAAGTAACAAACAAACGAACAAACAACTTGAGAAGCGCTATACAATTTTGTATGTCTCATCGGTATTCCAAAAAAACAATTGTTTATGGGTTTCTTCGTCCTTCAACACCTGCCAAAACCAGTAGAACCTCTATCCATCCCTCCATCCATCCTTATGAAAACGCCAGAACTGAATTGTAAGAGGTAAACCAATTTATACTAGGTCTCCAATTTGCAAAACTCCTACAAGTTCGAGATCATCCATGACCGCCAGGATAGTATTCTCAGAGTATGCGCAGCTCTTTTCTGAGCTGGAATTTATGTACATTTCCTTTGCAGCAGCGACTTCAGTCTCCGCTGGAATGGTAATCCATCTTGTGCTTGGAATCATCAAACCGCTGATAGAAGATGCTAGCAAATCCATATCGGACTTTCCAAGCTGTTTGATGGAGCGAGGTGGGACGACGATATCGGTGCCACATCTCGCCCATCCGGATTGGGATCCATAAGCTTTGATAAGAAGATCTGCTCCGGTGTTTGGTCCGTTACCTAGGTCTGGCATGTCGGCGAGACAAATGGCGATATCGGATACTTTTTGGGGTGGTTTGAAGGCGGCGCCAATGGCACCACCGGGATGATATTTGGAAAAGATGGTGGAAATGTTTCCGTGGATTTCTCGGGCAATGACTAGAGCGAGAGCATCTCCTACGGCGATTGCCATCGTGGTAGATGTGGTTGGGGCCGCACAGCCAAATGATACTGTTTCTGGTTCAAAGGTGGGTGCTGGCAATAAGATAGTTTTTGGTCGACGTTTGATGATTTCGCAATTGGATCGATGTGTGTGACCGGTCAGAATGATCATTGGGAGAGACGAATCAAGATGAGGAAGTAACTCGAGTAACTCGGGGGTTTTGCCCGAGAAGGATACAAGGAGGATAGTATCATATTTGGTGATCGCTCCAAGATCTCCGTGTACGGCTTCGGTGGCGTGGATAAAAATGGCTTGGATAGCGACACTACGCATTGTGGCGACGAGTTTTTGAGCAATATAGCCACTCTTCCCTACACCACAAATAACAAGCTTTCCTCTTTCGCCGATGGATCTTTTAATCGCATCCACGGCATGATTGAATCCATCTCTTGCGACTGGATCGGTATCATATAGCATAGTTAATGATGAGAGTGATGTAGCTTCTGTACTGAGAACATGAACTGCTCTTGACAAGCGTTGACTAAAGGGTGAACATCCCTCTTCTATTTCTAGGGGGGTCAATGACATCAGGTCGTCCAGCGGAGGAGGAAGTTCGTCGCATGGTGTACTTGGAGTTGGAGGTGATGGAGGAGCTGAAGCCGGAAGGCAGGTATGAGGTGCAGAATTGAGAAGGTACACCTCACTGTTTTGAACAGGATGATCGTAAGCCATTTTTGGTATGTGAGAGAAGAAAAAAAAGTATAAATTTAAATAAATAGTGCGTGATGGTATGATATGATATGATGTGATATGATATTAAGCTTCCAGAGCCGATTGATGGTTGATAGACGTTGAACAGCTCCACTGCTTTGAATAAAGGTTTGTATGGCTTTGAAAAAAACAAACCAAGCTAATGTCCGATATGAGAGGTCTTAATTAGAATTGTTAGCCAGAACAAATAAGGATAGGGACTTCAATAACTTTTTTACCTTTCGAAATTCGTCGGATGGCCTGGATTATATTCTAGAGTGATATGGTGGACGTGAACGAGTCTAACGAGTTAGAGCGTGGGTAAGAGTTATGACTAGGATATCTCAGACGATAGCTCCACGTAATGGGAAGTTTCGGTGCTTCAAATAGAACGAAAAGTGAATCGACGTTTACGGATCATTCTAAAAGCATTGTAGAAGGGTGCCATAGGGGGGATTTGGATATAATAAGAGACGAACAAGGTTTGTGTAACGGATGTTGTGGATATAGTCGATGGGTGGACGATTGTGAGGGAGAGAAGAGGAGAGGGGGAGGGGGTGGAATACCTTTATTGATAAACAGTTTGCAAGGGGGAACCGCTTGGGTGAGGATGAGAGAGTACTGAGCACTGAACACTGAGCAGTGGTGCACTTTAGAGGTGGGCCGTGGCTTAAAATTGTCTTGTCTTGATATCGATATACTAGGTACTAGGTAGTCTAGTCGGGACTTTACAGTCTGTCTGTCTGTGTTTGATAAATTCGATGGATAAGAATACGATTTCTTCGATCTAAATCGATGACCGAGGGGCTTGAGATTAGTTTTTAAATATGATTAGGATCTTGCTGTTCCTGTCTAGACGAGCTCTAGCTAGGTATGGAAGCTAGAGAAGAAGCACAGAAGATGAATGGACTACGGATGGCAGGGAAGTGAAAGAAGCTAAAAGGAAAGCCGACGATTAGACTTTCTAAAGTAGGTACTGGGTACATCATACATGGTAGTAGTTGGTAGCAGTAGGTAGTAGTCGTAGGTAATAGTTAGTTAGTAGTACCTGCGAATGTGAGTAATAGTTGGATGGCATGTATACTACATAGTAGTCTATCTAGGTATATCGGCATTGTTGTTGTTGGGGTAGATCCAAGTCCCATGTTTTTCGTATTGATCTTATTAGTATCATCGATTGCCGGTAATCTCTAATCAGATACTTTATATCTGGCTTTAACGATAAAGGATTCCCTTCGATTTGAGTCGATTCATTAGTATCCTTATTTATCGAGTATATAGTCGTATTCCGGTAGCCGATTACTAGACAGTTCATCAGTACCTAGTCTTCTGGTATAGATTACATTACGAATCACAATAGAGACCTTTGATATGAGTAGAATTGAGGGAGTTTAGCTTGGTAGATACAGCATGGGAAAGACTACCTGCCCACCTATCTACCTACCTGCTTCCTTCTCAGTCCTCACTCTCTTCCCTCCCTAGCTAATGCAATTTCTCTTTTACGTCGTTCCAGCACGCAATTTTTACCCTGGTAAGTTGTCACTGCATTCGGACCCTCAAAATTCCGTGATGTACCCAGTCCTAAGGATTTCTTTGGTCTCTAGTCTCTCGTTTGAAAATTCCTTTGTCCACTATTTTCCGTTGTGCCGATGCTCAGGATTCTCCAGTAATTTAAACATGACACGGATATCTGCGTTGTGATTTGTTAAAATCGGCTCAAACAGCGTCACACTATACCCGATGCGATTTGCTATAAAGTCATAGCCTCATAGAGTCCATGGTGATTGATTACAAAGGATAAAAAAGTGGTGATGTTGAGATTCCTAGTAACTCCGATCATAGGATAAAAGTGTTGTGCTGCTTTCGTAGTCCGGGGTTTGTAGCATTTCCGAGGTATGATTGATTGTACGATTGATGATAGCAAGCACTTTAACTTTCCTACTTACACGAGTACGAAATCTTACATGCAGGTGTGGAATGGGATTACGGTGCTGGTATCAAATCATGTCTAACTGAGATTATGATAAAGATTGGTAGATCAGTCTGCCAGCCTGCCCACCCACCTAATACCTTCCTACCTGATTGATAGATAGATAGATAGATAACTGCATTCATCCTAACTCCTCTTAGCTCTCTTTTGTTTACAGAATATCTAGTTAATAACTTCTTGGCTATGTGACATTCTGGACTCTTGAGTCTTGAGATCCTTGAGGTACGCGCGAGTTCCCCTTCCCTTCCCCTTCCCGCCCCTCGGTTTTGATGCTGTTCCCTTTAGTCTTTAGACGACAAGAATCTATGTGCTTTGACACGTGCCGATGCTATAAAACCTTCTAGTAATACCAAAGTGGATAAATGTTTGCGAGTTCTGATAACGATTTAAAGTCATGGCAATTTTGGTGACAGGTAATAGGACCTCGAGGGAGATATTATCGAGGCATCTTACATTTTGGGAATCACATATTGCTGTCAGCTCCAGGTTGAGAGGGGTGGGTGTCAGTGTCAGTGTCGGTGTCGGTGTCGGCTAACGCGTGAATTTGAACTTTCCTGTTGACGTGAGACTTGAGTTTATATGCATATGCATATAGAAACTTTAACCATGATGATGAATCAAAACCCCATCATCAAATTTCATACAGCATTGGGATTGGCATTGGCATCGACATCTACATCAAACTTTGTGCTTAAACTTGCCTCCCAAAGATTTCGAGAATCCACTTTTGCTTCTTCTCGTTCCTCTTCTTCTATTTTCTCCTCAATGGTGTCGCAACATGAAATCCCTTATCTTTCCTGTTCGTCGTAATCACAAAACCATCATCCCCATAATTCCGAAGCAGAATGCCTCTCTTCTCTCTGTTCTCTCACATCCCCAATGTTTGAGCTTCTCGTCGTGCAGACTTCATTCGATATGTTGGAACATAATTTATGGAGTCGAGAAGTTTCGAAATCGCCAAGAGAATAGATGAAAATGCATTCATTCACTCTCTCCACCACTCCACCACTCCACCACACCATTGCTACATTTTAATTACAAGTTGTACCAGGTACGGAACTTCAGGAATCAGGTTAGCGAAGAATGAAATTCTCCATCGATTTGAAGAAGGGGGCGGGTTTGATGATAAGATCGAGTTTGATGACAAGGCAAGATAACAGATCCAAAAATATCCCTTGTTGTGTGTGATGATCACAAGGAATATGAACCCTAGGCGTTCAAGTGCCGAGGGATTGTAAGATCACATGATTGATAGTCTCGTGATATCTATCGTCTTTCATAACGTGACCTTTGGTGCCGACCTAGGTATGGATGGTGGTATCTTTTGGTGACAGAACCAATCGATTCTAAGACAAGGCGAAGATGTTGACGCGTTATGAAAGCTACCAAGTCTATAATATAATATTGAGCGTCGACATGCTGAGAGTATTGAGGCTTTGGAGGGATTCCTGTCACAGCATATGATAAGAAGTTCAATTGCGCCCGGTTAATGGTGGTGATACGGCAGATTGGATTGAATCAATCAGATTCAGAAGAAGAATCTACCATTCCGGGAATTCGAGAAATTGGATATGATGGCAGAGCTCGTAGTTGATACTGTACATGATATGAAAATCGAAAATACCTTGGGTACACACACAAAACGAGTTCTATGGACAAAGCTGCCTACATACGGATGATGACTGTTGCGTCTACGGTGTCTACGGTACACATCAAACTTGAGTATCAGTTGGCTCTTTGGAAACTGCAAAGTCAAATAATAGATATCGGTTGACTTGGAGATATGAAGATAATAAGATAATAGGATAGAATTTGTACCAAGTATCCTTCAATCCTTGAGAATTTGGTGTTCCTGGTGTTTCTGCTCCGAAAGCAGCGACTTTGGTGACTGAAGATGGAGAATTGATGTCGTTTGCAACTTCTTCATCTGTTCATTATTCTTCCGACGATTACACAAACCACGAAAAGTCTTTACCTCCCTCAATCTTCTCTTGTCTTCAAGAAAAGACATCTCATCAATCTTCATCGTTCAACAGATTAACATTACGTATACTTCAGGACTCACAACATCTGCCAGGTACGTCTCCAATGATTATCCATATAATTCAAATTCCTCATTCTTCCCCCGCCTTTTCCCCGTGTGAAAGATGGACCCGTCGACTTTGTCGTCGCGATTCATCTAAACGTCAATCTTGAGTTCCACAATTGCACCACCACAATCACTGCATCTCTTCAACATCTCCGCCCTTCTATATACATGATCACTAGTCTTCAGATAATCTACTTTCAGAATATGTTCACCTTTATAGATACCATGAATTGATGACTCGAA